>CAKJTD010000002.1:1315145-1378238 GCA_917499995.1 Ichneumon xanthorius
CCACCAATCCCTCGCCGTCTCGATCATGGCATCTCCCATCATGCACCGGAATTCAGGGCCCTCTGGCTCGATGGCACTAAAATGGTCCCGTAGCGTCTTTAAATATTGCATCGGGCGCTCGACGCCATCGCCCTTAAACGTCGGGAGCTTTTTCGCTGCAACATACGCCTTACTTGCGTTCAGGCCGCAGAATGTCGTGTTCCCGAGGATCGTTTGGGACAAACCGGCTTGCGCCCTTTCCGCATATTCGCGGATTTTTCGGGCGTTCTCCTCGGCCTTTTTTAGCGCCTGCGCCGACTGATCAGTCACATGTTCTATTTTCCCGATCATGTCGACTATGGTCACATCTTGTGCTGTGAGTCTGTCCCGAACGAGATCGTTGGTGGGCCCTTGTTCGTCCCTTATGACACTGTGCATGTTCTCGACCTTCCGATCGGTGTATTGTTCGACGTCCTGGGCCACTTTCGTCAATGCGTCGAGCATCTCGGTTCTTATTTCCTTTTCCCGCGAGACGCATGCCCTCTCTTGACTCTTTTGTGTCCCTTTGAGCTCCGCAAACTCTTTTTTGTTGTCGGCGGCCATGTTCAGGAGGATTTTGACGACGTCCTCGAGTTTTGCCGCGCCGCTCGCGATTCCGTCCGCTTCCCCCGTCCCTCTTCCCTCTTCCGCCGAGCTTTCCATCCGATCGGTTTGATTTGATGCTGGGTCGGTGTTTTTGTGGGGAATTATGGACACTCGGTCCAGTCCCTCCTGGTTGCGGATGCCCCTTTGTCCGAGCATATGATCGGCGGTCGTGGATTCCCAATTCAATGTTAAATTCGGAATGTTTGCATCCACAATACTTCTTTCGGAGTCGGAATCCTCGACTGTCGACGTGCGGGTTTCGTTTGCGCTTGCCCCGACCGCCCCGACGGAATTGCGTCTCCTTCATTTCCTGTCGCAGTGTTCCCTTCGGGCCCGATGGACCTCTTCTTCTAATTCCATCAATTGGAGTTCACGGATTTCTTGGCCGACGGATTTTACTGACATTTTTGTTTGATTGAATCTGACTTATCTTAATTTAATTAAACTCAATTGATTCAAATTACTTTGATTTAATTTAATTAATTTAATTTAATTTGTTTGGTTGGTTGGTTGGTTTTGATGGGGCGATACGAGCACTCAGTCCTGCTGGACCATTGTACTCGGGCCTTGTGGGGCACTCGCTATGCCTTAATTGTCCACGTTGTGTTCCTCAGACGCGGAACACAACCGACAGGCGTTGTTCGGATATTTCTTGACTTGACACTTTTCTTCGTAGGGATTACTGGTTACACAGGGTATCATGGTCAGTCCCCCGTCCCCCAGCATCCCTTCTTGGGGTTACCGGTAGCACAGGGTGTCCTGGTCAGTCCCCCGTCCCCCAGCAGGCCTTCTTTGGGGTAGCCCAGGGTATCATGGCCAGTCTCAGATTGCCGGTAGCCAGGGTATCATCACCTAGTCCCCCGTCCCCCAGCATCCCTATCTGTAGTCAAGCTAGGGAAACATGGTCGGCCTCCTCAGAGCCCCAGGTTAATAAGGAGGCAAGGCTCAAAGTATTCTAGGATAGTCGCCTGGTATACCTAGAAGCATCGTTATGACGCACCATACCCCGGTGCCGTGAAGCCCGAGCACGATAGCTTACACTTTGGTCAGGGATAGCTATTGCGGAGCGTCGAGTCTGATACACACAGACTCGGCGTCCCGGGCGATGGGTACGCTACGTCCCCTACGCCGATTCGGTCTCAGGTTCGATTCCCGACGTCGGACTTTCGTCGCGTCTCACCGAGAATGAAAACAATGGAGTACAGCTATATACATCCGACACTCACACTTGGAGTTACCGTGTGCGAGTGACCGATGTATATATCTGGAGCTTCGTCTCGTCCATGTTTTTTTCCCTTCTCGTCGAAACATACAAAGCCGGGAATCGAACCATCGACCTCCCGATGCTTAGGTCTTGGAGGCGAGCACGCTAACCACTAGACCACCGCATCGGTATATTTAATTTATTTAATTAATTAATTTAATTTAATTTAATTTAATTTAATTTAATTTAATTTGTTTAATTGATTTAATTTAATTTGTTTACTGTGCCGCTCTGACACAGCCAATTTCTTTTTTTCTCGAGCTCCACGTAACAGGAGCAAATGCCTCGTACAATAATTCCCGTATTTGTGCGCCTCCTTATGAGGAAAGGGCACTCAAACGGAAGGATTCGTGGACTCGAACGTTAAGGAATTATGGGCTGGTGTGTCAGAGACGATTTTGACGTTTAAATAATATGCTTTATTTGTAAAGTTACAGGCTTCAATATTCATTAACCCTTTTTCTGTTATGTCTTAACTCGGGTTATCCTATGTCTATATCGCTTATATTCGGAGCGATTACAAGTTGTTCTTTCGGCAAGAAAAGAATGAACGATGAATATCAATCTAGTTCAATCACTGGTTTCTCCTTCGATTATTGTCTCTATTTATCGTATTATTTTATGGCTTCAAGTAGAGATCTTTAATCAAAAATATTTATTTCGCGTGAACCGCACCACGCATGCGCGGGCAGCTTCTCGGTCGACGCGAATTCCAGCTGGCCGCTGTGCTCGGCTGTCTCGCTGTGACGTCACGGCACGGCGATCGTCTGTGACAGCTCGCTCGCCTCGCGATTTGCAATTGGTGTTAGTTTGTGAATTGGACGTTTTTACCTTGTTATGAGGGTGTAGGTGCCTGCAGGGGAAGTGAACGAATCCCTGGATGTGACTTTTTTAGGTCCTTAGTGTCGTAAAATGAGGCTGGTCCGACTTTGCAGCTTCTGACCGGTCACTTTGGTCACTTTACCGCCCACTCCAATCGTTGCACCAGTTGCACCGTTGTGAATTATTGTATTCACACACTGTTGTTTGCCACTTCGGAAGGGCACAGGTTGTTTCGAAGTTCAGTCTGACACTCACTTTAACCAGTTACGAAGCCTTTCTCAGTTTCGTTCGGCAAGATCTCACGAATTCGTTTCCGGCACAGTTTATCTGAATCACGACTCCACAAAATTTATAAGTTCGGAGCTGCACGATTCTTTATAAGTCCAAACCGGCATTGGATCTTACAAGTCCGCAGTCACACTTTTTAGGAGCCCGATAGTGGCACGAATTTTCTAAGTCCGATTCGGCACACTATTTATAAGTTCACAGTTGCACGAATTTTATAAGTCCCATTCGGCACAAAATTTATAAGTTCACCGTTGCACGAATTTTATAAGTCCCATTCGGCACACAATTTATAAGTCCTTTTTGGCACTGTTTCACCTTTGGCGCACTTTTCTACTTTCACTTTTCACTTTTCACTTTGGAGGGCTGGCCGATGATAAGGTAGATCCAAGATACTGATGATCGACTGCCGAAATCGCCGGCTTTTATACCCTGATGTCGGACTCCCACTCCGTCGGTTTGGCAGATTTCTGGCGGACTCGCGTCTGCGTGCGGTCGCCCAATTATTAATTTTCTGATTGGCTAGAGACCTTGTCCTTCCTCGACCCTACAATCTCGGGTCGGTATGCTAGTGACGGTCTTCCGGTGTTATCCGTTGAGCTAATAGTATGCTCGGTCGCTGCCGTGTGCAGCGGGAGTGTCGTCATTTCTATCCAATCAGCGAGGCCGATTTTCCCTGGCTTTCGCCTTTCTCCGACCTTGAGCGTGCTTTCGCCGCAAGCCCGCTCGGCAGCGCCGCTGGGCTTCCGAATCCTTGCTGGTGCTGGCGACTGCGCGTGCGCGTCGCTCGGCATCGATCGAGCCGCCGCTCGATCCCGTCGGATGGCGCCACTTGACTCTCCGCGGGGGCCTGTCCGACGGCTGCACTGTAGCTCTCCCGGCTGATCGTCCTTCCCGGGCTCTCGCGTTATGACGTCACCGGGGCCACACGGGAAATTCTCTCATGCAGGGGATTTACACGTTGGAGCAGGATTGTTCTGGCAACTCTTATGCGCAGACTCAATAAAGCAAGCAAAGGGTCTACCAAGACTTCAAAACACCCTTTTCGGCTGGATTGTAGGAGGTGAGCTTATCGACGCGAGGTCGAGGATCCCTTCACAATTCTGCGGAGTGGTGACAAATACGAAGCTGCACGAGCAGCTCGAACGATTCTGGAATCAAGAAGAGACGCGCGAAACTCGACGTTGGACAAAGGAAGAGGCGGAGTGCGAAAGACAATTCACGGAATCATTGCAACGAGACAAAGACGGAAGATTTGTCGTAGCTTTACCGCAAAAAACTGACGTACAACTTGGAGAGTCTGAGACTCAAGCGATACGAAGACTGTTCTCGCTCGAACGACGCTTTGAAGCTAATTCGGAGATCAAATCCGAATACGTGAAATTCATGATGGACTACGAGCAACAGGGACACATGTCTCATGTACCAGACGGATCGCACTTTTGACCGGAAAACACATTTGTGCTGCCGCATCGACCGGTAATTCGACCGGATCGTCTAACGACGAAATTGCATGTCGTTTTCGATGCTTCAGCGAAGACATCACTCGGAACTGCACTGAACGACAGACTTATGGTTGGACCTAACCTTCAGAGGGACTTGTTCGAGATAATTCTTCGATTCAGGACGCATGAATTCGTATTGACGGCTGACATAACCGCGATGTTTCGCCAGATCCTTGTTCGAGAAGAAGATCGCGACTTACAACGAATATTGTGAAGATCGGAGCCATCGCATCCGATTCAGATGTATCGATTAAATACGGTAACATATGGTACCGCTCCAGCGCCGTATTTGGCCATTCGGTGCTTACGTCAGCTCGCAGCCGAAGATACCAAGTACCCTCAAGCAGCAAGAGCGATTGAAGAGGATTTTTACATGGACGACGTGTTAACCGGGGCCGAAACGATCGAAAAAGCCGTCGCTTTGCAACAACAGCTGTCTTCCATCCTTCAGAGAGGTCAATTTCAGCTAAGAAAATGGCGGTCGAATGAGGACCGAGTATTAGAAAGTCTATTGAAACTCGACAAAGAAGGAGCGTTAAAAACACTAGGCCTGTTATGGGACGCGAAATCCGATAACATGGAAAATAGTGTGTCTATCGAGGAATCGGGAAAAATCTCGAAACGCATCGTATTGTCCAAGATAGCGCAGATCTTTGACCCTTTGGGTCTACTGGGACCTGTGCTCATTACCGCGAAGCATATCATGCAGCAAATATGGCAATTACAAGTTGGATGGGATGACAATCTGCCACAACAGCTCCAAAACAGCTGGGACGAGTACTATCGCTCATTATCGAAGATCAACGGCGTACGCATAGGAAGGAACATCAATCCAGGAAATTACAATGGAAAGTTCGATCTCGTTGGCTTTGGAGACGCATCTGAAAAAGCGTACGGAGCATGTTTGTACGCAGTGTCAAAAAACTCAAGAGGAGAGACTAGTTCTCACCTGATCTGCTCAAAGAGCAGAGTGGCTCCGTTGAAAACGATCTCGCTACCGAAACTCGAGGTAAACGCAGCACTTGTGCTCGCAAAGTTGCGCGACACAGCGATTCAAGCATTCACAGATCGAGTTCAGAGCATACACCTATGGAGTGACTCGACGATCGTGCTCAGCTGGATAGCCTCGTCACCGAATATTCGAAAAACATACGTAGCGGATCGGGTTAGTAAAATTCAAGACTTAACTGGTAATGCAGTGTGGCTTCACGTTCCGTCTGAGGATAACCCAGCGGACCTCATATCGAGAGGCATCACCGTCGAAGAGTGGAAGGAGAGAGAGTAGTGGTGGCACGGTCCTACGTGGCTCCTCACCGGAAATTGGCCAGAACGAAACTCGATTGACATCGAGACATCCGAGCTGAGAACGCCGGTCGTATTGCTCTCAGCGAGAAATACATATGAAGTTCTGAGAAATTTCTCAAAATACGACAAGCTAGAACGCGTAATTGCATATTATCTCCGGTTCAAGCTGAACGCATCAAAAAAGAGACAAAGCGGTAGTTTAACGGTAGAAGAAGTGAAAAACGCCGAAAGGGCCATCATCATGATGGCACAGCGAGAAATGTTTTTACCGGAACTCAGTGCGCTGGAGCAAAGACGACAAGTCGCGAAAGGAAGCAAGCTAGCTAAACCCTTTCTTGGACGAAAAAGGGATCATCAGAGTAGGCGGACGATTGTCAAAAGCAAACATCCCGGAAACCCAAAAATACCCGATCATTTTGGCTGACCGTCATCACATCACGAAAGTGATACTGAGAAAGGAGCATCTGCGTCTGCATCACTGTGGACCGGAACAGCTGTTGCATTCAATAAGACAACAATTTTGGGTGCTCAGCGGACGAAGAGAAGCTCGAAAAATTACGAACAATTGTGTGCAATGCTATCGCAGTCGACCAAAGGAGCAGGAGGTTTTGATGGGCGACTTACCTGTGGAACGAGTTCGAGGCTCTTTAAAGCCATTCGCAAACACGGGCGTGGACTACGCTGGACCGGTGCAAGTACAGAGAGTCGTCGACGAGGAAGAGTCCATATCACAAAAGCCTGGATAGCTGTCTTTACGCGTCTTGTTACAAAGGCAACACACCTCGAGCTGGTGACGGAGCTGACGACGGAAGCTTATCGGTCGGCTCTTCGCCGATTCGTAGCGAGAAGAGGTATCTGCTCGACAATGA
Source organism: Ichneumon xanthorius (assembly GCA_917499995.1). Lineage (NCBI taxonomy): Eukaryota > Metazoa > Arthropoda > Insecta > Hymenoptera > Ichneumonidae > Ichneumon > Ichneumon xanthorius. Next base: position 1,321,820 of record CAKJTD010000002.1, read on the forward strand.
TTTCGGACAATGGAACAAACTTTGTCGGAGCGGCGAGAGAATTAAAAGAAGTATACACGTTCCTGGAGAACGAGAAGCAAACGATATCAGACAATCTGTCTCGACAGCGGATCGACTGGAGAATCATTCCGCCGAGGGCTCCACATTTCGGTGGTCTTTGGGAGGCGGCCGTGAAGGCTACTAAGCGACACCTCCATACTGTTACTAAGGGTTTGGTCTTCACTTTTGAGGAATATTATACTCTTCTAGTTGAAATCGAATCGATACTAAACTCCCGACCTCTCACTCCACTCTCAAGCAACCCCAATGATATCACTGCATTAACCCCTTCCCATTTCTTAGTAGGGGACTCACCGTTACTACCCGCAGAGCATGACTATCAAAAAATTCCGGATAATAGACTTTCTCGTTGGCAGCACTTTCAGAAGGCCCGGCAGCATTTTTGGAACCGCTGGCATCTGGAATATCTGTCTAAGCTTCAACGACGACAAAAATGGCATACCAAAAGCACAAACCTGGAGGTCGGTGCGTTGGTGATTCTCAAAGAAGATAACTTGCCTCCGCTCCAATGGGCTCTTGGACGCGTCATCGAGATTCACGCGGAAGAACACAACGTAGCAAGGGTGGCAACGGTGTGAACTTCGAGCGGCAATTACAAGAGAGCTGTCAAGAAACTCTGTCCCTTGCCGGTCACAGAAGAGGACAATTAAAAAAAGAAAAAAAAACATTTTTCTTTATTATTTATTTTCATCAAAGACTAGTTAGTCGACATTAAGTTTATTTTCATTTCCTAAAAAGCAAACCAAGATAAAGAGTTACTTAACTTAATCGTTTAATTATATAGAATCGTTTATTTCATTATGTGATATTTCATTTTAATTGTTATTGAAAGACAGTCTTTCAAGGGAGGCGGGATGTTGCCGACTACAGCGCCGCAGTAGGCGAGAAACGGAAAAAATTAGAATGAGAGGAAGGATTCGCAACATGGCGACGAAAGAGACTGTACGACAATAAAGTGTTCTGTTTATTTCTAACAAAAAACTGTGTATGTGTCTGTTGCGTGTAACATCACGCAAGTAGCATCTAAGCGATAGTAATAGTTCATATGAACAATCTTCCAATATTACATTTATTATAACTATTAATACCCAAAGGCGACTCGGCAGGTAAGAGCATCTATCTCTCTCCTGACGGGTCATCGAAGGGTCTATAATCCTCCGGGCGAGCTCACGATGGAAACATACAGTATCTGGCCGCCAAATGTTACACTCATAAAAATACTTTTGCTAGTATACGCGACCCTTTGTTCGCACTTTTCAACGGTTAAGCCTCGCTATTTGAAACCTTTTTTAACACAAGGAACTTTCTTTTTGAATACGCGAAGCAAGGCCCGCATGCAATAATCCGTCGAAAGCCAAAACGGCCTAGCTGCAATAAAATTATCGAACCAGCCCGCTCTCGACTCTTCGGCCGCGAGAACTGTTCGTCCCTTGTAAGATTAGGAAAAACCTAATAAATGAGTCATGCGACTCACAGAAAAGGGAGTCTTCGTTGATTGGTGAAAAGACAAAACGCCCACTGCAGTTTTTACCAATAGGAGTTATTGCAAACTCAGTACACCTCCTCTCAGACGAGCAAAGCTCAAGTCACCGATCACGGAAGACTCTCTACAACAAACAGTCTAAGATCAACTGTCAGAACGTCCACACCGAAGGGACAATTCCACTTATCTCAATACTCTAAAATTAACCTCCAACTTGTGAATTTCTGTAATTATTTGATGAAGTTTTTAAATATATATCTTTTGTGTGTATAACCCGAGTACATCCCCCTTTAATCAGCCGCATAATATTAAGTTGGCGTGCGGTGTATTCGTCCCGAGGGTCGTCTCGGAGCCAACGAGTATCGGGTCTTACAAGCCCGTGGATTCAGAGCGAATCGCGATACCGACGAAACAGTGTGTTATGCCGCGGAAACCCGGTTAGCTGCTCCGGTTACGCGATAATGTTTTGGGGATGATCCAGTAAAGGGTTGGAACCCACATGAATTATTTCCACAGTTTTATTGAAATATTATTAAACGATATTTTACAGTTTTAAACAATATAAATTATTAACAATAATTTATTAACAAGGTTTTCTCGCAAATTATTATCAGAGATTATTTAATTAATTATTTAATTAAATAACCATTGCTTGTTTATAGGTTAAAGTGTTCGAGTATTTCAAACTGTCACAATTTATATCAAATTACCTTCGGTTATCTCGAATTACCGACCGATGTACACTTTGCACCCTTAAGGTTTCCTTTCTCGATTACTATGGAAACGTTCGTATTCAACCGTACTGTCAGACTGCCCCATGCCTGCTCTCGATCCTCTATATATTCATGAGAGAGCGGGCATGTCAGCTGAATAATGGGTACATATTTATGGTTTACTTATTCTTGTAAACAATATCTTTCCAAATCCTCGCTTTTTCGCGAGCGGGATTTGGAGTTTATTTACATTGCGAAACACCTGGCTTCGGTATTCCCGAGTCCGTGCCCTCGTTACCGGAACACTCGCTCGCAACGGCCTAGCTGCTGACGCAGCGGTGTCCGGTGACGAGCGTCGAGCGTCGAGCGTTCTCGACGCTCGGGGCGTGCTACATGCCGTTGCTATCTCGCAACCGTCAATGCCCTGATTACGGGATAATACTATACCCGGCGTACAACATCCCTTCCCCCTGGAGGGAAAAGAAATCTGATTTCTTTTCGCTCGTCTCCGGCGGGCTATATTTACACTTTGTTTATGTACCCCGGTGTCTATTTTTTCAATACCTTTATCTTTAATCTAAACTCACTTTTAATTTGCAATTTACATATATATTTTTTTGCGTAAGTCGTCTCTCTAATTACCCCAATTTCTTGAATTATTTCAACCGCTCCGGAGGTCGATTAAGTCGGCTTCCCGGACGGTTGCGGCACCCGGAGGCGGAAGGCCGCCGCGGTTGCTTTTTTTCGCTGACGGTTGGGGTTGACGCCCGGTGTGCCAGTGGGTGTGCATTTTCGGGCTATATTAGTCACTGTTCCCTTCGTGATTTTAATTATAATTCTACCGACCGTCGACGACTTTCGTATCAACGTTTGACACCCAGGATGAGCAACCGACGCAGCCCCAGTCCACCCGCCAAGGTAAGAAACTTTTTTCCTTTTATTTCCGGTATGGCTATTCCTTTCCCGAGTGTATAAATTTTTTTTCCTCTTTTTTTTGTGTGGGTTGGTTTTTCCCACAAGAAGAAATAAAAACTCCCTTTTTAAATTATTCCCGAAATTTTCCTTTCTCCCGGCACTCGTTCATCGATTCCCACTCAGATTACTACATAAAACAATTTTTACCGACTTCCCTTTTTCTGTTTTTTCAGAGTTCGTGTAACTCTGCCTGACAGTGGTCTAAAGTAGTAAGGGGTGCACTATGGCGACCCCCCACTCCTATCCCCACTCCTCCGGCCCGGTCGGACCGCGCCCGGAGGTGTGTGTGATAGAGAGGGGACGGGAGCGTGTGCGGAGTCTCCATAGTGCACCCCGGGAGAAATAAAATTTTTATTTAAAAAATATTTTTTATTTCAAAAATATTTTTTATTTCAAAAATATTTTTTATTTCAAAAATATTTTTTATTTCAAAAATATTTTTTATTTCAAAAATATTTTTTATTTCAAAAATATTTTTTATTTCAAAAATATTTTTTATTTCAAAAATATTTTATAATATTTTTATATTAATATTTTTTCTTCGCTGCTCCCGTGCGCGTTGAAGTTGTAAAACCTGTAAAACAAAAAATTATTATCATATTATTATCATAACAAAAAATTATTATTTACCATCTATCTATATATAACTTACCATGTATCCAGCGGGCTGATCTTCATTTTGGCCTCGATGCGCCCAGCGGCGGTCGTCGAATACGGGGACACGGAGTGGCTCCTGCCCATCCCGCTCCCACATGACGTATTCGGTGGTGACCGCCGGCGACTGCACGCTGACATAATCAGCGTAACGCAGCCGCCGGCGACGTCGATGCCTCCTCTCCTGCGTATCTCACGCGTTCTGAAATAAATAAAATAAATAAAATAAATAAAATAAATAAAATAAATAAAATAAATAAAATAAATAAAATAAATAAAATAAATAAAATAAATAAAATAAATAAAATAAATAAAATAAATAAAATAAATAAAATAAATAAAATAAATAAAATAAATAAAATAAATAAAATAAATAAAATAAATAAAATAAATAAAATAAATAAAATAAATAAAATAAATAAAATAAATAAAATAAATAAAATAAATAAAATAAATAAAATAAATAAAATAAATAAAATAAATAAAATAAATAAAATAAATAAAATAAATAAAATAAATAAAATAAATAAAATAAATAAAATAAATAAAATAAATAAAATAAATAAAATAAATAAAATAAATAAAATAAATAAAATAAATAAAATAAATAAAATAAATAAAATAAATAAAATAAATAAAATAAATAAAATAAATAAAATAAATAAAATAAATAAAATAAATAAAATAAATAAAATAAATAAAATAAAACGCCGTTCCTCTTCGGGCTCCGGTTCCAAAGGCCCCGAAAGGGGTACGGCAGATACATCCTCGATCGGCGCACTATAACACATTTTTTTACCGCTTTTTACGAAGCGATGTGTCGCCGGCACGTTCCCACTGTGTACTGACGGCCGCCTTATGAGATCATAGCCGCCGCCCAGTCTCGTGCTGATTCTGCAAAATCTGGAGACTGTCACAGATATGCACACACACACGCGCGTACCCGTCACCGCTGTTGCCACGGCCTACAATTATTTTTATTTTATTTTTATTTTATTTTTATTTTATTTTTATTTTATTTTTATTTTATTTTTATTTTATTTTTATTTTATTTTTATTTTATTTTTATTTTTATTTTATTTTTATTTTATTTTTATTTTATTTTTATTTTATTTTTATTTTATTTTTATTTTATTTTTATTTTATTTTTATTTTATTTTTATTTTATTTTTATTTTATTTTTATTTTATTTTTATTTTATTTTTATTTTATTTTTATTTTATTTTTATTTTATTTTTATTTTATTTTTATTTTATTTTTATTTTATTTTTATTTTATTTTTATTTTATTTTTATTTTATTTTTATTTTATTTTTATTTTATTTTTATTTTATTTTTATTTTATTTTTATTTTATTTTTATTTTATTTTTATTTTATTTTTATTTTATTTTTATTTTATTTTTATTTTATTTTTATTTTATTTTTATTTTATTTTTATTTTATTTTTATTTTATTTTTATTTTATTTTTATTTTATTTTTATTTTATTTTTATTTTATTTTTATTTTATTTTTATTTTATTTTTATTTTATTTTTATTTTATTTTTATTTTATTTTTATTTTATTTTTATTTTATTTTTATTTTATTTTTATTTTATTTTTATTTTATTTTTATTTTATTTTTATTTTATTTTTATTTTATTTTTATTTTATTTAAGTCGCATCGACAGCTGAGGTCATTAGCGACCATTCTACAAACATATGTAAATAAATCGTTTTCAGTTTACATGTTATAGTGAGATTTTCGACGCGGGGATCGTTGATTTGGTGGCTATATTAGATCATAGTTTCCTGTTGTTTTGCAGAATTCTATTATTTTTCACAAGTTTTGGCGTCATTTAGGCACTCCTTCAATGTTGCTGGTATTCCGAGTCTTCTTAGTAGTTGGTGTTCCCGGCAGTCGATTAGTATATGTTCAATTGTCAGCTTGGTATTGCACACTTGGCATATTGGTTCCGTGGAGTGGTTGAAGAGGTAGCCGTGTGTGAGAAGGGAGTGTCCGATGCGGAGTCTTGTAAGGACTGCTTGTTTTCTTCTTGTTCGTATTTCGGGTGGTTTTTCGAAAATATTGGCTCTGATAGTATGGAGTTTTGTGGTGTTGTTTCTACTCCAGTAGGAGTTCCATGCTGTCTGGATACTTATGCGTATTAGTCTTTTATACTCTCGGTTTGATATTAGGAGTTCGTTAGTGAGGTCCACTCCCTGAAGGATCGCTTTTTTTGCCGCTAAGTCAGCCCGTTCATTTCCGATTATCCCTTGGTGAGATGGTATCCATACAAGTGTCACCTCTATATTATTGACTTTGGCGTTGTTTAATTCTGTTTGGATTCTTTGAATTGATGCGTCAGTGCAGGAGGGACTTAGTAGAGACGTGGTTTGTACCGAGTTGAGTGTCTTTAATACGTTGTCGCTCGCTGAGTCATATATTATAGCTCCGTAATCTAATTTCGCCCTTATTAACGCCTTGTATGCGTTTACGAGTGTTGTACGGTCTGCTCCCCATTTTTTCGATGCAAGAAGTTTTAGCAGATTTATTCGTTGGATGCATTGTGTTTTCAGGTTTTTTATGTGAGATTTCCACGATAGCGTTGGGTTAAAGGTCATACCTAGGATTTTGAGTGAATGCGAGCGTCGAATTGCTGCATTTTTCAGAGTGAGACTAATTTGCGAAGGGGAGGTTGATCTCGTGAACACTATAAACTCAGTTTTCGCTTGTGAGAACTTAAGTCCCGACGTTTCTGACCATTTCGTAAGGTTGTTCAGTGTCTCTTGTAATAATTTTTGAGTGTTATTTAATTCTTTTCCCGCACAGAAAATTGTGAGATCGTCGGCGTATAATAAACCTAGCACGGGAGGCTTTAGTGCGGAGAGAATATCATTAATCGCTACGAGAAATAGCGTGACGCTTATAACCGACCCTTGAGGGACGCCATTAGTTATTCTTGTGACGTTTGAGAGAGAGTTCCCTATTTTTACTTGAATAGTTCTTTTTTTAAGAAAATTTTGTATAAGGGCCATAATGTGTCCTTTGAAGCCGAACGATTTGAGTGTAGTGATTATTTTATGTTGCCAGACCATTTCGTACGCTTTTTCCACGTCTAAGGACACAGCTATTAAGTGTGACTTGTTCGCGAAGGCATTGCATATTTTTCCCTCGAATTTACTAAGGTGGTCGGATGTAGAACGGAGCTGTCTGAACCCACTTTGAAGGGGTGACAGGCAGTTTTTTCTTCAAGGGTCCATCGGAGGCGCCGGTTTACCATTTTCTCCAATAGCTTGCAGAGGTTGCATGTGAGTGCAATCGGTCGGTAATTCGTCGGTATGGTTTTGTCTTTGTTAGGTTTGGCGATCGGTATTATGGTTGCAAGCCTCCATGTCTCAGGGAATGAGTCGGTTAGCCATATGTAGTTGTATATACTGAGGAGAATTCTTTGACCGTTTTCAGGGATATGCTTTATCAGTACGATAGGGATGTTGTCAGGTCCAGGGCTCGAGTTCTTGCAGGACGTAAGCGCTACTTTGAGTTCATCCAGTGAGAAGGGTGAATTAATTGAGTCGTCTTCGTTTTCCTCCATATTCGGGTCACTTCTGAGGATTCAATGGCTTCTTCGTTCCGCTTTTTGTATTCGAGGAATGGTTTTTCGTAATTTTGGTCGCTGGAGTTTGCGGCGAAGGTTTCAGCCAGTAGGTTTGTCATTTCCGGTATTTCGGAGCAAGCTTTTCCCTGGGCATCTTTTAGGAAGGTCGTGAAGCTGGAGTACTTTTGGCCTTCGATCCGTTTGATTCCTTTTCATATTTAGTCAGTTGGTGTGTTTTTGTTCAACGAAGAGACAAAAGTGTGCCAGGACTCGATTTTAGCTGTTTTCAGAGTCCTTCTCGCTATTGCTTTTCTTTTTTTGTGTTCGATTTTGTTAGTATCGGTGCGATGTTTTTTGAAAACATTGTACGCGTGTTTTGCATCTTTCACAACTTGTTTGTACTTGTCATTCGACCAGGGTACCCCGGGCTTGCAATGTTGTCCCGAGGTTCAGGGAAATGAGTGGTCGGCTGCATTTCCGATAACTGTTGTGAATGCACTTACTAGATCGTTTGTGTTGTGGTTAGTCGACATGTCTATTACCGGGAAGTTTTCGTAAAGCTTGTTCAGGAGTTCCGTGTATTTGTCCCAGTTTGCGTTGCTGAGTTTCCATCTTTTTTTTTGGCAGAGCGCTTGCTGTTTCTTGTTGTGCTTCGGTGGAGATTTCGATATGTATCGGGAAGTGGTCACTATCGAAGAGATCGCTATTTACTGACCACTTGATTTTATCCGCTATATTCGTTGAGCAAATGCTGAGATCGATCGCGCTGAAAGTACCAGATGAGTAGTTCAAGTGTGTTGGTTCATTTGTATTTACTAATATCTTGTTTATGTCATCCAGCCATTCTTCGATGATTGAACCTCGTTTGTCGCGTTTTTTGGAGCCCCACCATGGGCTATGGCTATTAAAATCTCCGACTATTATGAATGGCTGTGGTAGTTGCCTTATTATGTTTTGTAGTTCGGTTAGTTTGAACGAGTAGCTGTTAGGTATATATATATTGCACAATGTGATTTTTTTTGGGAATCTCTATAGTCACTGCAATAACTTCCATTGGTGAGATAATAAGAAGTTCCTCCGAGGGTGTGTTGTCCTTTATATATATCGCCACTCCTCCGCTCGCATGGATTGCTTGGTTTCGGTTTTTGTAATAATGTTTATATCCTCGTATTTGTCCACAATGGTCGCCCTTGAAGTTCGTTTCTTGGATGCATAACACAGTTGGGGAGAATTTCTTTTGGAGTATTTGCAGGAATGGCAGTCGTGCATAGAACCCATTAAGGTTCCATTGTATGAGATGCATATTGCGCTCTTCTAGTTCTCCATTCCGCTAGAGTCCGAGTGTTCGTGTTCTGTGTTGGTATTGTTCTGTTTTTCGAGTGTCAATGCCGACAAGTTATCGAGTTTTTTTATCAGTTTTGTAAATCTTGTTTTTGTGCTTCTTTCATTGGCGAATAGATAGTTTTCGGAACATGTCAGTTACTTCGGTCGCTTGGATGTTTAATTCGGTGATTGCTTCCTGGGGATCTTGCTTGCCGCTGGATCTTTCGAGAAGATTTTTGAGCTGTGGGAAGCTCAGAGGATATTCTTGGGGGTTGTTTTCCATTTCGGTTTCTACTGACGATTGTGGCATTTTGCGTTTTTTTATAGCACCGTTATCTTTTCCAGATTCTTTTGAAAAGGAGGGTTCTTCCTTGTCTTCTCGTCGTGAGACGGGCGATGCCGGTGGCGACATTGGGAGCGGTCGTTTATGAGCGCTATCGGATGTCTGTGTTAGTGCATTTGTTACCTGATCACTTCTCGAGAGCGCAGAGGGGGGGTTCATTGCAGAATTTTGACTTTGGCTTGGTTGTGTTATCGGTTCAGTGGTTCCTTCGGTCTGCGTTGCTGTAGGGCAATTTTTTGCCAAGTGGCCTTCGACTTTGCATCGGAAGCACGTTAAATTGTCGGGTGATATGTATATTGTAGCGTTTCATCAGGCTCGAGTGGAATCTTCCGCGTAACTTCTTTGTCAATGGGTCCTCGATAATGTATGTCGCGAGTCCCACGCACCTTCCGATTCGATATGGTCCTTCGTAAAGAGGCATGAACTTCGCGGCGACTTGGTCGTTTTGATTCGACACGTTCAATGCCTTAACGAGAACCAAATCGCCTTCCTCGTAGGTGGTCATGCGGTGGCACTCATCGAATTTTTCGGCTCTTCTCCTGCCTTTCCTTTGTATCCGCTTCTGGGCTAGCTCGAGTTTTCTCGCGTAGTCGATCATTTCCTCGGCTTTTTCCCTCAGCGCAGGTACCCAATTTTTCCATGGACGATGCGGTGGTTTCTTCGTCTGCAGTTCCCTCGGCGTGTATTCCGTTGTATCGTGTGGCGAGTCGTTGATACAATCTTGTATGATCGGCACCCATCTTGCCCATGCCGTATGTCGGTCGGTGAGCAAGGTGCGGAAAAATCGTCCGAGCTCTCGATTTACTCGTTCGACGATATTTCCTTGCGGGTGCCGAATCGACGAAAACACTCCTTGTATCTCTTCGTCCTCTAACCATTTTTTCCACGCCTTGGCCGTGAACTGCGTTCCGTGATCGAATTGGATCCTCTTCGGTTTTCCGTACTTCGGAATGTAGTCCGTGCTGAGCTTCTTGATTACCGTTTTGGTGTTCGCTTTGCGCATCGGATACAACGTGACGAACTTCGTGAATGCATCCAGCGTTACTAAAATGTGGCGCACTCCCCCGGTTGACATCGGTAGTGGACCGTAAAAATCGATGGAGAGTAAATCTCCCGGCCCTTCGGGTACGATAGTTTGCATATTCGCATAACTATTTTGCACCGCACATTTTGTTCGCTGGCACGTGTCACAGGTTGCGAGCTGGTGCCGGATGCTTTTCGCAAACCGAGGATAGGCGAAATCCTCGTTTAACATCTGAAATACCTTTGTGGCGCCGACATGTCCGTACATGACGTGGCACTCCTCGACAAGGATTTCTTTTATTTCCCCCGGCAACGCCACCTTCCATTGTCCCGTCTTCGCAGCTCTCTGCAGAACTCCTTCGCTGAGTCGGTAATTTTTCGGATGGTTCTCCGTGTCTTTTTCATCTTCTAACAGAGTAATAATGGCGTTCAAATCCTCTTGATTTCTCTGTAGGCTACCGATCGTCCTCATTTTTTGTGATAATGACTTCGAAGGTTTTTGCGCGAGCGCTGCGATTATGATTTTTCCGGGCGCTGTTCCATCGGGCTCGTATGTATGTTCGCGGAGTCGGCTTAGCGTATCGGCCACTTGATTAGATTTTCCCGGCCGATGTTCCACCGTTAAATCATAACCTTGCAGCAAGAGCGCCCATCTCAATAGCCTGTCACTCGTAAATCGGCACGTTTTCAGAAACACCAGCGCTTTATGGTCGGTGATTATCGTTATCTTTGCTCCCTTAAGATAACTTTGGAATTTTTGGAGGGCCCACACGATAGCGAGTAATTCCTTTTCCGACGTGGTGTATCCAACTTCCGCCCCCTTGAGTGTTCGACTGGCAAATGAAATCACTCCGACTTCGCCATCTTCGTCGGTTTGTGACAATGTCGCGCCAAGCGCATAGTCACTTGCGTCTGTCGTCAAGGTATATGGCTTTGTTACATCGGGATGCTCGAGTACCACCGACTCGCAAAACAGCTGTTTCACGTTTCCGAATGCCGTTTCGTGGATATCCGTCCATTTCCAGCTCGTTCCCTTTTTCAACAGCTCTAATAAGGGGACAGTTTCTTCAGCGTGTTTACTCGTAAATTTCGTATAGAAATTTACTAGTCCGAGAAAGCCCCTCAGCTGTTTTATGTTTCGGGGACGGGGAAATTCTTTAATCGATTTCACCTTGTCTGGTTGCGGCAGTATCCCCTTCGTCGTGACTACGTGTCCGGGAAAGTTCACTTCATTTCTGAAGAAATGAGATTTTTCCATTTTTAGAGTCATTCTGTTATACGCTACTTCACTTCCAAAACACCCCGTTCAAGGATCCCGAGATACCGCTTTAAAATAATAAAGATAAGAAATAATATTTGTACGGGACTCGCATCGGGCGGCTGGCCTCGCGCGCTGCGATTGGCGGGTCTCCCTATATAAGGCAGCTCAAACTGCCAGAGAGGAGCATTCGCTCGGCTCACCCTGTCAAGAACGGAACTCTGTCCGAATAAAGCCCGACCTTTGCTTTATATTACGACTTGTGTAAATTACTTTCGTTACCCCGAGAATATTCCCATCCGGAAACTTCTCGACGCGGAGCCTCTCTCCAGGGTCCGCGCTAGACTATATAGGCAGCAGCCTTTCGGGCTAGACCCTCAGACGCTCCTGGCACGAACGACGTGCCGGAGCTCCCTCGCGACAGTCCCCAGGCGGCTTCCCTGCCGGGGATTCCAGCGTAAGGCACGGACGCCGTGCCGACGCTTTCTTCTAGGCCGCCCGCGTGCGGGATTTCTTCCCCGGAGCCTCTCTCCAGGGTCCGCGCTCGGCCATATAGGCAGCAGCCTTTCGGCCGAGACCCTCAGACGCTCCTGGCACGAACGACGTGCCGGAGCTCCCTCGCGACAGTCCCCAGGCGGCTTCCCTGCCGGGGATTCAAGCGTAAGGCACGGACGCCGTGCCGACGCTTTCTTCCAGGCCGCCCGCGTGCGGGATTTCTCGACCCGGAGCCTCTCTTCGGGGTTCACGCTAGCCTAGACGCTCCTGGCACGAACCACGTGCCGGAGCTCCCTCGCGGTGTCCCCAGGCGGCCTCCCTGCCGGGGATACAAGCGGTCGGCACGAACGCCGTGCCGACGCTTTCTCCTAGACCGCCCGCGAGCGGGACCTCTTCCCTTGATCCTCTCTTCAGGGTCCGTATAATCATCCTCCCAAGACCTAGAACGCTCCCAGCACGAACAACGTGCCGGAGCTCCCCCGCGGCAGTCTCCAGGCGGCTTCGCTGCCAGAGATTCGAACGTAAGGCACGAACACCGTGCCGACGTTCTCTTCCACTCCACGCCTAGAAATCCTTCTAACTTAGACAAAACTCTTCCCTACTGACGAGTATAGAGCGAGGCACGAAGCACGTGCCCCTCTCCGAGTTAAGCGTGAAGCACGTAACTCCCTCCACTTCGCTTAACGTCGCCTAGCGACCGTCCCCCTACCCGGGCCATCTTCTCTCGGCGAAGAGTATAAAAGGCCGGCATCACCATGGCTCGGGCATCATTCAGCTGCCCGTCTCCGCATCCACCATGCCCCGGCATAGAGCTGGCCAAAAGCGACGATTAAAGCACCTCGCTTTCGTCGAAAAAAAGAGAGCGCTTGCTGCTCGCGAAGCCGAACCCCCGGACGAAGAATCGGACTCACATCCTCTATCTCCATCAAAAGAGAATCTTCCGCCGCTCCCTAAGCGACAATTCGGGCCGCAGAATAGATACCCTGGGGATCCTCTGGCCCCGCGAATACCCCCGCCACCGGAGTTCCAGCTTCCAGTAGCGTACGGGAACGACCGCTTTTCATTACTGAAATACGCTACCGCCCGGGGAATAGATGGGAATCCTCTAACCCCGGTAATATTAGAAGCACAGAGGACCCAGGGCATAGAGGACCCACCACCATCCACCTCCCTCTCCCGAGATCCCAGGCTTCGGCCCCAAACGACCGAACCGCCTACCCACGAAACACCTCCTCCTCCACTCCCAGAACCCAGTCATCCACCCCGACCTCCGGTGCCGTCTCTTCGCGACCCGGAGATCGAGGCGATCCTCAACGACTTCCCACTTCCTCCTCCACTCATCGACCTCCTCCCAGATCCTCTCTCCTCAGCATCCTCTCCAAAACTACCCCGGATCGATCCTCGAGTACCGATTCCCCCACAACATCGTCGTGATCCTGAGATCACGGCGATCCTCCACGAGTTCCCTCTTCCTCCATCTCCGGTAACTCCCATCCCCAAGACACCTCCAAAAATCCGCCACCTCACCCGATTCCCCCGTGATCCCACACATAGTTTCCGCACCCGACAATTCGCAAAACGCATCCACCTCCTTTTCGACCCCGACTCATCCACTCCTCGCTCTCTCCCGCCTACCACCTTAAAAACCAATCCTCCCGCTTCCTCCTCTCCTCAGACTCCCCGTATTAAATTCCTCCTCGGCACTCCTCCAGCTCCTTATTCACCGTACATCCCCCAAAATCCATCCTCCGCTCCACACTCCTCCACCTCCCGATCTGCTCCATCCGGCTTCCCCGACCTAAGGCTCACTCCACAGGAACACCCACACCCGACAACCGAATAAAAAAAAAAAAGAAAAAAAACCCCGTGGCAGAAAACGGCCTTTTTCAAGGCCAACTCTCTGTCTAAACAGGGGCGAGGTGCCTCCGTGCCCTCCCCCCTGCCCCTCTCTCCGGGGAACCCATAGCTAGCCGCTCCTAAGGCCAGCTCTTTTGTCTAGCGTGGGAGCTCAATCACCTCCTTCGTTAACAATTCCATGTTCGCGGATTCTCGAAAATAATTGTCGGAGATGTTGCAGGTGTTGTCGAGTATCTGCCGATACCACTAGCAGATCGTCCACGAAATTTAGTATAAAATCTCCGGTGTTTCGAAGGACGATGTCCAGTCCCCGAACGAGCGCCGCGGTACTCGTTTTTAGACCGAACGGCGTAACCGTGAATTCATAACATTTATTTTCGTGTCGAAATGCCGTGTATTTACGCGAATCCGGATGTAACGGAATCTGCCAGAAACTGCTGGTCAGATCCAAGGTCGACATGACCTTCGCGCCTCCGCATTTTTGGAAAATCTCTTCCGTCGGACGTGCTGAGTCATAATCTCCTTCGAGATGCTCATTCAGTAGCCGTGCATCGAGACACAACCTGACGTCCCCATTAGTCTTGATAACCGTCACCAAAGGGTTAATATAGGTACTTGTTGACCTTTGAATAACACCTTGGGCGAGCATTTTATTTATTTCGTCCGTTACCTTTCCTCTGTACGCCATTGGAACGGGGTACGAGCGAGATACGAAGGGTTTTTCATCCTTCCGGACGAGCCGATGTTCGTATGCTTGCATCCGCCCAGGTCGTTTTCGAAATATGTCTCGATATTCATAGACTAGTTCTTTGAAGTCTTTCTGAATCTCGAGGTCGACGTCGCCGCACTCTCGAAGCTTTTCATCGACTTCGGCTTCACGGAGACACTCTGAGGCGGGATCTCGTATTTCTCCGCTCATAACGAGTCTCGTGACTTCGACTTCCGGTTCTTCTTCTTCACAAGTGCCTTCGGCTCGAGCGAGCATCGCTCTACTCTCCCCCATTTTCTTGTCCTCTTCGGGTATACTGCATGGGCTCTCCTCCATCTGCCAGTATCCTCCCACGAGGCGTCCGACAATTTTCTCTCTTACTTTTATCACTTTTCTATGCGTATCGACATAAACTCCGAGTCTGTCCATCCCATCGATACCGAGGAGGACGGATCTTTGCAGCTTCGGGACCACCAACAGCGTCACGTCTCCCTCTGAGTCGTACAGTCTCGGTGTGGCCATCATTTGCTGCTTGATCCTCCCTGAACCTCCACCGAACGCTCCCACGACATTTATCGACGTTACGGGTAGCGTTGGACAGTTTCGAAAAGCCTCCAAATTCTGTGAGTAAAACTCTTCAGAAATACAGGAGACCTCGCTTCCGCTGTCGACTAACGCACTGGCCAGTGCCCCTTCGAGGCCAATCGGTACCTCCGGGCACATTGGTCGTGTTTCGTCGTAGATTACGCCCTCTCCTGGCTGTGGCATATCGAGGAGGTAATCTTGCGGACTTTCGAAAATCGTTCGGACCATTTTCTCGATTTTCTTGGGAATTGCTCCTTGTCCGTTGGCGCTGATGATTTTGTCCTTCGTCGGGGTCGGCACCGAAACCGATGTGGGCTCGAATTGGGGTTGACCATCCGTCCTCCTTCCCTCCACGGCACTGATCTTCTCCTGATCTAGTCCGGCCTCCTTCTCTCGTTTCTTCGGATTCGTCTCTCCCCCGTCCTTCGATAGCCCTTCTCGTTCTTCCGACCATTCGACATTTCGGGCTGTCATTGCCTCGGAGTTCGTTGCTTCTTCCCTCGAGTATCTCGCCGCCTCTCTTTCTCTCTCTCTTTTCTCCTGTCGCTTTCGCCAGAGTTCGTCCTTTCTCCTCTTCCTTTCTTCTGCTTTCCTGTCTTTTTCTTCCATTAATTTCTTGTCCTCCTGTTTCTTTCTTCTCTTCTTTCTTCTTTTCTTCTTCTTTCTTCCTTTCTTCTTCTTTTCTTCTTCTTTCTTCCTTTCTTCTTCTTTCTTCCTTTGCTCTTCTCGTTTTTTCTTTTTTTCTTCTCTCCTCTTCTCTGCTTCTTTTCTCTTCTTTTCTTCTCTCTTCTTCTGTTCTTCTTTCCGTTTCTCTTTCTTTTTCGTTGCCCAAGTCGCCGCCGTTGCGTCTCGTGGTTTCTCATCTGACCTTACGGACGCAACGTTGACCCGTTTCCCTGGCTTGGTCCCGGAGAGCTCAGATTCGCCCCTTGCGATGACTGCATTCCCGCGAGCGGGGCCTGTGGCGGTGTCGTCGGGTAAAATGGTGGCGGTACCGAAAAATTCGGAGTCGCCGCCGCGATCGGTGGTCCTTGCCACGGATTGGAAATTTGGGGCGGCCCTTGTGGTTGGCCGACAGTGACGTTCGACCACTGGCCCTGTTGGGCACCTCGATGCTGCCAAGGACGTGGTCCTCCCCCATTTCCCCGACCGTTTCCTCGGTTTGGACTATACCCAGTGATGCCTTGCCGGTCATTTCCGCGACTCGCGTTGACCGTTCCGCCGAGGTCGTTGCTCTCGAGTAATTCTATAAGTTCACTCACCCGATTGACGTTTCGGACGAGGATCGCTGTTTGAGAATTGCCAGGATGAGATATAACGGAACGGGGGTAAATAAATTAACACTGCCGATGTTAACAGTGAAAAATAAACTCTTTATTTAAATAACACAACGATGAAAAAGCGCGCGAAAAAACACTGTACAAGTGAGCTAACCGTTGAGCATGTACCGAATAACAATAGGTCACGCTGAAAATAACAATAGTCGTTTACGCTGAGTAAGCCCGATATGAGCGGTCCCGGTGAGCCCATTAAATTATATTAATCACTTGAGTCGACCGTGAAACCGATGAGAAAATACCCGTAGCTTCGGAACGCCACGAGGTAATCCCCGCGTGAGAAGATCTACCGCGACGCTGTATCGCCGCGAGGTAGCCGTTGAGAACGTGAGAAATTCCGTGTGACCACGCATGTTGCGTGCCCGAGAAAATCACTCGCGTTATGCTCCGGATGAGCGCAAACGATAATATCACGAAACGATGATACGTTTTACCGCGTGAGATGTACCGAACTTATGAGCCGACGTGAGATTCACCGTGTTGAGAAAACCGAAAAGAATCGGCGGCCTACCCGACCGCGTGGCGACCCATGTCAGCCATTAGGCGTAGATGAGCGCGAAACCTGTTGCACGCGGCACGTAACCCGTGCCGCCTCGGATGAGCGCCGGTGCGCGTGCGTCGACGGCGCGCGTCGTCCTCGCCGGACTCGGCCGGGAGGTGCTGCCGAACAGCGGCCGCTCGAGCTAGCGCACGTGACCGCGCTGATTCTCGAACAATCGCTGTTCTTATGTTTTCGTCGAAATGCTTCGCGAGTCGGCGGATCGTCTCCGGGTCGCTTCTCGGTTCACTCAGGTCTCGAACATTTCCAATGACTCGGGTCGCGTATTCTGCCTTTGTGAGGCGTTGTCCCTCGACAATGTAGGTGCCATACTCGAGGTGACGCTTCACCTTGTCTTGGAGTTCGCGCCCCCAGTATCGTGCTCGAAAAGCTTCCTCGAATTGCGCGATATTTTCGACTTCCGGTGCAACCAGGTGCCACCAATCACGTGCTGTTTCCACCAAGGCTTCGCCCATCATGCACCAGAATTCCGCGCCCTCGGGCTCTATGGCGCTGAAATGGTCCTTTAGCGTTTTTAAATATTGCATCGGACGTTCCACGCCATCGCCCTTAAATGTCGGGAGCCTTTTCGATGCCACGTACGCTTTACTGGCGTTTAACCCTCCGAACATGGTCGTACTGAGCGCCGATTGCGATGCGGTTCGGTTCGCCATTGCTGCATACTCCCGGATTCTCTTGGCATTCTCTTCTGCCGTCTGGAGGGCCCTTTTCGAGACCTTTGTGACGCCCTCGAGCCGATCGATTAATTTAACGACTGTCACGTCGTGTGCCGCCAATTGCTCCCGAGTGTGGATATTTATTGGTTGCTGCTCTTCGCGGATCGCTTTTCGCATTGTCGCCATTTTGTGCTCTGTTTTCGCCTCGCTCTCGCTTACCGCTCTTGAGAGCGCCGTCAGCATCATTTGTTGTGCCTCCCTAGTTCGTTTGATGCACGCCGACTCCAGGTTTACCTGGGTGTTGTGTATTTTTTCAAACTCTTTTCGGTGCTCGGTTTTACAGATGAAGATCTGTAAAATCGCTTCCACAATCGCTCTGTTGCTGTCATCTCCGACTTCTCCAGTGTTCTGGAACCCCATACGCTTTACTTTTTCGCATCTGGCTGTTCTGGTATCTATGTCGTTCGCTGGGGGAATGATCGACAACCGATTCATCTCCCTTTGTTGTCGGATATTTCCCCCACCGATCAGCTCATCTGCCGTCCTGGATTCCCGTCGAGAGAGCGATTAGTGTGGTCCATATCGATCGTGCTGTCTCTGTATGAGTCCTCTGTGTTTCCCGGAGTCTCATCATCCAGCACGACCTCTGAGACCCGCTCTTGCTCGTGGTCGGCGGCCTGCTGCGTTCTCAGCCTCTCGAGACGCTCTCGCTCCCGCCTGTGGACCGCTTCCTCGCTTTCCATGAGCGCGAGCTCGCGTCTCTCCTGGGCGAATGATTTTTCCGACATTTTGAAATTTATAATTGAGTTTATCTCTTTTAATTTAATTGAATTTAATTTAACTTTATTTGTGCCGTCTATTTTATTTTCTTGCTGCTCTGACACAGCCAATTCTTTCTGCTCGAGCACCACGTTGGGCGCCAAATGTAACAGGAGCACGTGCCTCGTACAATAATTTCCGGATTTATGCGCCTCCTTCTGCGCTCAATTTTTATTTTATTTTTATTTTATTTTTATTTTATTTTTATTTTATTTTTATTTTATTTTTATTTTATTTTTATTTTATTTTTATTTTATTTTTATTTTATTTTTATTTTATTTTTATTTTATTTTTATTTTATTTTTATTTTATTTTTATTTTATTTTTATTTTATTTTTATTTTATTTTTATTTTATTTTTATTTTATTTTTATTTTATTTTTATTTTATTTTTATTTTATTTTTATTTTATTTTTATTTTATTTTTATTTTATTTTTATTTTATTTTTATTTTATTTTTATTTTATTTTTATTTTATTTTTATTTTATTTTTATTTTATTTTTATTTTATTTTTATTTTATTTTTATTTTATTTTTATTTTATTTTTATTTTATTTTTATTTTATTTTTATTTTATTTTTATTTTATTTTTATTTTATTTTTATTTTATTTTTATTTTATTTTTATTTTATTTTTATTTTATTTTTATTTTATTTTTATTTTATTTTTATTTTATTTTTATTTTATTTTTATTTTATTTTTATTTTATTTTTATTTTATTTTTATTTTATTTTTATTTTATTTTTATTTTATTTTTATTTTATTTTTATTTTATTTTTATTTTATTTTTATTTTATTTTTATTTTATTTTTATTTTATTTTTATTTTATTTTTATTTTATTTTTATTTTATTTTTATTTTATTTTTATTTTATTTTTATTTTATTTTTATTTTATTTTTATTTTATTTTTATTTTATTTTTATTTTATTTTTATTTTATTTTTATTTTATTTTTATTTTATTTTTATTATTAATTTTTATTAATAAAAATAAAATAAATATTCCAACTCCAGGGACTAAAAAAAAAGTACATCCAGGGGTTCGTTCACTCCCCCTGAAGGCTCCTATACCGACAAAACAAGGTAAAAACGTTTTTGTCTCCATTTAACACCGATGGCAAATCGCGAAGCAAGCGAGCTGGCAGCGACGATCGCTGTACCGTGACGTCACAGCTAGACAGCCGAGCACAGCGGCCAGCTGGACTTCGCGTCGACCGAGAAGCTGCCCGCGCATGCGTGGTGCGGTTCACGCGAAATAAATGTTTCATCTAAAGATCTCTACTTGAAGCCATAAAATCACACGATAAATAGAGACAATAATTGAAGAAGAAACCCGTGATTGAACTAGGATAAGATTCATAGGTCATTCTTTCTTCTTGCCGAAAGAACAATCTCTGTAATCGCTCTGAATATAATTGTAGACATCGAATAACCCGAGTTAAAACAGAACGGAAAAAGGGTTAATGAATCCCTGAAGCCTGTAACTTTACAAATAAAGCATATTTTTTTAAACGTCAAAACCGTCTCTGACACGCCAGCCCATAATTCCTTAACGCTTGAGTCCCCGAATCCGTCCGTTTGAGTGCCCTTCCCGCAGATCTCACAATACGAGCTGGAACGCCTACAGCGAGCGCAAAACTCAATCGTTCGATTTCGTTATAAATCGACTTTGCATTCGTTTGGGGCTTGTTTGGCTGCTAGAAACGCATGAATCTTGAGTATTTGCATAGAATGAAGGGTTTTTGATCTCATAATACGAGCTGGAACGCCTACAGCGAGCGCAAAACTCAATCGTTCGATTTCGTTATAAAGCGACTTTGCATTCGATTGGGGCTTGTTTGGCGTCTAGAAACGCATGAATTTTGTGTATTTGCATATAATGAAGGGATTTTGATCTCATAATACGAGCTGGAACGCGTTCAGCGAGCGCAAAACTCAAATATACGATGTCGTTATAAAGCGACTTTGCATTCGTTTGGGGCTTGATTGGCGTCTAGAAACGCATGAATTTTGTGTATTTGCATATAATGAAGGGATTTTGATCTCATAATACGAGCTGGAACGCGTTCAGCGAGCGCAAAACTCAAATATACGATGTCGTTATAAATCGACTTTGCATTCGTTTGGGGCTTGTTTGGCTGCTAGAAACGCATGAATCTTGAGTATTTGCATAGAATGAAGGGTTTTTGATCTCATAATACGAGCTGGAACGCCTACAGCGAGCGCAAAACTCAATCGTTCGATTTCGTTATAAAGCGACTTTGCATTCGATTGGGGCTTGTTTGGCGTCTAGAAACGCATGAATTTTGTGTATTTGCATATAATGAAGGGATTTTGATCTCATAATACGAGCTGGAACGCGTTCAGCGAGCGCAAAACTCAAATATACGATGTCGTTATAAAGCGACTTTGCATTCGTTTGGGGCTTGATTGGCGTCTAGAAACGCATGAATTTTGTGTATTTGCATATAATGAAGGGATTTTGATCTCATAATACGAGCTGGAACGCGTTCAGCGAGCGCAAAACTCAAATATACGATGTCGTTATAAAGCGACTTTGAATTCGTTTGGGGCTTGATTGGCGGCTAGAAACGCATGAATCTTGTGTATTTGTTTAGAATGAAGAGTTTTTGATTCCATAATACGAGCTGGAACGCCTACAGGGAGCGCAAAACTCAATCGTTCGATTTCGTTATAAAGCGACTTTGCATTCGATTGGGGCTTGTTTGGCGTCTAGAAACGCATAAATTTTGTGTATTTGCATATAATGAAGGGATTTTGATCTCACAATACGAGCTGGAACGCGTTCAGCGAGCGCAAAACTCAAATATACGATGTCGTTATAAAGCGACTTTGCATTCGTTTGGGGCTTGATTGGCGTCTAGAAACGCATGAATTTTGTGTATTTGCATATAATGAAGGGATTTTGATCTCATAATACGAGCTGGAAAGCGTTCAGCGAGCGCAAAACTCAAATATACGATGTCGTTATAACGCGACTTTGCATTCGATTGGGGCTTGTTTGGCGGCTAGAAACGCATGAATCTTGTGTATTTGCATAGACTGAAGGGTTTTTGATCTCATAATACGAGCTGGAACGCCTACAGCGAGCGCAAAACTCAATCGTTCGATTTCGTTATAAAGCGACTTTGCATTCGATTGGGGCTTGTTTGGCTGCTAGAAACGCATGAATCTTGAGTATTTGCATAGAATGAAGGGTTTTTGATCTCATAATACGAGCTGGAACGCCTACAGCGAGCGCAAAACTCAATCGTTCGATTTCGTTATAAAGCGACTTTGCATTCGTTTGGGGCTTGTTTGGCTGCTAGAAACGCATGAATCTTGAGTATTTGCATAGAATGAAGGGTTTTTGATCTCATAATACGAACTGGAACGCCTACAGCGAGCGCAAAACTCAATCGTTCGATTTCGTTATAAAGCGACTTTGCATTCGTTTGGGGCTTGTTTGGCTGCTAGAAACGCATGAATCTTGAGTATTTGCATAGAATGAAGGGTTTTTGATCTCATAATGCGAGCTGGAACGCCTACAGCGAGCGCAAAACTCAATCGTTCGATTTCGTTATAAAGCGACTTTGCATTCGATTGGGGCTTGTTTGGCGGCTAGAAACGCATGAATCTTGTGTATTTGCATAGAATGAAGGGTTTTTGATCTCATAATACGAGCTGGAACGCGTTCAGCGAGCGCAAAACTCAAATATACGATGTCGTTATAGAGCGACTTTGCATTCGTTTGGGGCTTGATTGGCGGCTAGAAACGCATGAATGTTGTGTATTTGCATAGAATGAAGGGTTTTTGATCTCATAATACGAGCCGGAACGCCTGCAGCGAGCGCAAAAGTCAAATATGCGATTTCGTTATAAAGCGACTTTGCATTCGTTTGGGGCTTGTTTGGCTGCTAGAAACGCATGAATCTTGAGTATTTGCATAGAATGAAGGGTTTTTGATCTCATAATACGAGCTGGAACGCGTTCAGCGAGCGCAAAACTCAAATATACGATGTCGTTATAGAGCGACTTTGCATTCGTTTGGGGCTTGATTGGCGGCTAGAAACGCATGAATGTTGTGTATTTGCATAGAATGAAGGGTTTTTGATCTCATAATACGAGCCGGAACGCCAGCAGCGAGCGCAAAAGTCAAATATGCGATTTCGTTACAAAGCGACTTTGCATTCGTTTGGGGCTTGTTTGGCTGCTAGAAACGCATGAATCTTGAGTATTTGCATAGAATGAAGGGTTTTTGATCTCATAATACGAGCTGGAACGCCTACAGCGAGCGCAAAACTCAATCGTTCGATTTCGTTATAAAGCGACTTTGCATTCGATTGGGGCTTGTTTGGCTGCTAGAAACGCATGAATCTTGAGTATTTGCATAGAATGAAGGGTTTTTGATCTCATAATACGAGCTGGAACGCCTACAGCGAGCGCAAAACTCAATCGTTCGATTTCGTTATATAGCGACTTTGCATTCGTTTGGGGCTTGTTTGGCTGCTAGAAACGCATGAATCTTGAGTATTTGCATAGAATGAAGGGTTTTTGATCTCATAATACGAACTGGAACGCCTACAGCGAGCGCAAAACTCAATCGTTCGATTTCGTTATAAAGCGACTTTGCATTCGATTGGGGCTTGTTTGGCTGCTAGAAACGCATGAATCTTGAGTATTTGCATAGAATGAAGGGTTTTTGATCTCATAATGCGAGCTGGAACGCCTACAGCGAGCGCAAAACTCAATCGTTCGATTTCGTTATAAAGCGACTTTGCATTCGATTGGGGCTTGTTTGGCGTCTAGAAACGCATGAATTTAGTGTATTTGCATATAATGAAGGGATTTTGATCTCACAATACGACCTGGAACGCGTTCAGCGAGCGCAAAACTCATATATACGATGTCGTTATAAAGCGACTTTGCATTCGTTTGGGGCTTGATTGGCGGCTAGAAACGCATGAATCTTGTGTATTTGCATAGAATGAAGGGTTTTTGATCTCATAATACGAACTGGAACGCCTACAGCGAGCGCAAAACTCAATCGTTCGATTTCGTTATAAAGCGCCTTTGCATTCGATTGGGGCTTGTTTGGCGGCTAGAAACGCATGAATCTTGTGTATTTGCATAGAATGAAGGGTTTTTGATCTCATAATACGAGCTGGAACGCCTACAGCGAGCGCAAAACTCAATCGTTCGATTTCGTTATAAAGCGACTTTGCATTCGATTCGATTCGACCCAGGACGTGACGGGGCTTGTTTGGCTGCTAGAAACGCATGAATCTTGAGTATTTGCATAGAATGAAGGGTTTTTGATCTCATAATGCGAGCTGGAACGCCTACAGCGAGCGCAAAACTCAATCGTTCGATTTCGTTATAAAGCGACTTTGCATTCGATTGGGGCTTGTTTGGCGGCTAGAAACGCATGAATCTTGAGTATTTGCATAGAATGAAGGGTTTTTGATCTCATAATACGAGCTGGAACGCGTTCAGCGAGCGCAAAACTCAAATATACGATGTCGTTATAGAGCGACTTTGCATTCGTTTGGGGCTTGATTGGCGGCTAGAAACGCATGAATGTTGTGTATTTGCATAGAATGAAGGGTTTTTGATCTCATAATACGAGCCGGAACGCCTGCAGCGAGCGCAAAAGTCAAATATGCGATTTCGTTATAAAGCGACTTTGCATTCGTTTGGGGCTTGTTTGGCTGCTAGAAACGCATGAATCTTGAGTATTTGCATAGAATGAAGGGTTTTTGATCTCATAATACGAGCTGGAACGCGTTCAGCGAGCGCAAAACTCAAATATACGATGTCGTTATAGAGCGACTTTGCATTCGTTTGGGGCTTGATTGGCGGCTAGAAACGCATGAATGTTGTGTATTTGCATAGAATGAAGGGTTTTTGATCTCATAATACGAGCCGGAACGCCAGCAGCGAGCGCAAAAGTCAAATATGCGATTTCGTTACAAAGCGACTTTGCATTCGTTTGGGGCTTGTTTGGCTGCTAGAAACGCATGAATCTTGAGTATTTGCATAGAATGAAGGGTTTTTGATCTCATAATACGAGCTGGAACGCCTACAGCGAGCGCAAAACTCAATCGTTCGATTTCGTTATAAAGCGACTTTGCATTCGATTGGGGCTTGTTTGGCTGCTAGAAACGCATGAATCTTGAGTATTTGCATAGAATGAAGGGTTTTTGATCTCATAATACGAGCTGGAACGCCTACAGCGAGCGCAAAACTCAATCGTTCGATTTCGTTATAAAGCGACTTTGCATTCGTTTGGGGCTTGTTTGGCTGCTAGAAACGCATGAATCTTGAGTATTTGCATAGAATGAAGGGTTTTTGATCTCATAATACGAACTGGAACGCCTACAGCGAGCGCAAAACTCAATCGTTCGATTTCGTTATAAAGCGACTTTGCATTCGTTTGGGGCTTGTTTGGCTGCTAGAAACGCATGAATCTTGAGTATTTGCATAGAATGAAGGGTTTTTGATCTCATAATATGAGCTGGAACGCGTTCAGCGAGCGCAAAACTCAAATATACGATGTCGTTATAGAGCGACTTTGCATTCGTTTGGGGCTTGATTGGCGGCTAGAAACGCATGAATGTTGTGTATTTGCATAGAATGAAGGGTTTTTGATCTCATAATACGAGCCGGAACGCCTGCAGCGAGCGCAAAAGTCAAATATGCGATTTCGTTATAAAGCGACTTTGCATTCGTTTGGGGCTTGTTTGGCTGCTAGAAACGCATGAATCTTGAGTATTTGCATAGAATGAAGGGTTTTTGATCTCATAATACGAGCTGGAACGCGTTCAGCGAGCGCAAAACTCAAATATACGATGTCGTTATAGAGCGACTTTGCATTCGTTTGGGGCTTGATTGGCGGCTAGAAACGCATGAATGTTGTGTATTTGCATAGAATGAAGGGTTTTTGATCTCATAATACGAGCCGGAACGCCAGCAGCGAGCGCAAAAGTCAAATATGCGATTTCGTTACAAAGCGACTTTGCATTCGTTTGGGGCTTGTTTGGCTGCTAGAAACGCATGAATCTTGAGTATTTGCATAGAATGAAGGGTTTTTGATCTCATAATACGAGCTGGAACGCCTACAGCGAGCGCAAAACTCAATCGTTCGATTTCGTTATAAAGCGACTTTGCATTCGATTGGGGCTTGTTTGGCTGCTAGAAACGCATGAATCTTGAGTATTTGCATAGAATGAAGGGTTTTTGATCTCATAATACGAGCTGGAACGCCTACAGCGAGCGCAAAACTCAATCGTTCGATTTCGTTATAAAGCGACTTTGCATTCGTTTGGGGCTTGTTTGGCTGCTAGAAACGCATGAATCTTGAGTATTTGCATAGAATGAAGGGTTTTTGATCTCATAATACGAACTGGAACGCCTACAGCGAGCGCAAAACTCAATCGTTCGATTTCGTTATAAAGCGACTTTGCATTCGTTTGGGGCTTGTTTGGCTGCTAGAAACGCATGAATCTTGTGTATTTGCATAGAATGAAGGGTTTTTGATCTCATAATTCGAGCTGGAACGCCTACAGCGAGCGCAAAACTCAATCGTTCGATTTCGTTATAAAGCGACTTTGCATTCGATTGGGGCTTGTTTGGCGTCTAGAAACGCATGAATTTAGTGTATTTGCATATAATGAAGGGATTTTGATCTCACAATACGACCTGGAACGCGTTCAGCGAGCGCAAAACTCATATATACGATGTCGTTATAAAGCGACTTTGCATTCGTTTGGGGCTTGATTGGCGGCTAGAAACGCATGAATCTTGTGTATTTGCATAGAATGAAGGGTTTTTGATCTCATAATACGAACTGGAACGCCTACAGCGAGCGCAAAACTCAATCGTTCGATTTCGTTATAAAGCGCCTTTGCATTCGATTGGGGCTTGTTTGGCGGCTAGAAACGCATGAATCTTGTGTATTTGCATAGAATGAAGGGTTTTTGATCTCATAATACGAGCTGGAACGCCTACAGCGAGCGCAAAACTCAATCGTTCGATTTCGTTATAAAGCGACTTTGCATTCGATTCGATTCGACCCAGGACGTGACGGGGCTTGTTTGGCTGCTAGAAACGCATGAATCTTGAGTATTTGCATAGAATGAAGGGTTTTTGATCTCATAATGCGAGCTGGAACGCCTACAGCGAGCGCAAAACTCAATCGTTCGATTTCGTTATAAAGCGACTTTGCATTCGATTGGGGCTTGTTTGGCGGCTAGAAACGCATGAATCTTGAGTATTTGCATAGAATGAAGGGTTTTTGATCTCATAATACGAGCTGGAACGCGTTCAGCGAGCGCAAAACTCAAATATACGATGTCGTTATAGAGCGACTTTGCATTCGTTTGGGGCTTGATTGGCGGCTAGAAACGCATGAATGTTGTGTATTTGCATAGAATGAAGGGTTTTTGATCTCATAATACGAGCCGGAACGCCTGCAGCGAGCGCAAAAGTCAAATATGCGATTTCGTTATAAAGCGACTTTGCATTCGTTTGGGGCTTGTTTGGCTGCTAGAAACGCATGAATCTTGAGTATTTGCATAGAATGAAGGGTTTTTGATCTCATAATACGAGCTGGAACGCGTTCAGCGAGCGCAAAACTCAAATATACGATGTCGTTATAGAGCGACTTTGCATTCGTTTGGGGCTTGATTGGCGGCTAGAAACGCATGAATGTTGTGTATTTGCATAGAATGAAGGGTTTTTGATCTCATAATACGAGCCGGAACGCCAGCAGCGAGCGCAAAAGTCAAATATGCGATTTCGTTACAAAGCGACTTTGCATTCGTTTGGGGCTTGTTTGGCTGCTAGAAACGCATGAATCTTGAGTATTTGCATAGAATGAAGGGTTTTTGATCTCATAATACGAGCTGGAACGCCTACAGCGAGCGCAAAACTCAATCGTTCGATTTCGTTATAAAGCGACTTTGCATTCGATTGGGGCTTGTTTGGCTGCTAGAAACGCATGAATCTTGAGTATTTGCATAGAATGAAGGGTTTTTGATCTCATAATACGAGCTGGAATGCCTACAGCGAGCGCAAAACTCAATCGTTCGATTTCGTTATAAAGCGACTTTGCATTCGTTTGGGGCTTGTTTGGCTGCTAGAAACGCATGAATCTTGAGTATTTGCATAGAATGAAGGGTTTTTGATCTCATAATACGAACTGGAACGCCTACAGCGAGCGCAAAACTCAATCGTTCGATTTCGTTATAAAGCGACTTTGCATTCGTTTGG
Organism: Ichneumon xanthorius; assembly: GCA_917499995.1. NCBI lineage: Eukaryota > Metazoa > Arthropoda > Insecta > Hymenoptera > Ichneumonidae > Ichneumon > Ichneumon xanthorius. The sequence continues at coordinate 1,349,517 of CAKJTD010000002.1, forward strand.
GGCTTGTTTGGCTGCTAGAAACGCATGAATCTTGAGTATTTGCATAGAATGAAGGGTTTTTGATCTCATAATATGAGCTGGAACGCGTTCAGCGAGCGCAAAACTCAAATATACGATGTCGTTATAGAGCGACTTTGCATTCGTTTGGGGCTTGATTGGCGGCTAGAAACGCATGAATGTTGTGTATTTGCATAGAATGAAGGGTTTTTGATCTCATAATACGAGCCGGAACGCCTGCAGCGAGCGCAAAAGTCAAATATGCGATTTCGTTATAAAGCGACTTTGCATTCGTTTGGGGCTTGTTTGGCTGCTAGAAACGCATGAATCTTGAGTATTTGCATAGAATGAAGGGTTTTTGATCTCATAATACGAGCTGGAACGCGTTCAGCGAGCGCAAAACTCAAATATACGATGTCGTTATAGAGCGACTTTGCATTCGTTTGGGGCTTGATTGGCGGCTAGAAACGCATGAATGTTGTGTATTTGCATAGAATGAAGGGTTTTTGATCTCATAATACGAGCCGGAACGCCAGCAGCGAGCGCAAAAGTCAAATATGCGATTTCGTTACAAAGCGACTTTGCATTCGTTTGGGGCTTGTTTGGCTGCTAGAAACGCATGAATCTTGAGTATTTGCATAGAATGAAGGGTTTTTGATCTCATAATACGAGCTGGAACGCCTACAGCGAGCGCAAAACTCAATCGTTCGATTTCGTTATAAAGCGACTTTGCATTCGATTGGGGCTTGTTTGGCTGCTAGAAACGCATGAATCTTGAGTATTTGCATAGAATGAAGGGTTTTTGATCTCATAATACGAGCTGGAACGCCTACAGCGAGCGCAAAACTCAATCGTTCGATTTCGTTATAAAGCGACTTTGCATTCGTTTGGGGCTTGTTTGGCTGCTAGAAACGCATGAATCTTGAGTATTTGCATAGAATGAAGGGTTTTTGATCTCATAATACGAACTGGAACGCCTACAGCGAGCGCAAAACTCAATCGTTCGATTTCGTTATAAAGCGACTTTGCATTCGTTTGGGGCTTGTTTGGCTGCTAGAAACGCATGAATCTTGAGTATTTGCATAGAATGAAGGGTTTTTGATCTCATAATGCGAGCTGGAACGCCTACAGCGAGCGCAAAACTCAATCGTTCGATTTCGTTATAAAGCGACTTTGCATTCGATTGGGGCTTGTTTGGCGTCTAGAAACGCATGAATTTAGTGTATTTGCATATAATGAAGGGATTTTGATCTCACAATACGACCTGGAACGCGTTCAGCGAGCGCAAAACTCATATATACGATGTCGTTATAAAGCGACTTTGCATTCGTTTGGGGCTTGATTGGCGGCTAGAAACGCATGAATCTTGTGTATTTGCATAGAATGAAGGGTTTTTGATCTCATAATACGAACTGGAACGCCTACAGCGAGCGCAAAACTCAATCGTTCGATTTCGTTATAAAGCGCCTTTGCATTCGATTGGGGCTTGTTTGGCGGCTAGAAACGCATGAATCTTGTGTATTTGCATAGAATGAAGGGTTTTTGATCTCATAATACGAGCTGGAACGCCTACAGCGAGCGCAAAACTCAAATATACGATGTCGTTATAGAGCGACTTTGCATTCGTTTGGGGCTTGATTGGCGGCTAGAAACGCATGAATGTTGTGTATTTGCATAGAATGAAGGGTTTTTGATCTCATAATACGAGCCGGAACGCCTGCAGCGAGCGCAAAAGTCAAATATGCGATTTCGTTATAAAGCGACTTTGCATTCGTTTGGGGCTTGTTTGGCTGCTAGAAACGCATGAATCTTGAGTATTTGCATAGAATGAAGGGTTTTTGATCTCATAATACGAGCTGGAACGCGTTCAGCGAGCGCAAAACTCAAATATACGATGTCGTTATAGAGCGACTTTGCATTCGTTTGGGGCTTGATTGGCGGCTAGAAACGCATGAATGTTGTGTATTTGCATAGAATGAAGGGTTTTTGATCTCATAATACGAGCCGGAACGCCAGCAGCGAGCGCAAAAGTCAAATATGCGATTTCGTTACAAAGCGACTTTGCATTCGTTTGGGGCTTGTTTGGCTGCTAGAAACGCATGAATCTTGAGTATTTGCATAGAATGAAGGGTTTTTGATCTCATAATACGAGCTGGAACGCCTACAGCGAGCGCAAAACTCAATCGTTCGATTTCGTTATAAAGCGACTTTGCATTCGATTGGGGCTTGTTTGGCTGCTAGAAACGCATGAATCTTGAGTATTTGCATAGAATGAAGGGTTTTTGATCTCATAATACGAGCTGGAACGCCTACAGCGAGCGCAAAACTCAATCGTTCGATTTCGTTATAAAGCGACTTTGCATTCGTTTGGGGCTTGTTTGGCTGCTAGAAACGCATGAATCTTGAGTATTTGCATAGAATGAAGGGTTTTTGATCTCATAATACGAACTGGAACGCCTACAGCGAGCGCAAAACTCAATCGTTCGATTTCGTTATAAAGCGACTTTGCATTCGTTTGGGGCTTGTTTGGCTGCTAGAAACGCATGAATCTTGAGTATTTGCATAGAATGAAGGGTTTTTGATCTCATAATATGAGCTGGAACGCGTTCAGCGAGCGCAAAACTCAAATATACGATGTCGTTATAGAGCGACTTTGCATTCGTTTGGGGCTTGATTGGCGGCTAGAAACGCATGAATGTTGTGTATTTGCATAGAATGAAGGGTTTTTGATCTCATAATACGAGCCGGAACGCCTGCAGCGAGCGCAAAAGTCAAATATGCGATTTCGTTATAAAGCGACTTTGCATTCGTTTGGGGCTTGTTTGGCTGCTAGAAACGCATGAATCTTGAGTATTTGCATAGAATGAAGGGTTTTTGATCTCATAATACGAGCTGGAACGCGTTCAGCGAGCGCAAAACTCAAATATACGATGTCGTTATAGAGCGACTTTGCATTCGTTTGGGGCTTGATTGGCGGCTAGAAACGCATGAATGTTGTGTATTTGCATAGAATGAAGGGTTTTTGATCTCATAATACGAGCCGGAACGCCAGCAGCGAGCGCAAAAGTCAAATATGCGATTTCGTTACAAAGCGACTTTGCATTCGTTTGGGGCTTGTTTGGCTGCTAGAAACGCATGAATCTTGAGTATTTGCATAGAATGAAGGGTTTTTGATCTCATAATACGAGCTGGAACGCCTACAGCGAGCGCAAAACTCAATCGTTCGATTTCGTTATAAAGCGACTTTGCATTCGATTGGGGCTTGTTTGGCTGCTAGAAACGCATGAATCTTGAGTATTTGCATAGAATGAAGGGTTTTTGATCTCATAATACGAGCTGGAACGCCTACAGCGAGCGCAAAACTCAATCGTTCGATTTCGTTATAAAGCGACTTTGCATTCGTTTGGGGCTTGTTTGGCTGCTAGAAACGCATGAATCTTGAGTATTTGCATAGAATGAAGGGTTTTTGATCTCATAATACGAACTGGAACGCCTACAGCGAGCGCAAAACTCAATCGTTCGATTTCGTTATAAAGCGACTTTGCATTCGTTTGGGGCTTGTTTGGCTGCTAGAAACGCATGAATCTTGAGTATTTGCATAGAATGAAGGGTTTTTGATCTCATAATGCGAGCTGGAACGCCTACAGCGAGCGCAAAACTCAATCGTTCGATTTCGTTATAAAGCGACTTTGCATTCGATTGGGGCTTGTTTGGCGGCTAGAAACGCATGAATTTAGTGTATTTGCATATAATGAAGGGATTTTGATCTCACAATACGACCTGGAACGCGTTCAGCGAGCGCAAAACTCATATATACGATGTCGTTATAAAGCGACTTTGCATTCGTTTGGGGCTTGATTGGCGGCTAGAAACGCATGAATCTTGTGTATTTGCATAGAATGAAGGGTTTTTGATCTCATAATACGAACTGGAACGCCTACAGCGAGCGCAAAACTCAATCGTTCGATTTCGTTATAAAGCGCCTTTGCATTCGATTGGGGCTTGTTTGGCGGCTAGAAACGCATGAATCTTGTGTATTTGCATAGAATGAAGGGTTTTTGATCTCATAATACGAGCTGGAACGCCTACAGCGAGCGCAAAACTCAATCGTTCGATTTCGTTATAAAGCGACTTTGCATTCGATTCGATTCGACCCAGGACGTGACGGGGCTTGTTTGGCTGCTAGAAACGCATGAATCTTGAGTATTTGCATAGAATGAAGGGTTTTTGATCTCATAATGCGAGCTGGAACGCCTACAGCGAGCGCAAAACTCAATCGTTCGATTTCGTTATAAAGCGACTTTGCATTCGATTGGGGCTTGTTTGGCGGCTAGAAACGCATGAATCTTGAGTATTTGCATAGAATGAAGGGTTTTTGATCTCATAATACGAGCTGGAACGCGTTCAGCGAGCGCAAAACTCAAATATACGATGTCGTTATAGAGCGACTTTGCATTCGTTTGGGGCTTGATTGGCGGCTAGAAACGCATGAATGTTGTGTATTTGCATAGAATGAAGGGTTTTTGATCTCATAATACGAGCCGGAACGCCTGCAGCGAGCGCAAAAGTCAAATATGCGATTTCGTTACAAAGCGACTTTGCATTCGTTTGGGGCTTGTTTGGCTGCTAGAAACGCATGAATCTTGAGTATTTGCATAGAATGAAGGGTTTTTGATCTCATAATACGAGCTGGAACGCGTTCAGCGAGCGCAAAACTCAAATATACGATGTCGTTATAGAGCGACTTTGCATTCGTTTGGGGCTTGATTGGCGGCTAGAAACGCATGAATGTTGTGTATTTGCATAGAATGAAGGGTTTTTGATCTCATAATACGAGCCGGAACGCCAGCAGCGAGCGCAAAAGTCAAATATGCGATTTCGTTACAAAGCGACTTTGCATTCGTTTGGGGCTTGTTTGGCTGCTAGAAACGCATGAATCTTGAGTATTTGCATAGAATGAAGGGTTTTTGATCTCATAATACGAGCTGGAACGCCTACAGCGAGCGCAAAACTCAATCGTTCGATTTCGTTATAAAGCGACTTTGCATTCGATTGGGGCTTGTTTGGCTGCTAGAAACGCATGAATCTTGAGTATTTGCATAGAATGAAGGGTTTTTGATCTCATAATACGAGCTGGAACGCCTACAGCGAGCGCAAAACTCAATCGTTCGATTTCGTTATAAAGCGACTTTGCATTCGTTTGGGGCTTGTTTGGCTGCTAGAAACGCATGAATCTTGAGTATTTGCATAGAATGAAGGGTTTTTGATCTCATAATACGAACTGGAACGCCTACAGCGAGCGCAAAACTCAATCGTTCGATTTCGTTATAAAGCGACTTTGCATTCGTTTGGGGCTTGTTTGGCTGCTAGAAACGCATGAATCTTGAGTATTTGCATAGAATGAAGGGTTTTTGATCTCATAATATGAGCTGGAACGCGTTCAGCGAGCGCAAAACTCAAATATACGATGTCGTTATAGAGCGACTTTGCATTCGTTTGGGGCTTGATTGGCGGCTAGAAACGCATGAATCTTGTGTATTTGCATAGAATGAAGGGTTTTTGATCTCATAATACGAGCCGGAACGCCTGCAGCGAGCGCAAAAGTCAAATATGCGATTTCGTTATAAAGCGACTTTGCATTCGTTTGGGGCTTGTTTGGCTGCTAGAAACGCATGAATCTTGAGTATTTGCATAGAATGAAGGGTTTTTGATCTCATAATACGAGCTGGAACGCGTTCAGCGAGCGCAAAACTCAAATATACGATGTCGTTATAGAGCGACTTTGCATTCGTTTGGGGCTTGATTGGCGGCTAGAAACGCATGAATGTTGTGTATTTGCATAGAATGAAGGGTTTTTGATCTCATAATACGAGCCGGAACGCCAGCAGCGAGCGCAAAAGTCAAATATGCGATTTCGTTACAAAGCGACTTTGCATTCGTTTGGGGCTTGTTTGGCTGCTAGAAACGCATGAATCTTGAGTATTTGCATAGAATGAAGGGTTTTTGATCTCATAATACGAGCTGGAACGCCTACAGCGAGCGCAAAACTCAATCGTTCGATTTCGTTATAAAGCGACTTTGCATTCGATTGGGGCTTGTTTGGCTGCTAGAAACGCATGAATCTTGAGTATTTGCATATAATGAAGGGTTTTTGATCTCATAATACGAGCTGGAACGCCTACAGCGAGCGCAAAACTCAATCGTTCGATTTCGTTATAAAGCGACTTTGCATTCGTTTGGGGCTTGTTTGGCTGCTAGAAACGCATGAATCTTGAGTATTTGCATAGAATGAAGGGTTTTTGATCTCATAATACGAACTGGAACGCCTACAGCGAGCGCAAAACTCAATCGTTCGATTTCGTTATAAAGCGACTTTGCATTCGTTTGGGGCTTGTTTGGCTGCTAGAAACGCATGAATCTTGAGTATTTGCATAGAATGAAGGGTTTTTGATCTCATAATGCGAGCTGGAACGCCTACAGCGAGCGCAAAACTCAATCGTTCGATTTCGTTATAAAGCGACTTTGCATTCGATTGGGGCTTGTTTGGCGTCTAGAAACGCATGAATTTAGTGTATTTGCATATAATGAAGGGATTTTGATCTCACAATACGACCTGGAACGCGTTCAGCGAGCGCAAAACTCATATATACGATGTCGTTATAAAGCGACTTTGCATTCGTTTGGGGCTTGATTGGCGGCTAGAAACGCATGAATCTTGTGTATTTGCATAGAATGAAGGGTTTTTGATCTCATAATACGAACTGGAACGCCTACAGCGAGCGCAAAACTCAATCGTTCGATTTCGTTATAAAGCGCCTTTGCATTCGATTGGGGCTTGTTTGGCGGCTAGAAACGCATGAATCTTGTGTATTTGCATAGAATGAAGGGTTTTTGATCTCATAATACGAGCTGGAACGCCTACAGCGAGCGCAAAACTCAATCGTTCGATTTCGTTATAAAGCGACTTTGCATTCGATTCGATTCGACCCAGGACGTGACGGGGCTTGTTTGGCTGCTAGAAACGCATGAATCTTGAGTATTTGCATAGAATGAAGGGTTTTTGATCTCATAATGCGAGCTGGAACGCCTACAGCGAGCGCAAAACTCAATCGTTCGATTTCGTTATAAAGCGACTTTGCATTCGATTGGGGCTTGTTTGGCGGCTAGAAACGCATGAATCTTGAGTATTTGCATAGAATGAAGGGTTTTTGATCTCATAATACGAGCTGGAACGCGTTCAGCGAGCGCAAAACTCAAATATACGATGTCGTTATAGAGCGACTTTGCATTCGTTTGGGGCTTGATTGGCGGCTAGAAACGCATGAATGTTGTGTATTTGCATAGAATGAAGGGTTTTTGATCTCATAATACGAGCCGGAACGCCTGCAGCGAGCGCAAAAGTCAAATATGCGATTTCGTTATAAAGCGACTTTGCATTCGTTTGGGGCTTGTTTGGCTGCTAGAAACGCATGAATCTTGAGTATTTGCATAGAATGAAGGGTTTTTGATCTCATAATACGAGCTGGAACGCGTTCAGCGAGCGCAAAACTCAAATATACGATGTCGTTATAGAGCGACTTTGCATTCGTTTGGGGCTTGTTTGGCGGCTAGAAACGCATGAATGTTGTGTATTTGCATAGAATGAAGGGTTTTTGATCTCATAATACGAGCCGGAACGCCAGCAGCGAGCGCAAAAGTCAAATATGCGATTTCGTTACAAAGCGACTTTGCATTCGTTTGGGGCTTGTTTGGCTGCTAGAAACGCATGAATCTTGAGTATTTGCATAGAATGAAGGGTTTTTGATCTCATAATACGAGCTGGAACGCCTACAGCGAGCGCAAAACTCAATCGTTCGATTTCGTTATAAAGCGACTTTGCATTCGATTGGGGCTTGTTTGGCTGCTAGAAACGCATGAATCTTGAGTATTTGCATAGAATGAAGGGTTTTTGATCTCATAATACGAGCTGGAACGCCTACAGCGAGCGCAAAACTCAATCGTTCGATTTCGTTATAAAGCGACTTTGCATTCGTTTGGGGCTTGTTTGGCTGCTAGAAACGCATGAATCTTGAGTATTTGCATAGAATGAAGGGTTTTTGATCTCATAATACGAACTGGAACGCCTACAGCGAGCGCAAAACTCAATCGTTCGATTTCGTTATAAAGCGACTTTGCATTCGTTTGGGGCTTGTTTGGCTGCTAGAAACGCATGAATCTTGAGTATTTGCATAGAATGAAGGGTTTTTGATCTCATAATATGAGCTGGAACGCGTTCAGCGAGCGCAAAACTCAAATATACGATGTCGTTATAGAGCGACTTTGCATTCGTTTGGGGCTTGATTGGCGGCTAGAAACGCATGAATGTTGTGTATTTGCATAGAATGAAGGGTTTTTGATCTCATAATACGAGCCGGAACGCCTGCAGCGAGCGCAAAAGTCAAATATGCGATTTCGTTATAAAGCGACTTTGCATTCGTTTGGGGCTTGTTTGGCTGCTAGAAACGCATGAATCTTGAGTATTTGCATAGAATGAAGGGTTTTTGATCTCATAATACGAGCTGGAACGCGTTCAGCGAGCGCAAAACTCAAATATACGATGTCGTTATAGAGCGACTTTGCATTCGTTTGGGGCTTGATTGGCGGCTAGAAACGCATGAATGTTGTGTATTTGCATAGAATGAAGGGTTTTTGATCTCATAATACGAGCCGGAACGCCAGCAGCGAGCGCAAAAGTCAAATATGCGATTTCGTTACAAAGCGACTTTGCATTCGTTTGGGGCTTGTTTGGCTGCTAGAAACGCATGAATCTTGAGTATTTGCATAGAATGAAGGGTTTTTGATCTCATAATACGAGCTGGAACGCCTACAGCGAGCGCAAAACTCAATCGTTCGATTTCGTTATAAAGCGACTTTGCATTCGATTGGGGCTTGTTTGGCTGCTAGAAACGCATGAATCTTGAGTATTTGCATAGAATGAAGGGTTTTTGATCTCATAATACGAGCTGGAACGCCTACAGCGAGCGCAAAACTCAATCGTTCGATTTCGTTATAAAGCGACTTTGCATTCGTTTGGGGCTTGTTTGGCTGCTAGAAACGCATGAATCTTGAGTATTTGCATAGAATGAAGGGTTTTTGATCTCATAATACGAACTGGAACGCCTACAGCGAGCGCAAAACTCAATCGTTCGATTTCGTTATAAAGCGACTTTGCATTCGTTTGGGGCTTGTTTGGCTGCTAGAAACGCATGAATCTTGAGTATTTGCATAGAATGAAGGGTTTTTGATCTCATAATGCGAGCTGGAACGCCTACAGCGAGCGCAAAACTCAATCGTTCGATTTCGTTATAAAGCGACTTTGCATTCGATTGGGGCTTGTTTGGCGTCTAGAAACGCATGAATTTAGTGTATTTGCATATAATGAAGGGATTTTGATCTCACAATACGACCTGGAACGCGTTCAGCGAGCGCAAAACTCATATATACGATGTCGTTATAAAGCGACTTTGCATTCGTTTGGGGCTTGATTGGCGGCTAGAAACGCATGAATCTTGTGTATTTGCATAGAATGAAGGGTTTTTGATCTCATAATACGAACTGGAACGCCTACAGCGAGCGCAAAACTCAATCGTTCGATTTCGTTATAAAGCGCCTTTGCATTCGATTGGGGCTTGTTTGGCGGCTAGAAACGCATGAATCTTGTGTATTTGCATAGAATGAAGGGTTTTTGATCTCATAATACGAGCTGGAACGCCTACAGCGAGCGCAAAACTCAATCGTTCGATTTCGTTATAAAGCGACTTTGCATTCGATTCGATTCGACCCAGGACGTGACGGGGCTTGTTTGGCTGCTAGAAACGCATGAATCTTGAGTATTTGCATAGAATGAAGGGTTTTTGATCTCATAATACGAGCTGGAACGCCTACAGCGAGCGCAAAACTCAATCGTTCGATTTCGTTATAAAGCGACTTTGCATTCGATTGGGGCTTGTTTGGCGGCTAGAAACGCATGAATCTTGAGTATTTGCATAGAATGAAGGGTTTTTGATCTCATAATACGAGCTGGAACGCGTTCAGCGAGCGCAAAACTCAAATATACGATGTCGTTATAGAGCGACTTTGCATTCGTTTGGGGCTTGATTGGCTGCTAGAAACGCATGAATGTTGTGTATTTGCATAGAATGAAGGGTTTTTGATCTCATAATACGAGCCGGAACGCCTGCAGCGAGCGCAAAACTCAAATATGCGATTTCGTTATAAAGCGACTTTGCATTCGTTTGGGGCTTGTTTGGCTGCTAGAAACGCATGAATCTTGAGTATTTGCATAGAATGAAGGGTTTTTGATCTCATAATACGAACTGGAACGCCTACAGCGAGCGCAAAACTCAAATATGCGATTTCGTTATAAAGCGACTTTGCATTCGTTTGGGGCTTGTTTGGCTGCTAGAAACGCATGAATCTTGTGTATTTGCATAGAATGAAGGGTTTTTGATCTCATAATACGAGCTGGAACGCCTACAGCGAGCGCAAAACTCAATCGTTCGATTTCGTTATAAAGCGACTTTGCATTCGATTCGATTCGACCCAGGACGTGACGGGGCTTGTTTGGCTGCTAGAAACGCATGAATCTTGAGTATTTGCATAGAATGAAGGGTTTTTGATCTCATAATGCGAGCTGGAACGCCTACAGCGAGCGCAAAACTCAATCGTTCGATTTCGTTATAAAGCGACTTTGCATTCGATTGGGGCTTGTTTGGCGGCTAGAAACGCATGAATCTTGTGTATTTGCATAGAATGAAGGGTTTTTGATCTCATAATACGAGCTGGAACGCGTTCAGCGAGCGCAAAACTCAAATATACGATGTCGTTATAGAGCGACTTTGCATTCGTTTGGGGCTTGATTGGCGGCTAGAAACGCATGAATGTTGTGTATTTGCATAGAATGAAGGGTTTTTGATCTCATAATACGAGCCGGAACGCCTGCAGCGAGCGCAAAAGTCAAATATGCGATTTCGTTATAAAGCGACTTTGCATTCGTTTGGGGCTTGTTTGGCTGCTAGAAACGCATGAATCTTGAGTATTTGCATAGAATGAAGGGTTTTTGATCTCATAATACGAGCTGGAACGCGTTCAGCGAGCGCAAAACTCAAATATACGATGTCGTTATAGAGCGACTTTGCATTCGTTTGGGGCTTGATTGGCGGCTAGAAACGCATGAATGTTGTGTATTTGCATAGAATGAAGGGTTTTTGATCTCATAATACGAGCCGGAACGCCAGCAGCGAGCGCAAAAGTCAAATATGCGATTTCGTTACAAAGCGACTTTGCATTCGTTTGGGGCTTGTTTGGCTGCTAGAAACGCATGAATCTTGAGTATTTGCATAGAATGAAGGGTTTTTGATCTCATAATACGAGCTGGAACGCCTACAGCGAGCGCAAAACTCAATCGTTCGATTTCGTTATAAAGCGACTTTGCATTCGATTGGGGCTTGTTTGGCTGCTAGAAACGCATGAATCTTGAGTATTTGCATAGAATGAAGGGTTTTTGATCTCATAATACGAGCTGGAACGCCTACAGCGAGCGCAAAACTCAATCGTTCGATTTCGTTATAAAGCGACTTTGCATTCGTTTGGGGCTTGTTTGGCTGCTAGAAACGCATGAATCTTGAGTATTTGCATAGAATGAAGGGTTTTTGATCTCATAATACGAACTGGAACGCCTACAGCGAGCGCAAAACTCAATCGTTCGATTTCGTTATAAAGCGACTTTGCATTCGTTTGGGGCTTGTTTGGCTGCTAGAAACGCATGAATCTTGAGTATTTGCATAGAATGAAGGGTTTTTGATCTCATAATATGAGCTGGAACGCGTTCAGCGAGCGCAAAACTCAAATATACGATGTCGTTATAGAGCGACTTTGCATTCGTTTGGGGCTTGATTGGCGGCTAGAAACGCATGAATGTTGTGTATTTGCATAGAATGAAGGGTTTTTGATCTCATAATACGAGCCGGAACGCCTGCAGCGAGCGCAAAAGTCAAATATGCGATTTCGTTATAAAGCGACTTTGCATTCGATTCGATTCGACCCAGGACGTGACGGGGCTTGTTTGGCTGCTAGAAACGCATGAATCTTGAGTATTTGCATAGAATGAAGGGTTTTTGATCTCATAATGCGAGCTGGAACGCCTACAGCGAGCGCAAAACTCAATCGTTCGATTTCGTTATAAAGCGACTTTGCATTCGATTGGGGCTTGTTTGGCGGCTAGAAACGCATGAATCTTGAGTATTTGCATAGAATGAAGGGTTTTTGATCTCATAATACGAGCTGGAACGCGTACAGCGAGCGCAAAACTCAAATATACGATGTCGTTATAGAGCGACTTTGCATTCGTTTGGGGCTTGATTGGCGGCTAGAAACGCATGAATGTTGTGTATTTGCATAGAATGAAGGGTTTTTGATCTCATAATACGAGCCGGAACGCCTCCAGCGAGCGCAAAAGTCAAATATGCGATTTCGTTATAAAGCGACTTTGCATTCGTTTGGGGCTTGTTTGGCTGCTAGAAACGCATGAATCTTGAGTATTTGCATAGAATGAAGGGTTTTTGATCTCATAATACGAACTGGAACGCCTACAGCGAGCGCAAAAGTCAAATATGCGATTTCGTTATAAAGCGACTTTGCATTCGTTTGGGGCTTGTTTGGCTGCTAGAAACGCATGAATCTTGTGTATTTGCATAGAATGAAGGGTTTTTGATCTCATAATACGAGCTGGAACGCCTACAGCGAGCGCAAAACTCAATCGTTCGATTTCGTTATAAAGCGACTTTGCATTCGATTCGATTCGACCCAGGACGTGACGGGGCTTGTTTGGCTGCTAGAAACGCATGAATCTTGAGTATTTGCATAGAATGAAGGGTTTTTGATCTCATAATGCGAGCTGGAACGCCTACAGCGAGCGCAAAACTCAATCGTTCGATTTCGTTATAAAGCGACTTTGCATTCGATTGGGGCTTGTTTGGCGGCTAGAAACGCATGAATCTTGAGTATTTGCATAGAATGAAGGGTTTTTGATCTCATAATACGAGCTGGAACGCGTTCAGCGAGCGCAAAACTCAAATATACGATGTCGTTATAGAGCGACTTTGCATTCGTTTGGGGCTTGATTGGCGGCTAGAAACGCATGAATGTTGTGTATTTGCATAGAATGAAGGGTTTTTGATCTCATAATACGAGCCGGAACGCCTGCAGCGAGCGCAAAAGTCAAATATGCGATTTCGTTATAAAGCGACTTTGCATTCGTTTGGGGCTTGTTTGGCTGCTAGAAACGCATGAATCTTGAGTATTTGCATAGAATGAAGGGTTTTTGATCTCATAATACGAGCTGGAACGCGTTCAGCGAGCGCAAAACTCAAATATACGATGTCGTTATAGAGCGACTTTGCATTCGTTTGGGGCTTGATTGGCGGCTAGAAACGCATGAATGTTGTGTATTTGCATAGAATGAAGGGTTTTTGATCTCATAATACGAGCCGGAACGCCAGCAGCGAGCGCAAAAGTCAAATATGCGATTTCGTTACAAAGCGACTTTGCATTCGTTTGGGGCTTGTTTGGCTGCTAGAAACGCATGAATCTTGAGTATTTGCATAGAATGAAGGGTTTTTGATCTCATAATACGAGCTGGAACGCCTACAGCGAGCGCAAAACTCAATCGTTCGATTTCGTTATAAAGCGACTTTGCATTCGATTGGGGCTTGTTTGGCTGCTAGAAACGCATGAATCTTGAGTATTTGCATAGAATGAAGGGTTTTTGATCTCATAATACGAGCTGGAACGCCTACAGCGAGCGCAAAACTCAATCGTTCGATTTCGTTATAAAGCGACTTTGCATTCGTTTGGGGCTTGTTTGGCTGCTAGAAACGCATGAATCTTGAGTATTTGCATAGAATGAAGGGTTTTTGATCTCATAATACGAACTGGAACGCCTACAGCGAGCGCAAAACTCAATCGTTCGATTTCGTTATAAAGCGACTTTGCATTCGTTTGGGGCTTGTTTGGCTGCTAGAAACGCATGAATCTTGAGTATTTGCATAGAATGAAGGGTTTTTGATCTCATAATATGAGCTGGAACGCGTTCAGCGAGCGCAAAACTCAAATATACGATGTCGTTATAGAGCGACTTTGCATTCGTTTGGGGCTTGATTGGCGGCTAGAAACGCATGAATGTTGTGTATTTGCATAGAATGAAGGGTTTTTGATCTCATAATACGAGCCGGAACGCCTGCAGCGAGCGCAAAAGTCAAATATGCGATTTCGTTATAAAGCGACTTTGCATTCGTTTGGGGCTTGTTTGGCTGCTAGAAACGCATGAATCTTGAGTATTTGCATAGAATGAAGGGTTTTTGATCTCATAATACGAGCTGGAACGCGTTCAGCGAGCGCAAAACTCAAATATACGATGTCGTTATAGAGCGACTTTGCATTCGTTTGGGGCTTGATTGGCGGCTAGAAACGCATGAATGTTGTGTATTTGCATAGAATGAAGGGTTTTTGATCTCATAATACGAGCCGGAACGCCAGCAGCGAGCGCAAAAGTCAAATATGCGATTTCGTTACAAAGCGACTTTGCATTCGTTTGGGGCTTGTTTGGCTGCTAGAAACGCATGAATCTTGAGTATTTGCATAGAATGAAGGGTTTTTGATCTCATAATACGAGCTGGAACGCCTACAGCGAGCGCAAAACTCAATCGTTCGATTTCGTTATAAAGCGACTTTGCATTCGATTGGGGCTTGTTTGGCTGCTAGAAACGCATGAATCTTGAGTATTTGCATAGAATGAAGGGTTTTTGATCTCATAATACGAGCTGGAACGCCTACAGCGAGCGCAAAACTCAATCGTTCGATTTCGTTATAAAGCGACTTTGCATTCGTTTGGGGCTTGTTTGGCTGCTAGAAACGCATGAATCTTGAGTATTTGCATAGAATGAAGGGTTTTTGATCTCATAATACGAACTGGAACGCCTACAGCGAGCGCAAAACTCAATCGTTCGATTTCGTTATAAAGCGACTTTGCATTCGTTTGGGGCTTGTTTGGCTGCTAGAAACGCATGAATCTTGAGTATTTGCATAGAATGAAGGGTTTTTGATCTCATAATATGAGCTGGAACGCGTTCAGCGAGCGCAAAACTCAAATATACGATGTCGTTATAGAGCGACTTTGCATTCGTTTGGGGCTTGATTGGCGGCTAGAAACGCATGAATGTTGTGTATTTGCATAGAATGAAGGGTTTTTGATCTCATAATACGAGCCGGAACGCCTGCAGCGAGCGCAAAAGTCAAATATGCGATTTCGTTATAAAGCGACTTTGCATTCGTTTGGGGCTTGTTTGGCTGCTAGAAACGCATGAATCTTGAGTATTTGCATAGAATGAAGGGTTTTTGATCTCATAATACGAGCTGGAACGCGTTCAGCGAGCGCAAAACTCAAATATACGATGTCGTTATAGAGCGACTTTGCATTCGTTTGGGGCTTGATTGGCGGCTAGAAACGCATGAATGTTGTGTATTTGCATAGAATGAAGGGTTTTTGATCTCATAATACGAGCCGGAACGCCAGCAGCGAGCGCAAAAGTCAAATATGCGATTTCGTTACAAAGCGACTTTGCATTCGTTTGGGGCTTGTTTGGCTGCTAGAAACGCATGAATCTTGAGTATTTGCATAGAATGAAGG
Source organism: Ichneumon xanthorius (assembly GCA_917499995.1). NCBI lineage: Eukaryota > Metazoa > Arthropoda > Insecta > Hymenoptera > Ichneumonidae > Ichneumon > Ichneumon xanthorius. The sequence continues at coordinate 1,365,238 of CAKJTD010000002.1, forward strand.
GTTTTTGATCTCATAATACGAGCTGGAACGCCTACAGCGAGCGCAAAACTCAATCGTTCGATTTCGTTATAAAGCGACTTTGCATTCGATTGGGGCTTGTTTGGCTGCTAGAAACGCATGAATCTTGAGTATTTGCATAGAATGAAGGGTTTTTGATCTCATAATACGAGCTGGAACGCCTACAGCGAGCGCAAAACTCAATCGTTCGATTTCGTTATAAAGCGACTTTGCATTCGTTTGGGGCTTGTTTGGCTGCTAGAAACGCATGAATCTTGTGTATTTGCATAGAATGAAGGGTTTTTGATCTCATAATACGAACTGGAACGCCTACAGCGAGCGCAAAACTCAATCGTTCGATTTCGTTATAAAGCGACTTTGCATTCGTTTGGGGCTTGTTTGGCTGCTAGAAACGCATGAATCTTGAGTATTTGCATAGAATGAAGGGTTTTTGATCTCATAATGCGAGCTGGAACGCCTACAGCGAGCGCAAAACTCAATCGTTCGATTTCGTTATAAAGCGACTTTGCATTCGATTGGGGCTTGTTTGGCGTCTAGAAACGCATGAATTTAGTGTATTTGCATATAATGAAGGGATTTTGATCTCACAATACGACCTGGAACGCGTTCAGCGAGCGCAAAACTCATATATACGATGTCGTTATAAAGCGACTTTGCATTCGTTTGGGGCTTGATTGGCGGCTAGAAACGCATGAATCTTGTGTATTTGCATAGAATGAAGGGTTTTTGATCTCATAATACGAACTGGAACGCCTACAGCGAGCGCAAAACTCAATCGTTCGATTTCGTTATAAAGCGCCTTTGCATTCGATTGGGGCTTGTTTGGCGGCTAGAAACGCATGAATCTTGTGTATTTGCATAGAATGAAGGGTTTTTGATCTCATAATACGAGCTGGAACGCCTACAGCGAGCGCAAAACTCAATCGTTCGATTTCGTTATAAAGCGACTTTGCATTCGATTCGATTCGACCCAGGACGTGACGGGGCTTGTTTGGCTGCTAGAAACGCATGAATCTTGAGTATTTGCATAGAATGAAGGGTTTTTGATCTCATAATACGAGCTGGAACGCCTACAGCGAGCGCAAAACTCAATCGTTCGATTTCGTTATAAAGCGACTTTGCATTCGATTGGGGCTTGTTTGGCGGCTAGAAACGCATGAATCTTGAGTATTTGCATAGAATGAAGGGTTTTTGATCTCATAATACGAGCTGGAACGCGTTCAGCGAGCGCAAAACTCAAATATACGATGTCGTTATAGAGCGACTTTGCATTCGTTTGGGGCTTGATTGGCGGCTAGAAACGCATGAATGTTGTGTATTTGCATAGAATGAAGGGTTTTTGATCTCATAATACGAGCCGGAACGCCTGCAGCGAGCGCAAAAGTCAAATATGCGATTTCGTTATAAAGCGACTTTGCATTCGTTTGGGGCTTGTTTGGCTGCTAGAAACGCATGAATCTTGAGTATTTGCATAGAATGAAGGGTTTTTGATCTCATAATACGAACTGGAACGCCTACAGCGAGCGCAAAAGTCAAATATGCGATTTCGTTATAAAGCGACTTTGCATTCGTTTGGGGCTTGTTTGGCTGCTAGAAACGCATGAATCTTGTGTATTTGCATAGAATGAAGGGTTTTTGATCTCATAATACGAGCTGGAACGCCTACAGCGAGCGCAAAACTCAATCGTTCGATTTCGTTATAAAGCGACTTTGCATTCGATTCGATTCGACCCAGGACGTGACGGGGCTTGTTTGGCTGCTAGAAACGCATGAATCTTGAGTATTTGCATAGAATGAAGGGTTTTTGATCTCATAATACGAGCTGGAACGCCTACAGCGAGCGCAAAACTCAATCGTTCGATTTCGTTATAAAGCGACTTTGCATTCGATTGGGGCTTGTTTGGCGGCTAGAAACGCATGAATCTTGAGTATTTGCATAGAATGAAGGGTTTTTGATCTCATAATACGAGCTGGAACGCGTTCAGCGAGCGCAAAACTCAAATATACGATGTCGTTATAGAGCGACTTTGCATTCGTTTGGGGCTTGATTGGCGGCTAGAAACGCATGAATGTTGTGTATTTGCATAGAATGAAGGGTTTTTGATCTCATAATACGAGCCGGAACGCCTGCAGCGAGCGCAAAAGTCAAATATGCGATTTCGTTATAAAGCGACTTTGCATTCGTTTGGGGCTTGTTTGGCTGCTAGAAACGCATGAATCTTGAGTATTTGCATAGAATGAAGGGTTTTTGATCTCATAATACGAGCTGGAACGCGTTCAGCGAGCGCAAAACTCAAATATACGATGTCGTTATAGAGCGACTTTGCATTCGTTTGGGGCTTGATTGGCGGCTAGAAACGCATGAATGTTGTGTATTTGCATAGAATGAAGGGTTTTTGATCTCATAATACGAGCCGGAACGCCAGCAGCGAGCGCAAAAGTCAAATATGCGATTTCGTTACAAAGCGACTTTGCATTCGTTTGGGGCTTGTTTGGCTGCTAGAAACGCATGAATCTTGAGTATTTGCATAGAATGAAGGGTTTTTGATCTCATAATACGAGCTGGAACGCCTACAGCGAGCGCAAAACTCAATCGTTCGATTTCGTTATAAAGCGACTTTGCATTCGATTGGGGCTTGTTTGGCTGCTAGAAACGCATGAATCTTGAGTATTTGCATAGAATGAAGGGTTTTTGATCTCATAATACGAGCTGGAACGCCTACAGCGAGCGCAAAACTCAATCGTTCGATTTCGTTATAAAGCGACTTTGCATTCGTTTGGGGCTTGTTTGGCTGCTAGAAACGCATGAATCTTGAGTATTTGCATAGAATGAAGGGTTTTTGATCTCATAATACGAACTGGAACGCCTACAGCGAGCGCAAAACTCAATCGTTCGATTTCGTTATAAAGCGACTTTGCATTCGTTTGGGGCTTGTTTGGCTGCTAGAAACGCATGAATCTTGAGTATTTGCATAGAATGAAGGGTTTTTGATCTCATAATATGAGCTGGAACGCGTTCAGCGAGCGCAAAACTCAAATATACGATGTCGTTATAGAGCGACTTTGCATTCGTTTGGGGCTTGATTGGCGGCTAGAAACGCATGAATGTTGTGTATTTGCATAGAATGAAGGGTTTTTGATCTCATAATACGAGCCGGAACGCCTGCAGCGAGCGCAAAAGTCAAATATGCGATTTCGTTATAAAGCGACTTTGCATTCGATTCGATTCGACCCAGGACGTGACGGGGCTTGTTTGGCTGCTAGAAACGCATGAATCTTGAGTATTTGCATAGAATGAAGGGTTTTTGATCTCATAATGCGAGCTGGAACGCCTACAGCGAGCGCAAAACTCAATCGTTCGATTTCGTTATAAAGCGACTTTGCATTCGATTGGGGCTTGTTTGGCGGCTAGAAACGCATGAATCTTGAGTATTTGCATAGAATGAAGGGTTTTTGATCTCATAATACGAGCTGGAACGCGTTCAGCGAGCGCAAAACTCAAATATACGATGTCGTTATAGAGCGACTTTGCATTCGTTTGGGGCTTGATTGGCGGCTAGAAACGCATGAATGTTGTGTATTTGCATAGAATGAAGGGTTTTTGATCTCATAATACGAGCCGGAACGCCTGCAGCGAGCGCAAAAGTCAAATATGCGATTTCGTTATAAAGCGACTTTGCATTCGTTTGGGGCTTGTTTGGCTGCTAGAAACGCATGAATCTTGAGTATTTGCATAGAATGAAGGGTTTTTGATCTCATAATACGAACTGGAACGCCTACAGCGAGCGCAAAAGTCAAATATGCGATTTCGTTATAAAGCGACTTTGCATTCGTTTGGGGCTTGTTTGGCTGCTAGAAACGCATGAATCTTGTGTATTTGCATAGAATGAAGGGTTTTTGATCTCATAATACGAGCTGGAACGCCTACAGCGAGCGCAAAACTCAATCGTTCGATTTCGTTATAAAGCGACTTTGCATTCGATTCGATTCGACCCAGGACGTGACGGGGCTTGTTTGGCTGCTAGAAACGCATGAATCTTGAGTATTTGCATAGAATGAAGGGTTTTTGATCTCATAATACGAGCTGGAACGCCTACAGCGAGCGCAAAACTCAATCGTTCGATTTCGTTATAAAGCGACTTTGCATTCGATTGGGGCTTGTTTGGCGGCTAGAAACGCATGAATCTTGTGTATTTGCATAGAATGAAGGGTTTTTGATCTCATAATACGAGCTGGAACGCGTTCAGCGAGCGCAAAACTCAAATATACGATGTCGTTATAGAGCGACTTTGCATTCGTTTGGGGCTTGATTGGCGGCTAGAAACGCATGAATGTTGTGTATTTGCATAGAATGAAGGGTTTTTGATCTCATAATACGAGCTGGAACGCCTACAGCGAGCGCAAAAGTCAAATATGCGATTTCGTTATAAAGCGACTTTGCATTCGTTTGGGGCTTGTTTGGCTGCTAGAAACGCATGAATCTTGAGTATTTGCATAGAATGAAGGGTTTTTGATCTCATAATACGAGCTGGAACGCGTTCAGCGAGCGCAAAACTCAAATATACGATGTCGTTATAGAGCGACTTTGCATTCGTTTGGGGCTTGATTGGCGGCTAGAAACGCATGAATGTTGTGTATTTGCATAGAATGAAGGGTTTTTGATCTCATAATACGAGCCGGAACGCCAGCAGCGAGCGCAAAAGTCAAATATGCGATTTCGTTACAAAGCGACTTTGCATTCGTTTGGGGCTTGTTTGGCTGCTAGAAACGCATGAATCTTGAGTATTTGCATAGAATGAAGGGTTTTTGATCTCATAATACGAGCTGGAACGCCTACAGCGAGCGCAAAACTCAATCGTTCGATTTCGTTATAAAGCGACTTTGCATTCGATTGGGGCTTGTTTGGCTGCTAGAAACGCATGAATCTTGAGTATTTGCATAGAATGAAGGGTTTTTGATCTCATAATACGAGCTGGAACGCCTACAGCGAGCGCAAAACTCAATCGTTCGATTTCGTTATAAAGCGACTTTGCATTCGTTTGGGGCTTGTTTGGCTGCTAGAAACGCATGAATCTTGAGTATTTGCATAGAATGAAGGGTTTTTGATCTCATAATACGAACTGGAACGCCTACAGCGAGCGCAAAACTCAATCGTTCGATTTCGTTATAAAGCGACTTTGCATTCGTTTGGGGCTTGTTTGGCTGCTAGAAACGCATGAATCTTGAGTATTTGCATAGAATGAAGGGTTTTTGATCTCATAATATGAGCTGGAACGCGTTCAGCGAGCGCAAAACTCAAATATACGATGTCGTTATAGAGCGACTTTGCATTCGTTTGGGGCTTGATTGGCGGCTAGAAACGCATGAATGTTGTGTATTTGCATAGAATGAAGGGTTTTTGATCTCATAATACGAGCCGGAACGCCTGCAGCGAGCGCAAAAGTCAAATATGCGATTTCGTTATAAAGCGACTTTGCATTCGTTTGGGGCTTGTTTGGCTGCTAGAAACGCATGAATCTTGAGTATTTGCATAGAATGAAGGGTTTTTGATCTCATAATACGAGCTGGAACGCGTTCAGCGAGCGCAAAACTCAAATATACGATGTCGTTATAGAGCGACTTTGCATTCGTTTGGGGCTTGATTGGCGGCTAGAAACGCATGAATGTTGTGTATTTGCATAGAATGAAGGGTTTTTGATCTCATAATACGAGCCGGAACGCCAGCAGCGAGCGCAAAAGTCAAATATGCGATTTCGTTACAAAGCGACTTTGCATTCGTTTGGGGCTTGTTTGGCTGCTAGAAACGCATGAATCTTGAGTATTTGCATAGAATGAAGGGTTTTTGATCTCATAATACGAGCTGGAACGCCTACAGCGAGCGCAAAACTCAATCGTTCGATTTCGTTATAAAGCGACTTTGCATTCGATTGGGGCTTGTTTGGCTGCTAGAAACGCATGAATCTTGAGTATTTGCATAGAATGAAGGGTTTTTGATCTCATAATACGAGCTGGAACGCCTACAGCGAGCGCAAAACTCAATCGTTCGATTTCGTTATAAAGCGACTTTGCATTCGTTTGGGGCTTGTTTGGCTGCTAGAAACGCATGAATCTTGAGTATTTGCATAGAATGAAGGGTTTTTGATCTCATAATACGAACTGGAACGCCTACAGCGAGCGCAAAACTCAATCGTTCGATTTCGTTATAAAGCGACTTTGCATTCGTTTGGGGCTTGTTTGGCTGCTAGAAACGCATGAATCTTGAGTATTTGCATAGAATGAAGGGTTTTTGATCTCATAATGCGAGCTGGAACGCCTACAGCGAGCGCAAAACTCAATCGTTCGATTTCGTTATAAAGCGACTTTGCATTCGATTGGGGCTTGTTTGGCGTCTAGAAACGCATGAATTTAGTGTATTTGCATATAATGAAGGGATTTTGATCTCACAATACGACCTGGAACGCGTTCAGCGAGCGCAAAACTCATATATACGATGTCGTTATAAAGCGACTTTGCATTCGTTTGGGGCTTGATTGGCGGCTAGAAACGCATGAATGTTGTGTATTTGCATAGAATGAAGGGTTTTTGATCTCATAATACGAACTGGAACGCCTACAGCGAGCGCAAAACTCAATCGTTCGATTTCGTTATAAAGCGCCTTTGCATTCGATTGGGGCTTGTTTGGCGGCTAGAAACGCATGAATCTTGTGTATTTGCATAGAATGAAGGGTTTTTGATCTCATAATACGAGCTGGAACGCCTACAGCGAGCGCAAAACTCAATCGTTCGATTTCGTTATAAAGCGACTTTGCATTCGATTCGATTCGACCCAGGACGTGACGGGGCTTGTTTGGCTGCTAGAAACGCATGAATCTTGAGTATTTGCATAGAATGAAGGGTTTTTGATCTCATAATGCGAGCTGGAACGCCTACAGCGAGCGCAAAACTCAATCGTTCGATTTCGTTATAAAGCGACTTTGCATTCGATTGGGGCTTGTTTGGCGGCTAGAAACGCATGAATCTTGAGTATTTGCATAGAATGAAGGGTTTTTGATCCCATAATACGAGCTGGAACGCGTTCAGCGAGCGCAAAACTCAAATATACGATGTCGTTATAGAGCGACTTTGCATTCGTTTGGGGCTTGATTGGCGGCTAGAAACGCATGAATGTTGTGTATTTGCATAGAATGAAGGGTTTTTGATCTCATAATACGAGCCGGAACGCCTGCAGCGAGCGCAAAAGTCAAATATGCGATTTCGTTATAAAGCGACTTTGCATTCGTTTGGGGCTTGTTTGGCTGCTAGAAACGCATGAATCTTGAGTATTTGCATAGAATGAAGGGTTTTTGATCTCATAATACGAGCTGGAACGCGTTCAGCGAGCGCAAAACTCAAATATACGATGTCGTTATAGAGCGACTTTGCATTCGTTTGGGGCTTGATTGGCGGCTAGAAACGCATGAATGTTGTGTATTTGCATAGAATGAAGGGTTTTTGATCTCATAATACGAGCCGGAACGCCAGCAGCGAGCGCAAAAGTCAAATATGCGATTTCGTTACAAAGCGACTTTGCATTCGTTTGGGGCTTGTTTGGCTGCTAGAAACGCATGAATCTTGAGTATTTGCATAGAATGAAGGGTTTTTGATCTCATAATACGAGCTGGAACGCCTACAGCGAGCGCAAAACTCAATCGTTCGATTTCGTTATAAAGCGACTTTGCATTCGATTGGGGCTTGTTTGGCTGCTAGAAACGCATGAATCTTGAGTATTTGCATAGAATGAAGGGTTTTTGATCTCATAATACGAGCTGGAACGCCTACAGCGAGCGCAAAACTCAATCGTTCGATTTCGTTATAAAGCGACTTTGCATTCGATTCGATTCGACCCAGGACGTGACGGGGCTTGTTTGGCTGCTAGAAACGCATGAATCTTGAGTATTTGCATAGAATGAAGGGTTTTTGATCTCATAATGCGAGCTGGAACGCCTACAGCGAGCGCAAAACTCAATCGTTCGATTTCGTTATAAAGCGACTTTGCATTCGATTGGGGCTTGTTTGGCGGCTAGAAACGCATGAATCTTGAGTATTTGCATAGAATGAAGGGTTTTTGATCTCATAATACGAGCTGGAACGCGTTCAGCGAGCGCAAAACTCAAATATACGATGTCGTTATAGAGCGACTTTGCATTCGTTTGGGGCTTGATTGGCGGCTAGAAACGCATGAATGTTGTGTATTTGCATAGAATGAAGGGTTTTTGATCTCATAATACGAGCCGGAACGCCTGCAGCGAGCGCAAAAGTCAAATATGCGATTTCGTTATAAAGCGACTTTGCATTCGTTTGGGGCTTGTTTGGCTGCTAGAAACGCATGAATCTTGAGTATTTGCATAGAATGAAGGGTTTTTGATCTCATAATACGAGCCGGAACGCCTGCAGCGAGCGCAAAAGTCAAATATGCGATTTCGTTATAAAGCGACTTTGCATTCGTTTGGGGCTTGTTTGGCTGCTAGAAACGCATGAATCTTGAGTATTTGCATAGAATGAAGGGTTTTTGATCTCATAATACGAGCTGGAACGCGTTCAGCGAGCGCAAAACTCAAATATACGATGTCGTTATAGAGCGACTTTGCATTCGTTTGGGGCTTGATTGGCGGCTAGAAACGCATGAATGTTGTGTATTTGCATAGAATGAAGGGTTTTTGATCTCATAATACGAGCCGGAACGCCAGCAGCGAGCGCAAAAGTCAAATATGCGATTTCGTTACAAAGCGACTTTGCATTCGTTTGGGGCTTGTTTGGCTGCTAGAAACGCATGAATCTTGAGTATTTGCATAGAATGAAGGGTTTTTGATCTCATAATACGAGCTGGAACGCCTACAGCGAGCGCAAAACTCAATCGTTCGATTTCGTTATAAAGCGACTTTGCATTCGATTGGGGCTTGTTTGGCTGCTAGAAACGCATGAATCTTGAGTATTTGCATAGAATGAAGGGTTTTTGATCTCATAATACGAGCTGGAACGCCTACAGCGAGCGCAAAACTCAATCGTTCGATTTCGTTATAAAGCGACTTTGCATTCGTTTGGGGCTTGTTTGGCTGCTAGAAACGCATGAATCTTGAGTATTTGCATAGAATGAAGGGTTTTTGATCTCATAATGCGAGCTGGAACGCCTACAGCGAGCGCAAAACTCAATCGTTCGATTTCGTTATAAAGCGACTTTGCATTCGATTGGGGCTTGTTTGGCGGCTAGAAACGCATGAATCTTGAGTATTTGCATAGAATGAAGGGTTTTTGATCTCATAATACGAGCTGGAACGCGTTCAGCGAGCGCAAAACTCAAATATACGATGTCGTTATAGAGCGACTTTGCATTCGTTTGGGGCTTGATTGGCGGCTAGAAACGCATGAATGTTGTGTATTTGCATAGAATGAAGGGTTTTTGATCTCATAATACGAGCCGGAACGCCTGCAGCGAGCGCAAAAGTCAAATATGCGATTTCGTTATAAAGCGACTTTGCATTCGTTTGGGGCTTGTTTGGCTGCTAGAAACGCATGAATCTTGAGTATTTGCATAGAATGAAGGGTTTTTGATCTCATAATACGAGCTGGAACGCGTACAGCGAGCGCAAAACTCAAATATACGATGTCGTTATAGAGCGACTTTGCATTCGTTTGGGGCTTGATTGGCGGCTAGAAACGCATGAATGTTGTGTATTTGCATAGAATGAAGGGTTTTTGATCTCATAATACGAGCCGGAACGCCAGCAGCGAGCGCAAAAGTCAAATATGCGATTTCGTTACAAAGCGACTTTGCATTCGTTTGGGGCTTGTTTGGCTGCTAGAAACGCATGAATCTTGAGTATTTGCATAGAATGAAGGGTTTTTGATCTCATAATACGAGCTGGAACGCCTACAGCGAGCGCAAAACTCAATCGTTCGATTTCGTTATAAAGCGACTTTGCATTCGATTGGGGCTTGTTTGGCTGCTAGAAACGCATGAATCTTGAGTATTTGCATAGAATGAAGGGTTTTTGATCTCATAATACGAGCTGGAACGCCTACAGCGAGCGCAAAACTCAATCGTTCGATTTCGTTATAAAGCGACTTTGCATTCGTTTGGGGCTTGTTTGGCTGCTAGAAACGCATGAATCTTGAGTATTTGCATAGAATGAAGGGTTTTTGATCTCATAATACGAACTGGAACGCCTACAGCGAGCGCAAAACTCAATCGTTCGATTTCGTTATAAAGCGACTTTGCATTCGTTTGGGGCTTGTTTGGCTGCTAGAAACGCATGAATCTTGAGTATTTGCATAGAATGAAGGGTTTTTGATCTCATAATATGAGCTGGAACGCGTTCAGCGAGCGCAAAACTCAAATATACGATGTCGTTATAGAGCGACTTTGCATTCGTTTGGGGCTTGATTGGCGGCTAGAAACGCATGAATGTTGTGTATTTGCATAGAATGAAGGGTTTTTGATCTCATAATACGAGCCGGAACGCCTGCAGCGAGCGCAAAAGTCAAATATGCGATTTCGTTATAAAGCGACTTTGCATTCGTTTGGGGCTTGTTTGGCTGCTAGAAACGCATGAATCTTGAGTATTTGCATAGAATGAAGGGTTTTTGATCTCATAATACGAGCTGGAACGCGTTCAGCGAGCGCAAAACTCAAATATACGATGTCGTTATAGAGCGACTTTGCATTCGTTTGGGGCTTGATTGGCGGCTAGAAACGCATGAATGTTGTGTATTTGCATAGAATGAAGGGTTTTTGATCTCATAATACGAGCCGGAACGCCAGCAGCGAGCGCAAAAGTCAAATATGCGATTTCGTTACAAAGCGACTTTGCATTCGTTTGGGGCTTGTTTGGCTGCTAGAAACGCATGAATCTTGAGTATTTGCATAGAATGAAGGGTTTTTGATCTCATAATACGAGCTGGAACGCCTACAGCGAGCGCAAAACTCAATCGTTCGATTTCGTTATAAAGCGACTTTGCATTCGATTGGGGCTTGTTTGGCTGCTAGAAACGCATGAATCTTGAGTATTTGCATAGAATGAAGGGTTTTTGATCTCATAATACGAGCTGGAACGCCTACAGCGAGCGCAAAACTCAATCGTTCGATTTCGTTATAAAGCGACTTTGCATTCGTTTGGGGCTTGTTTGGCTGCTAGAAACGCATGAATCTTGAGTATTTGCATAGAATGAAGGGTTTTTGATCTCATAATACGAACTGGAACGCCTACAGCGAGCGCAAAACTCAATCGTTCGATTTCGTTATAAAGCGACTTTGCATTCGTTTGGGGCTTGTTTGGCTGCTAGAAACGCATGAATCTTGAGTATTTGCATAGAATGAAGGGTTTTTGATCTCATAATGCGAGCTGGAACGCCTACAGCGAGCGCAAAACTCAATCGTTCGATTTCGTTATAAAGCGACTTTGCATTCGATTGGGGCTTGTTTGGCGTCTAGAAACGCATGAATTTAGTGTATTTGCATATAATGAAGGGATTTTGATCTCACAATACGACCTGGAACGCGTTCAGCGAGCGCAAAACTCATATATACGATGTCGTTATAAAGCGACTTTGCATTCGTTTGGGGCTTGATTGGCGGCTAGAAACGCATGAATCTTGTGTATTTGCATAGAATGAAGGGTTTTTGATCTCATAATACGAACTGGAACGCCTACAGCGAGCGCAAAACTCAATCGTTCGATTTCGTTATAAAGCGCCTTTGCATTCGATTGGGGCTTGTTTGGCGGCTAGAAACGCATGAATCTTGTGTATTTGCATAGAATGAAGGGTTTTTGATCTCATAATACGAGCTGGAACGCCTACAGCGAGCGCAAAACTCAATCGTTCGATTTCGTTATAAAGCGACTTTGCATTCGATTCGATTCGACCCAGGACGTGACGGGGCTTGTTTGGCTGCTAGAAACGCATGAATCTTGAGTATTTGCATAGAATGAAGGGTTTTTGATCTCATAATGCGAGCTGGAACGCCTACAGCGAGCGCAAAACTCAATCGTTCGATTTCGTTATAAAGCGACTTTGCATTCGATTGGGGCTTGTTTGGCGGCTAGAAACGCATGAATCTTGAGTATTTGCATAGAATGAAGGGTTTTTGATCTCATAATACGAGCTGGAACGCGTTCAGCGAGCGCAAAACTCAAATATACGATGTCGTTATAGAGCGACTTTGCATTCGTTTGGGGCTTGATTGGCGGCTAGAAACGCATGAATGTTGTGTATTTGCATAGAATGAAGGGTTTTTGATCTCATAATACGAGCCGGAACGCCTGCAGCGAGCGCAAAAGTCAAATATGCGATTTCGTTATAAAGCGACTTTGCATTCGTTTGGGGCTTGTTTGGCTGCTAGAAACGCATGAATCTTGAGTATTTGCATAGAATGAAGGGTTTTTGATCTCATAATACGAGCTGGAACGCGTTCAGCGAGCGCAAAACTCAAATATACGATGTCGTTATAGAGCGACTTTGCATTCGTTTGGGGCTTGATTGGCGGCTAGAAACGCATGAATGTTGTGTATTTGCATAGAATGAAGGGTTTTTGATCTCATAATACGAGCCGGAACGCCAGCAGCGAGCGCAAAAGTCAAATATGCGATTTCGTTACAAAGCGACTTTGCATTCGTTTGGGGCTTGTTTGGCTGCTAGAAACGCATGAATCTTGAGTATTTGCATAGAATGAAGGGTTTTTGATCTCATAATACGAGCTGGAACGCCTACAGCGAGCGCAAAACTCAATCGTTCGATTTCGTTATAAAGCGACTTTGCATTCGATTGGGGCTTGTTTGGCTGCTAGAAACGCATGAATCTTGAGTATTTGCATAGAATGAAGGGTTTTTGATCTCATAATACGAGCTGGAACGCCTACAGCGAGCGCAAAACTCAATCGTTCGATTTCGTTATAAAGCGACTTTGCATTCGTTTGGGGCTTGTTTGGCTGCTAGAAACGCATGAATCTT
>CAKJTD010000002.1:1378738-1766238 GCA_917499995.1 Ichneumon xanthorius
TCAAACATACGATCGTTAGAGCAAGCCGTTTCGATGAGCGACTGTTTACATTGTGTGACCGTCTGACTGAGACGGTCACCTTCACGCGCGACCACGACTACAATGTAAGAAAGCCGTTGCGGCCGGACCAAGTGGACAGAAAATCGAAGAATCTGAGATGATGCAATATGTGAATCTGTATATAATATGTGAAACTATCATAGTCATAAAATTTGCAAAGTCTGTAATAGTACATTTCGATACGAGTGTGAAAAAACTTTTTCTGACGCGTGTGAGTTTGCAGCACTAGCCGAAGGCGAGTGTTGCAATCACACGAGTTCAGAAAACGTTTTTCGCACGAGTATCGAACAAAATTTTATTTCACAAGGTGCGAAAATGGGGGTTTTCGCACGCGAAGCGTGCGAAAAAACCACCATTTTCCCACCGTGTGACATAAATTCATATATTATATTGGCACGTGATAAAAAATAATGTTTCTATAGTTATTATTTAAAATCACGTGTAAAATTTGCTGGTTAGGAGATTAATATATTACATTATATCATCTACTTTCATTTACAAAAAAGCTGTTCTTACCCGTTGAGTGGTGTTATTTGTAGCATGAGACGCGGGTGCGTTACTTTGCGACGTCGTCACGGTCGAGTTTCCTCTCGATCGGGTGATAGCCCCTTCCACTGATGTCGTAAAATTTGCCGGTAAACTCTTACCTATAAAAAGTATAATGATTATTTTGTCTGTAAACTTTTACCTATAAAAAGTATAATAATTATTGGACGCAGTTATGAATTTTGTAATAAATCATCTTTCTTACCTTCGCGAACCATGGTCGAAATACACGAGACAGACACTTGATGCGGCGAACGTCAACGCGAGACTGCCTCGGGCGCCGGCTCACGCGTCAGTCGTAGGAGTGGGGCGAAAACGTCCCGTCTACCCCCACTCCGCCACGCAACTGAATTGGCGGGCTCGATTGAATTTGAAGCTCGGCAACAGCACGTAAATTAAAATTTCTGTATAAATTCTGGCCGGAATCAATATCAAACAAAGTTCGAGGTAATAAGTCTTGTGATCAAAGTTTTTACATCTAACAATAAAAAAATATCCATTCAGATATTTTTCTTTGTTCGAACTTTCGACATTTTGGAACATTTAAAATATGTTTACATGACAATCTCGAAGAACAATTTTTTTTCTCGTAAAAACAAAGCTTCCCATATGAAAATATACCAACTTCATTTTTTTTTATTGTCGTCTTTTTGGAAATTATGCACGGGAACGTTTTTCGCACAAGGAAAAAGATCCGAATAAATTGCAAGCAAAAAATACTATTTGTGACATATCAACGTCAAATATAAGCTATCCCATTCGCATCTGGAGTCTTCAGCAGCACAAGTGGGAGGGAGGAGGAACGTTCTCGATCAGAGAGAGACACAAGGAAAACAAGCGAAGCGCCCTTGAACAGGCGTGAGCTTGTTAACAACATGTCAGCGCGAGAAGAAACCGCAGTGAGTCTCGCGTCGCGAGCTGTACAGTTGTTGATCGTGAAATGAAGCGACAGCACGGTGAAATGTAAATAAATGAATAATTACAATAAGTGGGCAAGTGCGTTGACATTGTTTCTAACAGTGTAACAGCGGTGTGTCAATAATGGGAAATACGAAAAAAAGGGGGCGAAAGTGTTTATCATCAAAGAGGTTATCTACCAGTACAACATGGGTGAAAAAGTAAGTACAATAAAGAAAATATATCGTTATATATAAGGAATACAGAAAAAATATGTCCGTAGTTTTGGTATTCCGATAGTATGGGAAATTTAGATAAAAATGTGAATTCGTTAGGTTTGTTATATCTAAATCTGTCATGAAAATATCGTGGAAATTATTCTATTGCTTCCTCATAGAGATCCTTATTAAATTTGGCGATGCTTGATTGAACGGTTACAATGTTGTCATTTTGAATGCTGTTTTTTTAAATTTATAATTTTTTTTTGGGCCGGCACTTATTTCTGTAATTATCTGACTATAAACAAACGCAAATAAAATATTATGGTCCAATGATCCGTATTAAATTTTGGGAGAATCGATCGAGCCGTAAAATCTGTATGCCTTTTTCTTTTTTTTTTACGGAGAAAACAAAGGTGGAAATTGATTTTTTAATTGTGAAAATTGTAAAATTATGATTAATTTTTTAATTGTAAAAAATGTAAAAATATAATTAATTTGTCATCACTCGGTGCGGAAATGGGCACTTTTCCGCCCGCTTCGCGTGCGTAAAACCGCCATTTTCGCACCTTGTGATGAAAAATTTCGTACATCCCTCGTGCGAAACACTTTTTCTAACTCGTGTGATTACAGCCCTCGCCTTCGGCTCGTGCTGCAAACTCACACTCGTTAGAAAAACGTTTTTCGCCCTCGTGGAGTAATGTACTATTCTTCTCGACTACGCTAAAAAGGCCGTATTTCATGCCTGCAATGGGGGTGGAGAGTGGCCGATTCTTGACCAGCGGGAGGAAAAGTAATTTAGCGGGAGGAAAAGTGAACTTTTCCTCCTGCTAAATCACTTCTCCTCCCGCTCGTCAAGGCTCGGCCAATTTCCATCCCCGTTCCAGGCATAGAAATATAGCCACTTTTTAGCACAGACGGGGAAAAAATAGCGTATGCCACGCGGGTGGAAGTGCCTTTTCACCTCGTGTGAATTTTTGCTCAAACTTCACACGGTAAAAAGACGCACCTTCCTCTCTTGTAGCATAATATACTATTGTGACCTTTGATGATGCGAAGTGTTCATAGATTCCTTTATAAGACAGTTCTTTGATTAATTATGGCTTTCTCATAGAGAAAGCTATGAGCATTTTGCATACTGCAAGAACCAATTACAATTTTACAATTTTCACAATCAAATAAAATTGAACCTTTCATATCGCTATCTCATAATGTTCCTTTATTCACGAAGCTTCTTCTATGAGAACATATTTTCTGTATATTTGGCTTCCCCATAGAGGAAGCTTCACGAATAAAGGAACATTATGAGAAGGCGATATAAAAATTTTTATTTTCAACTTTTATAACAAGGCAATAAGAAATTTACCATAAACATTTTTTTCCAACGTCAACGTCGTCTTTGACTTTTATGCAAAAACGGCAGGCCGATGCAGGTTCAGCGCGAAAAAATATACCAACGCCCCGCTTCACTTTATCGGAACTATGCTCGACCTAAAAAAAATCCATGGCATTATTCGTTTATGCATTTGTTGGTTTTTTTTTTTTTTTTTTTTTTTTAGCTTTCGATTTTGCTCAACAAACCGAAATGTTTTCTCTTTATCTCGCTTTTTTAATCCGGTCATATCCATCATCTTGTGTATTTCTTGCCGTACAACATGATAGGCACCGGGGTTATTCACGAAAATTGCACTGAATGAAGTGAAATGACCGCTCTACTAGTGTAATAAATGTCACCTCGCTGTCTTAAGCCATTTCCGAGTTATGGCAACTTTAAACAATGCAAATGGGGTCATACATGCACAAACATACACGCACATCCAGACGCCCACTAAAAATCGAATTTCTCGACCTTTTGACTATTTTAAGTACTCTGACATTAAAATCTTGAGGTTTTCTTTTTTTTACGAAACTATAGCTTCCTGTATGACGAAGCAAAGTACAGTAGAACCTCGATTATCCGAACACCCATTATCCGAACCCTCTGTTATCCGAACTGCCGCTGGTTCGGATAAAGTTTCTATTGTCCGAACAATTGCGCGAAATTCTTGTATTCTTACATTGTTGCGCGCCATTACATTGTTGCATGCTATAAACAACAAGCCAATTCAAGAACGCTCGAGCTCACATAGACTCACACAGCGGTACCGTAAATGCACGCCAGTCGTATGCACAGTATTTATGAGTTTCTCAGCCGAGGAAATACGCACGTATTCAAAATTTATGTTCGTTAATCTCATAACTGGTCTTGTAGTTTAGTGCGTTATGGATTCAGCGTCCAGTCCTTCGACCTCTAAGCGTAAGCATAATGTACTTACGCCGGAAAAAAATTAGAAACGCTTTCGAAGCTCGATAAGTGAGAGATGAGCACATTGTTAGCGGGCTCGTATGATATTTGTAATTTAACGACCTCTGACATTAAAAAAATTTTGCTGCAATAAGACGTACAACTCTCTTGCGCCAAACGAAAACTGTGGATTTCGTGATGAAGGTTTGAAGTTATTTAAAATATGTGGGTACTGTAATTTTTTCGATATGTATCACGCTATTTCGCTTAACACAGTTTGACTGTTCTGTTATCCGAATTTTCGTTAATCCGAACGAGCTCCGGTCCCAATTGGTTCGGATAATCGAGGTTCTACTGTAAATGGAAATTATGAGAAAGCGATATGAATATGTCAATTTCAACTTTTCTTTACTATTTTCAATATTAGTGTATTTTTACGCAGCGATGGCACGCTTGGAATACATTACATATGAAATAAATTGTTTACGTCACATACCAAGAATATGAACAATATATTGTTTATAGGCGAAATCGTGGCAAGGCGAAAGTTAACCCTGACAACCCGTTGGATATAATACAAGTTTCCGAGGATACCGTCATCAAAACGACATCATATCGAGAGACACAAGGAAAAGTAGACAAAGTAGACCCTCCCGCTGCAAAAAACGCAAAAGCAAGGGAAAAAAAGGTAAGAGAAAAAAGACTCTCGGAAAAGTATGCCAATGACAACGATCTCACTGTCAGCGTAAACGTGGAAGGGGTAGATCTCGATATCCGCGAAAACATGATTGGTGCAGATCTCCCTGTCAGAGCAAACGTGGACAGCTTAGATATCGACGACCTCGACAACGTTCCCAGTGCAGGTATGACTGCCAGCGGAAATGTAGACAGTATCAATGTCGCTGTCGACTCAAACATCGAGGTTGATCGCATTAGAGACGAGATTACAGAAGGGCGTCGGGTCGTTGATTTTGATTTTGTATGGAAAGAGATCCATAGAACGTTTCATGAACACACGCGAGAAACTGGTTGCCATTTTCGAGATTGGCAATTAGTAAATTCTCGGCGTCGCGGATTTTTGACACAGTTCTTTGTTCGCTGTCAAAACTGCGATCACAAAAACAACTTTTGGTCAGAACCTATCGATGTTGTCAATATGGATTTAAATTCAGAGGCTATCGCCGGAACGCTAACAGCGGGAATAGGTTTTGCTCAATTGGAAGAGCTCGCGGCAGCTATGAATGTTCCATGTATGTCTGAAAAGACACATAAAATACCGGGAAAACATAGTTGAAGGACTTATGGCATCCACCCTGACGGAAATGAAATTAGCGGGAAAGGAAGAAAAAGAATTGGCTATTAAAAGAGGAGATATCCATAACGATATTCCCTATATTTCAGTAGTAGTAGATGGGAGCTGGATGACGAGATCGTATGGCACCAACTATAATTCACTTTCCGGTGTTGGTGTCATTATCGGCTATCACACGGGTAAAGTTCTCTTCGTCGGTATTCGAAATAAATTTTGCACGGTTTGCGACATAGCGCAGCGGGGAGGAACAGAACCCAAAGTGCACAAATGTTATAAAAACTTCGATCGCAATGCAAGCTCATCAAGCATGGAGAGCGATGCTATTGTCGAGGGTTTCAAAAGTAGTTTGGAAATGCACGGATTGATGTATAAGTTGGTCGTTGCAGATGGGGATAGTAACGTTTACAAATCTATCAGAGATAACGATCCGTATCGCGACCAGGGCGTACAGGTAAAAAAGATTGAGTGCGTGAATCATCTTCTGCGGAATTTGTGCAAAAAAATTAGAACCATCTCCGAAATAACTCAGCCAAAGGGACAAAGAAAAATCGGATTTATTACAGCTCGAAATGTAGTGAAAAGAAAAATTCTGACGATTCGTAAACGCGTAATATGGGCATCAGCTCAGTGGAGGGAAAACAAGCAGCCCCATCATTGCAGAGTTAAAGCACTACAAAGTGACATCCTGAATATCTGCAGCCATGTTTTTGGTGAGCACAAGCGATGCGACGATAGCAACTGTCGAAAAGACGAACGGCAAGGAGAACAGAATCTTGTTCCTGATCTGAAGGCCCATGGACTATATCAAAAAGTGGCCTGCGTATTGGAGTACATCAGTTGTTATTCCGACAGTCTGTTATTCAACTTGACGAATAACGTGGCAGAGTCGTTCAATGCGATCATCTGCAAAGACATAGGCGGAAAACGCATAAACTTCGGCTTGCGGGATTCTTACAATGGCAGAGTAGCGGGAGCGGTTGTTCAATATAACACACAAGAAGTACTCACGAAGTATCACGAAAGCGTGTATAAGACTGTTCCTTCCATTGTGAAGAAACTCGAGAAGCGACGCAAAATAAAGATAGCGAAAGCGAGAAAAGCTCGAGTGGAGATAGGACGAAAAAGAGGATTTCGGCGATCGCTTGGGCTCGACAAACATTATGGGCCGAATTCGGAAAGACCGGATGTAGAGCCTGAAGTGTATAAGCAGCTCTGCCAAAATCATTTCCAAAAATTGGCTGAAAATGCGGCGAACTGGAAGCAAATTGAATGCGATACAAGAGATCAGAGTCAGTCTGACTTGTGGATGACATTGCGAAAACAGATGTTGACTGCATCTAACTTTGGGCCCGTGTGTCGCATGCGGCAGACAACGTCGTGTGGAGCAAAAGTGAAAGAAATATTGTATCCACCGATATCGGACGCACTGGCTTTAACATATGGTCGAGATTACGAGGATACGGCTAGAAGCGAATTAGCGATCAAACTAAAGAAAGAAATTATCATCTGCGGTTTATTTGTTGATCGGGAATTTCCATTCCTAGGTGCTTCTCCCGATGGACTCATTGATGAAGACGGGCTGGTTGAAATAAAATGTCCTCTGACGGCAAAGGATTTGACAGCTCAAGAAGCAGCAGAGGCATTGACACACATGAAAGGTGTTTTCGACAAGAAAGAATCTTGTGCGATGAACCGAACACACCGATATTTTTATCAAGTGCAAGGGCAACTGCACGTTACACGGCGACAATACTGCATCTTCGCTGCGTGGACACCGAAGTACATGAAATGGATCCGAGTGGATAGAGACGATGTTTTTTGGGACGATCACATGAAACATGTTCTCATACGTTTCTATCACGAGTGCATGCTACCGGAAATCTTAGATAGCCGCTTCAACAGAAATATGCCTATTCGAAATCCCGAATACATAACACAAGCTATAGCAGAAGCTAAGCTGAAAAAGATCGTTGGCAAAGCTGAACAAAAGGCAATAGGTCAATGTGATAATGGCCGACAGAAGAAACCACGCAAAAGACGCGGTTCGGGAACTGTTATTGTTGCGAAAAGCAATGATGGCATGATTCTTAGCCACGAGAAGAGTGAGCTTGTAACGCCTCTTACAACGCTTCATCACGACTGTAGTATGTCTGAAGGCTTCGCGATCGAGGAAGCAAAAATTAGAGACCTTGCTCTTGAGGAAGCGAAAACTCAGGGCTTCACGCCTGAGGAAGCAAAACTTGAACCTTTCGCACCTAAGGAAGCGAAAGCTGAACGTTTCGCACCTAAGGAAGCGAAAGCTGAAGTTGCGCACCGAAGGAAGCGAAAGCTGAACCTTTCACAAATAAGAAAGCAAAAGCTAAACCTATTGCACCTAAGGAAGCGAAAGCTGAATCTTTCGCACCTAAGGGAGCGAAAGCTGAATCTTTCGCATCTAAGGAAGTGAAAGCATTCAGGAAACCACGCAAAAGAGGCATTTCAACAGTTATTGCCGTACAGCAAGACGATGACTGTATCATCGTTGGTGACGCACAAGGTGATGGCTTCACGCCTGACGCTGCGAAAGCGTTCAAAAGAACGCTCGATAATAAAACGCATTGCATCACAAGCTTCAGGAATAACGACCTGCCGGTAGGGACTGAATTGAATGACGATTCGATAGATGAATTCTTGCGAATAGTGCGGGAGAATCACGGGTTTGAAACACAAAGTGTGGCATATATGTACTGTCATCCAACGTTGATCGAGCCGGTTCAGAGCCGGCGCAGTATAAAAATCATCGGAGGAACAGCGACGGGCCACTGGAGATGCCTTTACTTCGATGGCTCAACACTCCGCGTATACGATAGTCTCCCAGGCTTGACAAATTATAGGTTAGTTGATAAAGAAAAAGAGTATATTCGATTGCGGTATCCCACGATACACGACATTGATATAACTTTTGAAAAAGTTCAACAGCAACCAGTCGGCGTAAGTTGCGGTATTTACGCTTCTGCATTCGCTACGGCCGTAGTCTTTGGACGAAACCCTTGCAAAGAAAGGTACTCCAAAGATGAGGTTTTGATGAGGCGTCACTTTCTACGGATTCTCGAAGATCAATCGCTAGTGGTATTCCCGAAAGAATGATTGTCGTTCCTGGAAGTAATGCATGTGTATTCAATTCCATCGTGGACATAATTTGGTCCTCAATTCGTTTTACAAATACGTGCTGGATATGTTTGAACAAATGCCGGCGTATTACCGGAGTCGTCTAACAAGACGTGTGCTGGATTTGTTTTAAAAAATCCGGACTTTTGCCCAGAGTCATCTAACAAGATGTGCGCTGGCTTCGTTTTAAAAAATCTGGACTTTTGCCCAGAGTCATCTAACAAGATGTGCGCTGGCTTCGTTTTAAAAAATTTGGACGTTTTCCCAGAGTCATCTAACAAGATGTGCGCTGGCTTCGTTTTAAAAAATCTGGACCTTTTATCAGAGTCGTCTAATAAGACGTGGGCTGGTTTCTTTTCAATCAATCCAAGCTTTTCACTGGAGTCGTCTAACAAGATGTGTGCTGGATATTGTATCTAACGGGCAAACGAAACTTTATGTCAAGGGCTAATGCCAAAAGGGTGAACCGACTATGCTTATACACAACCGATATGCCCTTATGGAATTAGGTCATCGATATACTGGCAGCATGTCACGTGAATACGTAATGATGAGACTTAATACTTTCTCACAAAACAAGCCTTTTTATGAGGCAAATAAATGGCACTATCTGGAGGTGAGTGAACAGTTGGTTGCTGCATAAAGCGTTGGCAAATAAAGGAATCGAAATGTGTAAATCAATACCGCCAGTGAACATTTTTCAAACATTTATAATATCGCACCCTTAGAAGAACAGTGTAACAACTTATATGGTAATGCCATAAGAGATGTTACACTGTTGCTCTAGGGGTACGATATGTACATTCTCTGATGACACTTCACATTGTCTTCTAAGCTTCTTTTGTGGGGCCCTAATAGTTTTGGTGTAACTAATGTATGTAAACGTTTTCCTCACGAGGAATCGGATAAGAATAAATGTGTGGATATTTCGACGCTCTCACTACAGATGTAGAACGAGATATACCATGCTACACGAAATTTTACCCCATTCAGTTTAGTAAACTTAGTTCATTGCGGCCTCCGAGCGATGTTTTTGAGAAACAAAAAGATTTCGCGATTTTTTCCGCTTATACCCCATAACTATAAACGCTATAGGAAAAAGGTTAGATTGGACACGCTTATGTCTTGGAAACGATAAAATAAAAACATGAGTTTAACTTACGTATACCTATATCTTTTATACGAGATAATACGAAACCTAGGAGCCGCTTCTTTGTTAGGCGAGTCATTCGACGTGCTCGCGGCAACGTGAGCCTCGGCGCGAGCACGTTGAATGACCCGCAGTCCTGCGCGCAGCCGGTAGCGAGGTATATCTCGTTTTCGCTAAACATCGATGTGAAAGACGGGATCATGATTTTATTCTCGAGCTAATTCTCATTCAAGAAAAACTTACAACCTGCATTATATTAGGTGATACGACCAACACAAAAAAATGTGCATTTTTTTGATTGCTTCAACGTCGTAACTATAAGCGTTGTAGCAAAAAGTTGAGTTACGACACGTTTATGTCTTCAAAATGAGCAAATAAAGTGATGAGTTGTTTTCACGTGTACGTATTGTTTCGCGACATAATACGAGACCTAGGAGCCGCTTCTTTGTTAGGCAAGTCATTCGACGTGCTCGCGGCAACGTGAGCCTCGGCGCGAGCACGTTGAATGACTCGCAATGCTGCGCGCAGCCGGTAACAAGGTATATCTCGTTCACCATATAAATCGATGTGCAAGAAATAACTATGAATTTATTTTCAGCTGATTCTTCAAGAAAAAGTTAACCTGCATTATTTTCGGTAGATCGAAAAATAAAAAATGTTTTTTTTTTTCATTTTTATTGGATTTTTCTGCCACAAAACTATAAGGTCTATAGCAAAAAAGTTTCGAAATGACATGTTTAGGAATGACATCCCACATAGCAATTGGAAAACAACAAAAATGACTTCTTAGATGTGCTCTGAATTCATTTCTATATGAACTCAGAATATCCTCAGAAAGATATCGAATGCGTCGATTTCGGACCACTAGTAGTACTCTCAAACATCTGAACTGAAGTAAGTCTTTGTGGACTCTCTGTATACGTATTGTCCCATACAATATTAATCCAGAATATGAATACAACATTGATCCATAATATTATTGTACAGTGCAATATGTCTGTAAAGAGTTCTCGAAAAGACTTACTTAAGTTCACATGTTCAAGATGACTACCAGTAGTCCGAAATCGACGCATTCGATATCTTTCAGAGGACATTCAGAGTTCATATCGAAATGAATTCAGAACGCATTTAACCCTGCGTGTGTACACTTTATTTTCTGAGACACGGTGTGTACACTGGGTCTTTTAGGGAAGAGTCGGATTTTCAGAGTTTGGTAGTCTTTCAACAAATTTGAAAAAGTGCTTGGTTACTTCTTGAAGCGTCTATTACATGGGGCAGAAGTTGCCAAAGTCAAAAGTTTAAAACTGTTGTTAATAAAAATTGAACAATAGTCGAAAAAACGGAAAAAACTGAGAGCTTCAAATTTCGACGGTTCCTTAAGTACACACGCAGGGTTAAGAAATTCGCGGTTCTTTACGATCCATTTATGATGTATAAATGTCGTTCAATTGTTATGTGGGATGGGTCTTGAAAATGAACAAACCAAGTAACTAGTTGTTTGTACATATATCTATTATTTTACTACAATGTTTTACAAGATAATTCTAGGTCTGGGAGCCACTTCTTCGTCGAACGAATCATTTGATATGCTCGCGGCAACTCGAACCTCAGCGGCAACATACCGATTAATCCATGTACACTGTCTACGGGGCGGGTAAATTCGCGTTTATATATTGGGAATCAAGGAAAACAATAAGAATATTGGTAAATGACTAAACAACAATTATAACGTAATGAATGATAATAATTATAATAATCGTTTTATTTTAAAAAATCGCTCATTGACAGATGCTCACTTGACGTGATCTCAGCGTCCCTACAGGCTCGACGACGCAACGCCCGCTGCCTGACCTTGCGAGCCGAAGCCGCAAGAAAACAATCATCAATCGACTGTGAACGATACATTTGGAAGGTAGCTGTGCGGATGGTAAGTTTGTGAAGAAATTCATGATTATTGATCACGATCATTCTAGTGGTCATATCGGATTGGTACGTCAGGTAGTGTAATAACATTTCGAAGGAACATCAGCGTTTGGTGAATATATCAAGGGTTTTAATGTATTATGTCTAAGTGTTTTATTAAAGAATAATGGAAGCGTTTACGACCAAATCGTCTGGGATACAGTATGGATTAGTTAAAGATCACGGAAACTGTGATCTTGAGACTGCAAAATCTAGGATAGCGAATCCACTCATGCGGGATCATCCTTATGCCGTGCACGTGGTAAGTATTGTACCCAACTTTTAATAAACGATATTTTTATTTTAAGACATAGACATCAATTTTTATCAATTCAAAGGGAGGAAAATCTTTTGCAGACGCAGCTTGTATTTTGTCAGAGTCATTTCTCTGCTCGATAAGAAAATCATAAACAAATTTTATAACTCCGAGCTTTGAATGGAAGTTTTATTCTCATGCGACAGATCTTTTTCTCATCATAGCAGCTTTGATGGGTTTAAATAAAATGTGTCATGTGCCTACGAGAGATTTATTTTTTGCTTTCACCAATATGATTTATTGCTGTCGTTGTTATTGGAAGAAGGTAAAGGTTTCATATGGATTTCAAGCACTGCTGGTACAAGATGAATTCCTTTTCATCAATTCAAAGGAGGAAAATGGAATTCATCTTGTACTGTCGGTGCTTGAAATCTATATGAAACCTTAACCTTCTTCCAATAGCAACGACACCAATAAATCCTATCGATGAGAGCAAAAAATAAATCTCTCGTAGGCATTTTATTTCCACCCATCAAAGCTCCCACAATGAGAACAAGATCTATCGCATGAGAATAAAACCTCCATTCGAAGCTTGCTGTTATAAAAGTTGTTCCTATTGTTCTTATTAAGACAGAGTAACGACTCTGGCAAAATACAAGTTGCGTCAGCAAAAGATTTTTCCTCCCTTTGGATTGATGAAAAGGAATTCATCTTGTACTGGCGGTACTTGAAATCCATATGAAATCTCTGCCTTCTTCCAGTAGCGACGACAGCAATAAATCCTATCAATGAAAGCAAAAAATAAATCTCTCGAAGGCATGCGGCACATTTTATTTTCATCCATCACAGCTGCTACGATGAGAACAAGATGTATCGCATGAGCATAAAACCTCCATTCGAAGCTCGCAGTTATAAAATTTATTTCTGTTCTTCTTATCGAGATGAAGAAATGATTCTGACAGAATCCAAGCTGCGTCAGCAAAATATTTTTATCAATTCAAAGGGAGGAAAATCTTTTGCAGATGCAGCTTGGATTCTGTCAGAATCATTTCTCCGACTCGATAAGAACATCATAAACAAATTTTATAACTGGGAGCTTTGAATGGAGGTTTTATTCTCATGCAATAGATCTTTTCTCATCGTAGCAGCTTTGATGGGTGGAAATAAAATGTGTGATGTGCCTACGAGAGATTTATTTTTTGCTTTCATTGATAGATTTATTGCTGTTATTGGTATATGAAGAAGGCAAATATTTCATATGGATTTCAAGCACCGACAGTACAAGATGAATTCCTTTTTCCTCCTTTGGATTGATGAAAAGGAATTCATCTTGTTCCAGCAGTGCTTGAAATCCATATGAAACCTTTACCTTCTTCCAATAACAACGACAGCAATAAATCCTATCGGTGAAAGCAAAAAAAAAATCTCTCGTAGGCACACGACACATTTTATTTCCGACCATCAAAGCTGCTACGATGAGAACAAGATCTATCGCATGAGAATAAAACCTCCATTCGAAACTCGCAGTTATAAAATTTGTTGATAATGTTCTTATCGAGGCGGAGAAATGATTCTGACAGAATCCAAGCTGCGTTAACACAAGATTTTCCCTCCCTTTGGATTGATACAAATATTTTGCTGCCGCAGTTTGGAATCTGTTAGAATCATTTCTCCGTCTCGATAAGAACAACAGAAACAAATTTTATAACAGCGAGCTTCGAATGGACGTTTTATGCTCATGCGATGGGTTTTGTTCTCATTCACAGTGTAAATATGATTGGCATACCTGCTTCTTTGTACATGAACAATTGTTTTGTAATTTACATTCTTTTTCTTTATTACAGTTTCGAAACGTCGTCGAGCCGCATGACGAAATACTGCAATGGACCCCAGGATACGTTGCATCTCTTTTCAGCGATGCACTTGAGCTATCGTTGCAGTCTATAGACGATTGTAGATTGTACGAGAAATGTAAGATATCCATAGGAGAACAGCACAAGGGTTGTCGAAAAAAAAGTAAACAAGGAATCGCAATCGGCCGTCATATTCTCGATCGCTTGAATGAAAATATCGGCATCAGCAACCAAGACGAAGTCGAATGCAACGTGGGAGTTGAACGACACCGTATTGTATCGTTCATGGAGCAATTTTTTATTCGAGCGACCCAGGCAAGCTCGCAGTTCTTGTATATTTACAATTGCGAGAATCCACCGATGGGTGTAACAAGCTGTTTGAATGGCATCAGTGGTCATTTAAACCCAGCAAACAATTCCAGAATTGAAGAGATGGCTGGAATCAATACGAGCATGTTTTATGTTGGCAGCGCAGGCAGTTTTACAGAATTACATGTCGAAGACAGCATTGCTGACAGCGTAAACGTTATTCACGCGGGTAAAGAAAAAATCTGGATGATTATTGACCGGGAGGATTACACGCGCATAAACCACATCGTCGCTCAGAAATTGAAGAATCTTCAACAGGACGACAGTGGCGACGAAGAGACAGAAACTTGTGTATTGCCTCTGCAACACAAGAATCTAGTTCTGACTCCCCGATTCCTAGACGAACACAAAATACGTTACGAATTCGTGGTGCAAAATCCCGGTGATTTACTATACGTTCGGTACGGAATTCTTCATCAAGTGGTAAACGTAGGCGTGAATGTTGCCGAAGCCATTAATGTAGGAAGCCATGAGTGGAATTTTGGTAACGATTTGAAGATGCTTTGCCCATGTAAAAGATGTCAGTCGATACATGCCGCATCAAATGCAGATGTAGACATGTGCGTCAAGGTTGGCAAGCCGAAAGATCGAAAGCATCGATGCGATGTGTGCACCCGAATCTTCGCTACAAAGCAATTGCTTGTGAAGCACCGAAAAGATGACCACAGTGCGAAGCATGCTTGTAGAATATGCGATATGAAATTTCAACATACGCAAAGCCTGAATCGACACGTACGCGCGGCGCATTCTACTGGCGAAGAGAATAGGATGATCACAACCGTATGTACTTTATGTAACAAGGCTGTAGCAGATATTGGTCGACACAAAAGGGAAAGGCACACGAAGCTGGTGGAATGCTTAGGGTGCAAAACGAATTTTACTCGGCATGACCTTGCTACTCACGAAAAAGCGTGTATAAAATTCACCTGTTCCGATTGTAGCAATGATTTCAAATCCCGCCACTCATTAGCAATACATCGCAGATGGTGCCGGAAAGAACAGGGAACAACAGTCGGGAAAAGAAGAAAACGCATGTTGATTTTTACGTACGGCGGTCGAAGCCAACAGAAGTGTGCTGCTTCGACAAGCTACAAGTTGAAGTCACAATAATCTTTCGAAGCAGTGCCTCATTTCGGCGTAACCAAATGAACGCCGACCCATCTGTCCAAAGTTATCTATACATGAGGCATTCCATCTGGTTTCGAATGGTTAAAAAGTTGATCTCTTTTTTAAAAAAAGTTATCCGAAAAGTCATTAGAAACTGCAACTTTCATTTTCTGAAATTTTTTTTGTATATCTAATAGATTCAAAGATATAGAGATTTAAACAAAAATGAGTGTGATCTATCTACAAAAAAAAACCGGTACAAATATTTCGTAAGAAATTACAAAAATCTATGTAAATAATAATAAATTGTGGTAAAATTAGAATTTTATTAACGTGGTCGACTTTTCGAAACCGGTTGGTATGCCTCACATAAGAAATTCGAGTACATGACCCATTCGATGCAACGCCTACTTAACACAGCAAATTTGAATACTGCGCTAACTTTACATATACTTTACTCAAAGTATTGAATACGTAGTGTGCCCAGTTCGGTCAATGTACAGTTACGCAAAAGCTCGTTTATGAACGGCCAAAACTGTGTCCATGAATATTAGGACGGTTAAAAAACGCTTTACTTCTAGTTGAGCTATTAATTGAGAATTTTACACCACATTACAAAAAACATGCATACGCTGAACGGCCAGCCTTAGATAATAACATTTTGAAAATGTCAATTTCGTTATTTTTGTAAATTTTTGAGTCCAGTTATGGCAGAAATTATTCTATAAATAGCTTAATTGTGAAGAACCTGACAATTTTACAAAGATTAAATATGATGCGTCGTCGTTTATATTTTTTCATCCGGAAGGATAGTAAACATTTTCGGGAACTTCTTAACGTTAAATATACGACTGTTTATCCCCGATGTTGCTAATTTTTACTGGAGAAATACTTAACATGTATTTTTTGAGTGAAACAGTTCGAGATCGTTCATCAAAATCGTAGACGAACAGTTGTTTATTCGGCGTTTAAAAATTTGCCAAATGACAAAAATTGCAATATATTCGAAATTTAAAAAATTGCGCGGCAGGTTACCGAAATTATTCAAGACTGGCCATTTTCAATGAACCTATTTGTTTTTACAAGGAACAAAAATGTCAATCAGCAGTTTAGTAAAAAAAAAAAAAATGTTTTTTATCCTTCCAATAAACAAATGTCTATGTCCAGTACGTAATGTATCGAGTTTCGCCATGTAGAGGTAGTGTTGTATCTAGTTTCATCGTGCCAAATTGAGACTGCGTCAAATTTTGCCATTTTTAATTAGAGAGGTATGCCGAACTTACCCGTTTTGAGATGGTGATTGTGATCAAATTTTTTGTGTACAGTTGTCGGGCTCAAGTTGGGTCGGAGTTCAAGTTGGGATCAGTAGAAAAGTGACACTATGGTACTTCAACGACATGTGCTGATTTTAACAAGTAGCAAGTCGAGCAGAGTCATCTGAAGAGACTTCTAATTTTTTCAAACAGTTTCCAAAGTCTGTTATATCAACAGAAGTGTTCTGTTTTCGATGAGCCCAGATTTTTAGTACCGATTGTTATCAAATATTACTGAATCGCTCAACTACCCGCAAGTACAGCTGGTCTGAAATCCGTTGTACATGACTTGCAAGTGGTTCCCGAAAGAAAATGTAATAGTTCAATAGTCAGCAGGTGGAGGTTGCCCTTCCGATTGCATTTCTATAAGTCCATTGCTTCGTCGACTTGTTACGGACATGTCAATAGAAGTATGCTCACTGAGCGGCAGACCAAAGCCTCAACTGACATTCGACATCTGGGCTTCTTCCAACAAGTAGCGAATCGAATTTAGAGTCTTCTGAACCGAAGTGTGCTGATTTCGACAAGCAACGGGTCCGATAAGCAAAGCCCAAAGATTTTTAGAAGTGTGGTGATTCAAAAAAAATGAGTAATGGATATTATGGCAACATGTCATGTAAATTGACGATGATCAAGGCTCATTTATCATTATGCTGAACAAAAAAGTATCCCCCACTTTAAATTTCAAATTATTATTCTTGTAATAGTGATGCAATTACCAAGGTAAGGCGAGAAAAACGCGTAGGAGGTGCTATACGTGGAGATTTGCATGAAAACCGAACTTATGAGTTTTTACAAGTAAAACTGCATGAAAATTCTTATACGTTCATATATGAGGCATTTTTGGTCAAGAGAGCCATTTTTTCAGACAAAACTTATCATACAAACAAACTTTTTCGAGCAAAATAAAGGCAGTTTTATATATATTTTGCATGAATTTTATTTTTGTATTTCGAAAGTTACGATTTTGCATATTTTTCAGCAAAATAAACAAGATTTTCCTTGAATACAAAAAATAATGTTAACATTTGGACTATTTTATTTGCAGCATTAAATTTGCAGCAATAAAAGTTATATATTTACATTAAATTTTTAATGTAAATATATAACTCGTGGTTAGATTTTTTATTTTGACACTTTTCGGGTTATGTTGAATTGAAAAAATATAGCTTTTCACAAGGGTTAGATTTTTTATTTGAAACAACGAAATGCTTCCAACTAGTTACAAAATATGGATTATACCTAAAGCAGCCGAAAAAACGTTGCTCAGTTGACAGAGAATGCCTCATGCGTAATGTTCGTATACTATTAGCGTGCTCTAATTCACTTGCTGGAATATGTAAGAGCATAATGTATATGGCTGTCGCGCAGTTCCGCTGAAAGACGGTACATCTGTAGGGCGATCAGCTGCCTGTAGAGAACACTGAAACTGCAGTGCGGTAGATTGCCAACAGAGTGCGCTTTAGCCAAATTCCCCACGCCACCTATGTTAGTCGGTAATGTAGGTTAATATTTGGAAGTTCCCACTTAGAGGCGCTGGGGTCGGGGCCGTGTCCTAAATCGCCTCCAGCAGCCACATAAATAGTATGTATGAATTATTTCGGATTTTTTACGGATTGCTACCGACAGCGACCGTCTCTATAGGCGCGACCGACCTCGTTTGGAGGGTTTGGACCCCTTAAAAGTACCCTTAAAGGGTCTGCTCCCAAGAAAACTCTTCGGTAATACATAGTACATACCTTAAGAAGTATCTATGAATTATTTCGGAATTTTCTCGGATTGCTACCGCCAGCGGCCGTCTCTATGAGAGCGACCGCCCTCATTTTGAGAATTTAGACCCCTTAAAAAAGCATTTAAAGGGTCTGCTCCCGAGAAAACTCTTCGGTAATACATAGTACATACCTTAAGGAGTATCTATGAATTATTTCGGAATTTTCTCGGATTGCTACCGGTCAGCCTGCGCACTTATGAGAGCGACCAAGCACGTTTGGAGACTATAGACCCCTTAAAAATGCCCTTAATGGATCTGCTCCCGAAAAAACTCTTCGGTAATACATAGTACTGTAGCGTGGCAAAATTTTGCGCCGCGATTTTCGGCTCGTTCGGGCTCACACAAGGCGACACCGCAGGGCCTAGATGTAATGTAGGATAATTAGTAATTATTGTTTGAACGAATTTTCATGTACGCCGGGACGAGAGCACCGATTGAGGAGAGATGCCCGACGTGAAGGTCGAAATTGGAGCCGCGAGCCGGGGAAGCTCGAACTGGGAGTAAATTGGGAGTACCGTACTACCTCCCTGCTGTCAGAGTTGTCTACGATATGAAGAAGGATCAGCTGAGAAGATCTTCGATTTGATTGTTCAACGCATCGCATGGATAGTTGCAGTCGTCCGGTGTCTCGGGCTGCAGCGAAGATAAAAGCCGGGAGTCTCCCGTCAGGGAGAATTGAGTACCTCTGAGGGAGCTCTGTGTTACCGGCGTTAGAGGAAGATTGCGTGCGCGCAAGAGATCGATGTGCGGGTCGATGTGCGTAGCGTTCGGCTGTGCCGGAAAGGGCCGAGGAATGCCCGAATTTGTGCGAATTTGTCGTGATGATTAGGCAGGGAGGTAGGGATAACGGTAGCGAGCGAGATCGCGAATCGATGCTCGGGGCACTTCCCCGTTGTGAGTTCGAGCGAGCGGATCGATTCCGTCAGTCCTCAGGGTTCGGGAATTATCCATCGGAGGGAGGATGGATCTTTTTACGGCGACGATATCCCGTCCGTTTTTCCCGTTCACGTGGCTGCGACTCGATACGGTGAGCTTTCGTCCAAGGGTTTTTTTTTGTATTTTGTGTAAGGCTATGGCCAATTGATATTTTTGTAAACTTTGTAATCCCGAGTGTGGGATATTATCATGTGTATCGACAGCGTGCTTCGTTCGGCCGTGCCGGAGAGATCGGAACCGCCGTGTTTCGGCAGGTGTGTGTGTCACGTCGTGTACGGGTTTTGTTTTTGTTTGACGCCGCGTGGACGGCCCGGGAAACCGTATGCGGTCTTCCTCGAAGCCGCCGAGATTTTGGGGAAATTTAGTCGAGTAAATGCATTTATTAAATTCTTTATAATACCGGGAGGGACTTTGTGTCGCCTTGGGAAATTTTCACGGGGAAGTGTGATAAGCGACGCGTCGTCATTTGCGGAGTCTTCGGGCGCGTGGTCAAAAGGTGCGAATTTTTATTTATTACCGCGGCAACGGGTTGGGTGAATGATTAAAATCGCTGCGTTTATTCGGGCGGGGTGAATGAGAGCGCTGGTGGATATTGTGCCGCGCTGGATGTGTGAGTTTTAGTTAATCAAGAGCACGCGTAAGTTAATGCGAAGATCCGGGAGAACGCGACCGTTGGTGTGCGTGTGTGTGAATGAGTGAGGGTTTGTTGAAGCGAGCGAGTCCCGGATACCGGGCAATATTCGTTGTACGAAATTTGTAATTCGTTTTGATTTGCGGGACGAGGGTTTTACTCCGGGTTCTCCGGTTTTTTCCCTCATTAGCGTGTTGAATTGATTTAATAAAGATTCGAGTCTTGGTTCCCGTACTCCAGCTATATTTTATTGTGTTTCCGTGTGTGTGTCGTGTGTCGCCCGAACAGTCGGTCGCTTATGGAGCCACTCTACCCTAGAGATGACAGCAGCTTAGCCGGGACTGTTAGGTTTCTCTCTTGGTGCATTTCGGTGCACCTGGCGCCGATCCCGTACGGGAAAATCAAAAGGGAGAGAAACTCAGGTTTGCGGTAGGCGATTTTCCGGCTCGAGGGAAATCGCGCTACAGTAGATACCTTAAGGAGTATCTATGAATTCTTTCGGAATTTTCTCGGATTGCTACCGCTAGTAGGTTGTCTCTATAATTATTTATACCTACGGACCCCTTAAAACATAGCCAAAGGGTCCGCCTTGTCTTATTGTCTAGTAAACATCTTAAATAAGATGTGTAATTTTTTCAGAATTTTATGACAAAGGGTTTCATGAGAAACGATTTTTTTTATCAACTATTAGAGTGCCGCGCGCGCGGTGGCCCGCTAGCGGTGCGCGTACGCCGGCCGCTAACAGGGCCGCCAGCTTCAGCCTCATGACAGGCAGTGACGGCTGCCGAAATCGCCGAGGGCCTCGGTCCCCACAACATCAAGGATCGCGAAAAAGAAAATTGTCTTCCCCTGGAGAATCGGCAGACGCAGGAAAAAACAATATTCTTTATATCACTCGGTGGGAAAATGGCGGTTTTGTGCACACTTGCGTACAATCTCCATTTTCACACCTTGTGAAAAAATGTACAATTTTTCTCGGACGTCTGCCGTCGACGCTAATTCCGCAATTACAATTTATTACAGTTTATTGTATTACATAGTACAATAATCTGCAAAAAAAAAAAAATTTTAATAAAAAACCGTTTCATAACAAGTTGTTTATGTTCTTCGTCGCACAGCAATAGACAATTAACGCATTTTGCAGCTTCGCAGTAAGGAGTTGCCCTGCGCGTGGTGTCGTCCTCACCCAGCAAACTCGATTGTAAGCAGGCTCATGCAGCCCACATGACCCATGAAAATAAAAATATATTTTTTCGTGGTAATCATTAGTAGGAGAGGTAATTACTATTCCAATAATTACCTGTGATGGATAACCATGAAAATAGCTTTTTTATTTGTATGTGTTCGTTTAATGAACCGGTTCACACAATTGTTTGATATTCATTATTTTCGGCAACTGTACAAATATTTTGATCAGTATTAGCGAATTTGTCCGATTTTTAAATACAAAAACTATGGCAGGCCCCGCGGAACACGAACGAACGTAAATCAGTTTTGCCGTATTTAACGGCGCGTGCTAACCTCGTGAGTAGTAAGGGGTGCACTATGGAGACCCCCCACTCCCATCCCCACTCCTATCCCCACTCCTCGGGCCCGGTCGGACCGCGCCCGGTCGGACCTCGCCCGGAGGTGTGTGTGATAGAGAGGGGGGATGGGAGCGTGTGCGGAAGTCACCACAGTGCACCCCGGAAGAAATAAAATTTTTATTTAATTTATTTTTTAAATTTATTTATTTTTTAAATTTATTTATATTTTTAATTATGATTTATAATATTTTTATATTTATATTTTTAATGTTCTTCGCTGCTCCCGTGCTCGTTGAAGTTGTAAAACCTGTAAAACAAAAAATTATTATCATATTATTATCATAACAAAAAAATTATTATTATATAACCTACCGTCTATCTAGCGGGCTGGTCTTCATTTTGACCTCGATGCACCCAGCGACGGTCATCGAAGACAGGGACGCGGAGCGGCTCCTGCCCATCCCGCTCCCACATGACGTGTTCAGTGGTGACAGCCGGCGACTGCACGCTGACATAATCAGCGTAGCGCAGCCGCCGGCGACGTCGATGCCTCCTCTCCTCCTCCTCTCCCGCGTATCTCACGCGTTCTGAAATAAAATAAATAAAATAAATAAAATAAATAAAATAAATAAAATAAATAAAATAAATAAAATAAATAAAATAAATAAAATAAATAAAATAAATAAAATAAATAAAATAAATAAAATAAATAAAATAAATAAAATAAATAAAATAAATAAAATAAATAAAATAAATAAAATAAATAAAATAAATAAAATAAATAAAATAAATAAAATAAATAAAATAAATAAAATAAATAAAATAAATAAAATAAATAAAATAAATAAAACTTACGGATATTGTTCCGTGCTGGACGTGGACGCCGTTCCTCTTCGGGCTCCGGTTCCAAAGGCCCCGAAAGGGGTACGGCAGATACCTCCTCGATTGGTGCACGAATGTAACACATTTTAATTGCTTTTAAATCGGAGCGATGTGTCACCGGCGCGTTCCCACTGTGTACTGACGGCCGCCTTATGAGATCATAGCCGCCGCCCAGTCTCGTGCTGATTCTGCAAAATCTGGAGGCTGTCACAGATATGCACACACACACACCCGTCACCGCTGTTGCCACGGCCTACAATTATTTTTATTTTTATTTTTATTTTTATTTTTATTTTTATTTTTATTTTTATTTTTATTTTTATTTTTATTTTTATTTTTATTTTTATTTTTATTTTTATTTTTATTTTTATTTTTATTTTTATTTTTATTTTTATTTTTATTTTTATTTTTATTTTTATTTTTATTTTTATTTTTATTTTTATTTTTATTTTTATTTTTATTTTTATTTTTATTTTTATTTTTATTTTTATTTTTATTATCGTTTAAATGTACCGATAATCATATGCGACTCTGTCTTCTTCTTCCGAGTCTACTGATTCCTCCGGGTCAAAGCACAGACTCGGATCTCCGCGTCTTCGTCTTTTACATGGCCGATCTACGTCCACGTAATACGCACCCCGCCTGTCAAACCCAGACATACAGACCGGCGGCAGGGTTTTTATCTGCCCTGGGCAGATTGGGTCTTGAGCAACCAAAGTCCCACGTGGGAGATTTGCGATTGCTATACCCACAGTGACCACCAGGCAATTCTCGGTGTAGTGAGAGAAACGCGTAAGTATACCAGACTAGCGAGTCGCAACGAAAACCCACGATGGAAAGTGAGGGGATGCGACCTGGATTCATTTGACACCATGCTAAAGCTCAACATCGATATCTCTGGATCATCTGAAGATAAAGCCCGAAAAATGGTTAAGTGGATAAGTAACGCGTGCGATGCTGCGATGCCCAAAACCTCAGCGAGCAGCCGACTACCGGCTGTTCACTGGTGGAACGACACCATTGCCGATCTCCGCAGGAAGTGTCACCGCGCCAGAAGGCTCTACCAGCGAGCAAGAGGTCGCCCGGCATACCAGGCACTCCAGCAGCTATACAAGCATGTTCGGGGAGAATTCAAGCGAGCCATTAAGGAGAGCAAACGTACCAGCTGGCTAGAGCTCTGCGAGGAGGTCAACAGAGACCCTTGGGGAAGGCCATACAGATTGGTGATGACCAAACTGAAAAGCTCCCCAATGGCGGCTCCAGGCGACCCACAACTACTGTCCAAGATCGTTGCGTCGCTATTCCCAGTTCAACGAGAATCCATACACGAAAGGAGACATCAGACTCTGAGTGTCGAGGACGTGCCGCGGATCTCGAGGGAAGACCTGC
Organism: Ichneumon xanthorius; assembly: GCA_917499995.1. Lineage (NCBI taxonomy): Eukaryota > Metazoa > Arthropoda > Insecta > Hymenoptera > Ichneumonidae > Ichneumon > Ichneumon xanthorius. The sequence goes on from CAKJTD010000002.1 coordinate 1,402,348, forward strand.
TGGAGGCCTGCAAGAGGGTGGGGGACAGCAAGGCACCTGGCTTGGACGGGATCCCGAACGGGGCCCTGAAGGCTGCGATGAGATCGCGCCCAGAAGTATTCTTAGAAGTATACAACGCGTGCCTGTGCGAGGGAATTTTTCCCGAACCTTGGAAGAAGTAACGACTCGTGCTGTTACCAAAGGGTAAAAAGCCTCCGGATGATCCGTCGGCTTTCCGCCCAATATGCTTGCTAGATACAGCAGGGAAGATCCTCGAGAGAATTATAGGCAAACGCCTAGAGGAATTTACCGAAGGGAGGAGGGGCCTATCCGAGAATCAATTTGGATTCAGGAAAAAGAAGTCGACAATAGATGCCATACAGTTGGTTGTTAACACAGCCCAGGAGGCCATACAAGGGAAAAGGTGGAAACGGAGTGCCAAAAAGTACTGTGCCATTGCGACACTCGACGTGAAGAATGCCTTTAACGCGGCGAGGTGGAGCTGTATACTGGAAGCTCTTCACTCCCTGGGGGTTCCAGAGTACCTGAGAGAAATTGTCACAGACTACTTTAGGAACAGAACACTTATGTACCGCACAGAAGATGGCATGAAGGCGTACAAAGTCACTGGGGGTGTGCCACAGGGCTCGGTTCTAGGACCACTACTGTGGAATATCATGTACGACGCGCTACGCAGGCTGCAGATGCCAGATGGAACACAGGTGGTAGGTTTCGCAGACGACGTTGCCGTAGTTGTCGTTGCTAAACAAGTCGAGGAAATAGTGCAGACAGCTAATGAGGCTATCGAAATCATTCGACGTTGGATGTCATCCGCTGGTCTGCAGCTTGCGGAACATAAGACCGATGTCGTACTCGTTTCCAGCAGAAAGCAGAAGGAGAGTATCACCATTACTGTTGGGGACCGCAGTATCAAATCCCAACCATCACTCAAGTACCTGGGGGTCCTGATAGATGGGAGGCTGCGTTTCAGTGAACACCTAGAGTACGCAAGTGAAAAGGCAGCAAAGGTGACAACCGTCCTGGCACGCCTGATGCCAAACATCGGCGGACCTAGGCAAAGTCGAAGAAGGCTTTTGTCTAGTGTAATATCGTCAATTCTGCTGTACGCTGCCCCGATTTGGGCCAGTGCTATGAGCATTCGATCATACATGCGTAAACCAGTCGTGTATACCGCAGAATTGCGCTGAGAGTTTGTAGTGCATTTCGTACGGTATCATACGATACAGTGTGCACGGTAGCGCGAATGATACCGATCGAACTATTGGCGGATGAACGACGGCGGATTTACCGACAACGAACCGGGGACACCGAATCGACCAAACGGGAGGTGGCCCTGGAAGAAAGAAGAAGTACGATGGAGCAATGGCAACGACATTGGGATGTATCAGCGAAAGGGAGATGGACGCATCGCCTCATTCCGAAGGTCGCGGGTTGGGTCGACCGGCCGCACGGGGAAGTGAGTTATTACTTATCGCAGCTGTTGACCGGACATGGTTGCTTCAGGGCATACCAATTTCGGTTCAAGCTCGACCATGCTCCCGAGTGCCCAACATGCACGTCTGCGGTGGAGGATGCGGAACACGTTTTCTTTCTGTGTCCCCGTTTCCAGGAGGAAAGACAAGAACTGTGTGAGGTGCTCGAGCACCAACCTACAACGGAGAACTTAGTGGCGCAGATGCTGACCTCTCCAGCCCGATGGGACGCGGTTGAGAGCTATGCAACCTGCATTGTGAAGAAGCTGCGAGTGGCGGAGCGACAGAGAAAAGGTGTAGAACCGTAACCTGGACATCCAGGTCGAGGTGCCAAAAATGAAGAAAGGCAGTAGCCAACTTGTCCCCCGCGAAGTAGTGCCTGAAGGCGGTCCCGCGGAGGAAGAGAAGCAGAGCAAGAGGGTGGTTTTTAGTGGGTAGGACCAAACACGGAGGAGTCCCACACTACCGACAGGACATGTCGGTGTGCGTAAATGCATTTTTCCACCCTCACGAAAAAAAAAAAAAAACCTACCTACCTATCTACCTACCTACCTACCTACCTACCTACCTACCTACCTACCTACCTACCTACCTACCTACCTACCTACCTACCTACCTACCTACCTACCTACCTACCTACCTACCTACCTACCTACCTACCTACCTACCTACCTACCTACCTACCTACCTACCTACCTACCTACCTACCTACCTACCTACCTACCTACCTACCTACCTACCTACCTACCTACCTACCTACCTACCTACCTACCTACCTACCTACCTACCTACCTACCTACCTACCTACCTACCTACCTACCTACCTACCTACCTACCTACCTACCTACCTACCTACCTACCTACCTACCTACCTACCTACCTACCTACCTACCTACCTACCTACCTACCTACCTACCTACCTACCTACCTACCTACCTACCTACCTACCTACCTACCTACCTACCTACCTACCTACCTACCTACCTACCTACCTACCTACCTACCTACCTACCTACCTACCTACCTACCTACCTACCTACCTACCTACCTACCTACCTACCTACCTACCTACCTACCTACCTACCTACCTACCTACCTACCTACCTACCTACCTACCTACCTACCTACCTACCTACCTACCTACCTACCTACCTACCTACCTACCTACCTACCTACCTACCTACCTACCTACCTACCTACCTACCTACCTACCTACCTACCTACCTACCTACCTACCTACCTACCTACCTACCTACCTACCTACCTACCTACCTACCTACCTACCTACCTACCTACCTACCTACCTACCTACCTACCTACCCACCCACCCACCCACCCAACCAACCACCCACCCACCTCCGAGCCAACATTACCAATCTTTTTTCTTTCATTTACCGCTCTCGAAGCGTGTGTTGATCGTGGCCGAATCCAGAGACCGACCTACTGACCGACCGACCGACCGACCGAACCCCCGTATCTCCTCCGTATAAATAAAAGGAACGAGAGAGAACCGGAGCGGCGATCCGCGCGTATGCTCCGATGCATTTAAAATATGCGCGTGTATATTCTTCGCCTACGGATGCGGAATACACTGGTTACGCGACAAGAGCGGAGATCTCGTCTCCATCGTTGGGCAAAAAAATACAAAACAAAAAACAAGCAGGGCTGACTTTTCTAAAGCGGGAAATCACATCGTTATTTTTTACATCCGTCAGTCGACGCGATTACACGGTTTCGACTCGTCGCTGCTACGCGGGCGACGCCCGGATCATCGTGTATCTTTAAAATTTCAATTTCATGGAAACAAAAATCCAAATGCCAACGAGAAGAATCGTGTGCCTCGCGGCAAAGAAAAAGCGAGACACCGATTACGCGCCCCGCCAAACACTCTTTGGTTAAGAGCCCGCGAGAGAGACTGCCAGTCAAAGGACCCCCCTTGTACGGTTCCAACTTTCTTTGGGTCGGATTTTTTTACGCTCGTCTCGGAAAATGGTCCATTTTTTTTTCTTTGAAATTTCTAAAAGTACCAGTTTTACGTACTTTGCGTGGAAATCGGTCACCCGCGAAGCGAATGGTGGTGGCGGAAGAGCGACACGGCGAAAAAAATATTTCGTCATTTTATAAGTGGAAAAATGTTGCAAGGGAGTGCGTGTGTTACTACACACCCTTGCAACATTTTCGAGGACGATGCTATTTTTTACAATTTTTTCCTTAATCAAATCGGTTGGTAAATATGCCACTTGAAAACAATGGCGGAGCTTTTAATGAGATATCTCGACATTTTTTTTGTCCTTCAAAAAAGTGCCGTTTCGCAAAATTTAACGTAGCATTAGCCTATGGCCGAAGATTATGCATTTTTTTATTTAAGAAAAGTCGCCCGCAGACCCCGTGGATCGCGGTGTCAAACACGCGTGACGACCGTCTTTTCGACCTGACGGTCGAGCGGCGTTCGGGAGTCAAAGAGGAATAAGAAATTCGGTCTCCCCTCGAAGAATCGTCTTCCTTGGCCAAGGATCGAGACTTTTTTTTTCTTTTTTTTTCTTTTTTTCTAAAGCGGAGAACAAACCGAGTCGGCTGCCCATCACTCGCTGCTGCTGCTGCTGCTGCTGCTGCTGCTCATAGTTCGACAGCGGTGGGTGAAATCTCTTAAATACGGATGCCCGACGAAAACCTGACCCAAAAAAGGAGCTATCCAACCGTAAAAACCAAGCTCATAAAAAACCTGACCCAAAAAAGCAGCTACCGAATCGTCAAAAAAACAAGCTCAAAAAAACCTGACCCAAAAAAAGAGCTACCCAAACACCGAAAGATAAGCTTGACAACGTACCTGACCGGAAACCAAAGAGCCAACGAAACCAACCGACGGACCAACGAGAGCTCGAATCAACGAAAGCAACAAAAAAAACCACCACGGACTCGCCCTCCGATATTTTCCGATGCCGTGTCGCCAAAAAATTTGAGATATTCCGCCCAGGGTATAGCCGAAGAAAGTCCGTCTATTGTTCCGTGTGGGCTGTGTAGTCGACAAAATTAATACATTCTCCGCCATAGTGGAAACGGAGAGGTTGAGATATCGAGTTAAAAACATATACGTATATTCCGAGTTAAAATTTCATTAAAAAAAAAATCCCGATTATCGGGTTAAAAACACAAGTGTATATTTTTTTGAATCCAACGACCAAAGAAAAATCATGTGCCTCGCGAGAGGCAAACGCCCGAGATACGAATCGCGGAGACGACACTCTGCGGAAAAAGCTCGAGATTCGGACTGAATTTCCGGACACGTTTCACGGGTCCCATCTTCTCTCTCTCTCTATCTATCGGGTTTGGTTTTTTAGCGCCCCGTTTTCTGCGGGGGGTCGCTCTCTTTTTTTGGGTCTGGTTTTGTTAGCGCCTCTTTTCCGCGGGGACCGCTCTTTTTTTGAGCCGGGTTTTTTTTTTTTTTTTTTTTTAAAGATAACGTGGCGTTTCCGATTCGATTTTCAATTCGTACTTTCTTTTTGGCTATATTTCCCGATACGGATAGGGAGAATCACGTATTCTCTGAACCCTGCTGCAAAAAAATTATGGACAAATTCTCAGCCACGGTCGAAAAGATAGAGATGGATGGACTTTGGAGACGAGACGATCTTTGGACTTCCAGGATAAAGATAAACACTGACTTTGGAAAAAAAGCTAATCGTTGCGTTCTTAAAAAGAATATACTCTCATGAAATTTGCTAAATCCCGAAAAGTTGAAGAGAAAAAAACTCTCTGCGCAGCCAAGAGACACTCTCTGTGCGAAGGGACTGGCTGCCAAGCTACTCCCAGCGCGAAGGGACTGGCTGCGCATCGACTCGCTGCCAAGGATCTTGCTACGCTGCCAAGCTACTCGCAGTGCGAAGGGACTGGCTGCGCATCGACTCGCTGCCAAGGATCTTTCTTCGTTGTTGTACCTCCTCGTCGTCTCTGTTTTTGGGTAGGGTTTTTTAGAGCTTGTTTTTTTTGCCCGTAGCTCTGCTTTTGGCTCGGGTTTTTTAGAGCTTGTTTTTTTTCCCGGTAGCTCTGTTTTTGGCCCGGGTTTTTTAGAGCTTGTTTTTTTCCCCGGTAGCTCTGTTTTTGGCTCGGGTTTTTTAGAGCTTGTTTTTTTCCCCCGGTAGCTCTGTTTTTGGCTCGGGTTTTTTAGAGCTTGTTTTTTTTGCCCGTAGCTCTGTTTTTGGCTTGGGTCTTTTAGAGCTTGTTTTTTTTGCCCGTAGCTCTGTTTTTGGCTCGGGTTTTTTAGAGCTTGTTTTTTTTCCCAGTAGCTCTGTTTTTGGCTCGGGTTTTTTAGAGCTTGTTTTTTTTTGCCCGTAGCTCTGTTTTTGGCTCGGGTCTTTTAGAGCTTGTTTTTTTTCCCGGTAGCTCTGTTTTTGGCTCGGGTTTTTTAGAGCTTGTTTTTTTCCCAGTAGCTCTGTTTTTTGCTCGGGTTTTTTAGAGCTTGTTTTTTTTCCCCGGTAGCTCTGTTTTTGGCTCGGGTTTTTAGAGCTTGTTTTTTTTTCCCCGGTAGCTCTGTTTTTGGCTCGGGTTTTTTAGAGCTTGTTTTTTTTTGCCCGTAGCTCTGTTTTTGGCTCGGGTCTTTTAGAGCTTGTTTTTTTCCCGGTAGCTCTGTTTTTGGCTCGGGTTTTTTAGAGCTTGTTTTTTTCCGGTAGCTCTGTTTTTGGCTCGAGTTTTTTAGAGCTTGTTTTTTTTCCGCGGTAGCTCTGTTTTTGGCTCGGGTTTTTTAGAGCTTGTTTTTTTTGCCCGTAGCTCTGTTTTTGGCTCGGGTCTTTTAGAGCTTGTTTTTTTTGCCCGAAGCTCTGTTTTTGGCTCGGGTTTTTTAGAGCTTGTTTTTTTCCCGGTAGCTCTGTTTTTAAACTCTATATGGATTCTCCGCTTTAGAGAAAATAACAATCTCGATGTATTCCCCGCTTTAGAGAAAATAAATATCTCGATGTATTCCCCGCTTTAGAGAAAATAAATATCTCGATGTATTCCCCGCTTTAGAAAAAATTAACATCTCGATGTATTCCCCGCTTTAGAGAAAATGAAAATGACAAAAGAATAAAGATAAAAAAAATAAATAAATAAAAAAAAACTTTAAATAAATAAAAACGCAAAGGAAAGCGACGCAAAGGAAAGCGACGCAAAGGAAAGCGACGCAAAGGAAAACGACGCAAAGGAAAACGACGCAAAGGAAAGCGACGCAAAGGAAAACGACGCAAAGGAAAGGAAAAAAAAGGAAAAAAAATATGTATTCGTCGAGTCCAAATGACAAAGATACGATGTAGCCGGGTCATTATCGACGAGGCGAGACGAGACGTGTCATCTAAGACTTTCGTCCAAAAACTTTTCATTTCTACACCGGCCGTATAAAAAAAGACGATGCCAGAGATCGAGCTCGCGTACGAAACCTTTCCGCGAGGGAGAAAACCCCGGAGGCTGCGTCTCTCGTACCATCTCGACGAGACGAGTCGCCTCAGAGTTTCGTCCAAGAGCTCCGATGCCAATTTCCAAGCGACGCCCCATCCCGAGAGACTTTAACGAGATTCCGATTAGGCGGAAGGTGTACCCCCCGTACCATCTCGACGAGACGAGTCGCCCGAGAGTTTTGTCCAAGAGCTCCGATGCCAATTTCTAATCGACATGACCCCGATTAAAACTTTAAGGGGATCCCTGGTTGGCGGGACACCTCGTCGTCGACTCGTCTCACCGAGACGAGTCGTCCGAGACTTTTGTCCAAAAACTTTTCGTTTCTACACCGGCCGTATAAAAAAAATATATATATATTGTGACGTATTTTTCCGAGAACTCACACGAAACGGTACGAAAATTTATACTCAGAAAAACCGCGAAATCGGGATCTCAAAAACCTCACCTTCGGCCGTCTACCTCCGCGAATACATTGGCGTCCCGGTGGGCGCCAGTTAATTTTTGTTTCGCCGGTATTAACAACCGGACTAATCTGGAGTCGGTGGAACAAGCCGAGCTCCGCAGGGTTAATTTTTGTTTCGCCGGAATTACCAAACCGGACTAATCTGGGAGCGGGTGGAACAAGCCCGACTCCACCAATGCGAGATCTGGAGGTCGGTGGAACAGGCCGACCTCCACAAGGACGAAACGAACGGAACATCAAAACGAGAACTAACCGTAACGAGCTTACACCAATGCACTCGCGGGAGCAAACGGTAACGGAAATGCACGGTTGCTCAGGATGCGGGTTATGGTAGAAGGGTCGCGATCCTTTGCCAATAAAATAACGCGGAATCGGAAATATCGGAATCTCAACTTTAAATAACGGGAACGATTATTTATGGGCTGTTAAGCCACGGGATCGCACATTAGTGCATTGGGAGCGCTCAGCCGATCGAACGATCGAGCGAGCGTAGCGAGAACGGATCTGTAGGCGATCGATAAATTATCTAAGCGATGAACTCACCGAAACAGCAGATTTAATCCAATAATTTTCGGGAACTGCATCTTACGATGCCACGAGAACTTAAGCACAATCCCTGCACCTCAAGAGCGTTATCCGAAACGCCTCTCGAGCACAGAAAAATCACTAAATTATTCGGGAAAGAATTCACACGAAACACATCGCACGAGCCTACTAGCGAACGCGCAAAGTGACAGGTAGCGAACGCGACGCACGAACCGAAGCGAGAGCGATAACCGGAGTCTACGGTAACGCGAGCGAGAACGACTGACTCAAGCGCGACACAATACCCGAAACCGTAAACATCGGGAGCACGAGAGAGGTCCGAGCAGCCTCGAGGACGACTCCCGGTAGACTGATAAGCCTACGAAAATATTCTAACGAGACGTTATCATGATTATTACGGGATCCTTAACCGGTAACTACTGCCCTCTTGAACTATTTCGTGACGTCATCTATACGAGAGCCGAAACTGTAACGCGGTAACTTTGAGAATCTTCGCGATCGCTACTCCAAATGCAGGACGTGAAAACAAGGCTCTCTCTCTAAACTAAAACACGGCACGAGGGGTTCCAACCTTGCCCGGACTGAACTAAAACCTCCGCCTGTTCTCCAATGTCCTGTATTATCACCTAAGCGGAGTGCCGGGTTTGCACCGGACTTTGGCGTATTCGTGACGAAATCTCGTCGGGCTCTCCTCTATTCGTGTTTCTCATTTCTTCGAGATTCTCTCCACCGAATAGATTCGAGAATCCCGACCTGAACTAAATCTTTTTGAGCTTAACTCTAAGCTTATCACACACAATGCTCATCAGCAAAATCTAAACTGGATCGCAAAACGTTACGAACATTCATTTAGCGAGAACTGGACGGTACATGGACAGCTAAAGGGAACTAAATCGATAGCCGTATCCGAAAAATGTTGATTTTTGTGACCGTGATCGAAAAATCACGTCACAATATATATATAAAATATTTTTGGTTATGTTGTACCCCGGGTAGGGTAGTAGCACCCTATTAGTAATACAACATAAATTAAGTAATATATTAATACGTCATTAATATATTCTTAATTTAATTAATGTAATAATGTAGTAATATTAAATATTAACATTAATCATTATTATACGTTTTCGGGCAACAACATAATATTATACTATATTCGTATAATAGTATAATATTATAAAATAATCGTAATAATATACCATCGTATATTATAGTATTGTAGTATACATTCCAGTTCGGACAGCGGTGTCCGAAAAGTGGAGCAACTCCGGTTGCACAATATGGAGGTATGCAGCGGCACGCGACGAGCGCGCGTCGCTGCAACGAAATCCACCAAAAACCTGAATCAGCCGTTAAGCAATCACGGGCGACTCGGTAATTAGAGCATCGACTCGAGAATCACCGAGTCACTTATGTCGAAATAAAAACATGCTCCAAATCCCGTTCTCGAAGAAGCGAGGATTTGGAAAGATAATTGTTTACAGGAATAAAGTAAACCATAAACATCTAAACAATATTAAGCTGACGTGCCTGCTCTCTTATTCGTATATAAGGGATCGAGAGCAGACACCCATCAGTCTCTTCGGAAATCCTGATTCTTACGGTTGACTATAGGGATACACCTCGAGGATAGCTCAAACACGATAAGCGGGTCGGGTAATTGTAAACCCCTGTCGTGAAAGATTAACGCCGGAGTGTCGTTAATCTAGAAGGTGTATCCAGCGCGCAGAGCGCACCAGCGGTTGGTAATTCAAAAGGACAAACGTGAGCATAAATAGAACTCTAATAAAGAAACTAAAGCATCAAGGGATAACATATAAATAGAGCAATATCAAACCAGCAGAATTAATCAAGCATTAATAGAGAAACTAATCAAGCATAAATCGAGGAATTAATCAAGCAGTAAACACAAAGCATCGAAAGACTTAATAGAGCATTAGTAGATAAAGTAACAAAGCTTCGAACGAGCTCTAACCAAGGAGTAAATCAACGTCATGTTGAGCGTTGATTCGACTTGTCCTGGCAAAAGGAGAACCTTAATCAAAGGCTCCGGGTGAGCATTGTTATACAGTAAGTATAGCAACGCAACCCTTGTAAAACTCCGAACATATAAATACTTTGTTAAGCACATCAAATATCTAAATCTCTTGTCGTTTAAATATACGTTGTCAAATAAATATTGTTAATTAAATAAATCTATATTTGTACTTCACTTGGGTTCCAACCCTTTACTGAGCACATCCCCAACCTTCCGAGCTAACGGCTCGCGCACAGACCTCAGATTAGCTACCTGAGTTTCTGCGGCATAACATTGGTGGCAGCGGTGGGATGCTCAGAGTGAAATAAAAAATTAAACCACGAATTACCAATCGCGCCAACCTCCGCAGAATGCGGTAAAACTGTAGCTCCACGTGCGAGCAAGGAAAAGAGAGTTCCGCGAACCAGGGTCGACAAGTGTTCAGGCGGACCACGGGTGCGATCGTCGGAGCACCGTGGATCACGTTATCCGGGCGCGATAACGGAAAGATAGTCAACCGAAGTCTTCGGGGATCGCTGCAGGATCCCGAAGAGCGTCGCCAGATATTGGGACGTAAACACAGAATCAGTAAGGGAGTGCGTAAAACACGTGTAGCACTGTTAGAGCAAGTAGGACGCTACTGCTAAATAACAGGGGTATATATACCGCCAAAATAGAAAAAGTGAATACAGCATACACCAGAGTTGTCGACCACAACGGGACAACGTGGGACAACTGCTGGGAAAGGGGGCGAAGCGCTGCAGGTCGCAGCCAGCCTCACGCAAGACGTGTCCAGACCGACTGAACGGACACGGGGTAGTGGACACAGAGCCACCCCATAGGAGCAACCTAGACCACGGGGATTCCGCGAGACCGCCATACGAAGAAAGTGCGCGGCAAGGATCCACCGTCAGGGTACGGAGTTGTAAACTGAAAGGCCGAGTGATGCAGAAAATGCATCGCGACATAATTGACATGCCTCAGGGCTCAAGGTCGGGGTTGGAGACGTGCTCTGGGAAACATGAGTCGTCTGCCTCCCTACAGCGCCAACTTGCTACGTTGCAGCAGGGTGCGGGAGAGAGCGTGAAAGCATACGCTGCCCGGGCCGAAAAAATCACCGTGCGGGTGATCGAGCAACTGTGTGAGGGAATCGGCGCACATGGCGTCGGCTGCATAGCCGAAGCCATCTGGAAGTGTGCGCGGATAAACTTTGAGAACGGATTGAAGGCTGGGAAATGCCGGTCGTCCGAGCGCCGAAGTTCCCCAGCATCGAAATCAAGGGACCTCGGTCCCACGAGTAAAGTGTGCAATTATTGCAAAAAATCTGGGCATATCTGGAAGGATTGCCAGCAACGTAAGCAAGTCGAGAATCGGAAGAATAAATGTGAAGCGCAGCGAGAGGCGAAAACGAGTAAAATCTCCGCGCCGCGTGAGACCATCGGAGTATCGCACCGGGGTACCACCATGGGGACAGATGAGTCCACAGGGGGGGCCCACCAGGGTACCATGGGGGAAAAAATTCGAACGGACCAATATGCTCCGTTGCACGTAGCATGGGTACACGGGCCTCGCGAATCGGACAGCGGGGATCCCGGAATCACCACGACGGAAAGCATGAAATCGGTAATCACAGAAGCTGATACCACTTCACCCCGGGGAGGGTCCTCGGGCAGGGCATCGCTCGTAACTGAGAGTTTGGGCTACGAACAGCCACATCTGGAAGCCTTCGACTGGGCCGAGGAAGTCGAAGCGCACCACTCGAAGCACACTACTCCGGAGCTGCCGGCCTCCGATTTAGAAGAGCGTCTGGCGAGATTGGAGCAGAAGATAAAGTCAATTCGACTCGAAGGATCGAACCGTCGATCCCAAAAAAGCACGCCTGGGATGGTCAAATCCATGGTAGCAAAGAAGCGTGAAGGGTTCACCGCTACAGGACATTTCCCGGACCCGAATCAAAAACACAAAAAAAAATGTTATGTGTGCCAAAGAGCGGGACACCTTGCACGAGGATGCCCGCAGGGTTCAATCCCAAATAAGAGAATCGAATCGGCAGGTATGATATGCAGTTACTGCGAACGACCGGGACATATGAGGAAAGTGTGTAGATTCCGACTCCGGAATTCAGAGCAGCGGTAAATCTCCGCCGTACCAACCGGACCACGAAGGGCAACAACCACGGCAGAACGGGGTTGAGGAAACCGATAGAGGAGAAAACGGGAGCGTCGAGAACGCAGAACTCCACGCGTGAGTATAAAGGAGGCTGAAAGCGATTGAAATTTAAAAACGACGGATAACTCGATTTATGGCAAATTGATCGGAACGATACGATCCTCACGTCACATGCAAGTTTGGGTAAAAAAAAAAAAAAAAGAGAAAAAGAAATCTTTTTACCCGTGCTGGTTCATCACTTGTTTTCGCGTGTTATCTGCTCGACGGACATCGGTCAGGTGGACTGAGTAGCCTGACCGACCTGGTCGGGAGGTTTCATTTCGGAAAACTGAGAACCGAAGACCCTCGCTTGCTGATCCTGATCAGCGAGGTGGTACCATTCAGCCAGCTCACGGGGTGAGTCCAACGCCGGACAACGCAGGGAAGACAACGGTCTTCAGGAAACAACACGAGACTCCACGGGGCATGGAGACGCCATGGACCAACAGAACTGCCAAGGCCAAACTCCACGACAAGCAGCGTTAGGGCAAACGCTACCGTAGGGCGGCTTTTGTTTCAGCACCGTATACCGTATGGGAGAAAGTCCGTAAGCAAACAAATAATAAGTCAAGCGAACATACCGCGTTCGAGGAAAAATAGTAAAAAAAAAAAATAGGTAAATAAACAAAATAACCTCACCATTATGTTGACATAACGCAAATTATATAAGTCCAGGATCGAGAATCAGAATCGTTCTCTTATTGGTACCAAATTTTGGGTGAGAAAAACCGGAGCGTCTGCACGTATACGGAATATGGTAGAGCTGCCGGACCAGCTGTTGAATACCATGGGGGGGGGGGGGGGAAACCTTCTAAGGGGGAAAAAAACCCTCCGCTTGGGGAAAGCGAACGGCAGGGAAACGATTCAGAATTTTGAGGGAGATATTTAAAATCCCAAACGAGGCTTAATTTAAAAAGGGGAAAACTTGTTCGGCGAATATATATAGCAAATGACAAGTCTCCGCGAGGAAAAAAAAAATATAGCATTACGTATTCCGTATACCGAGCTTCAGAACGCATATGGGGAATAGTTATCTACCTCGAACACAAAAACCGGCGCAAGGGTAACGGCCCTTATCAAGGAAATGACGGAATTGAATAACAGTCAATTCACTCGAGGTCTAGATATTTTTACGACTAAAAATGCTTCGGGACATTGCACGTCCCTTGGCACTAAGCGAAGCGGGCAACGTAGGAACGGTGACGCGCACAAATTAGAACGAAAATTTATCGGGAAGAGTTGACCCGAAAATTACTTCTGACGTAAAGGTTGGGGAAATCGGTCACGATCAGAATATCGCCCAATATCGCATTCAAGTGCGGGGAAAAATTATTTGTCATAGGAAAGGATATCACAACTGTGACCTTCCTCGAGTCATATCACGAGTAAAAATTTGCGACAATATTAGCGAGTTGGGTGTGACCAGGCTTAAGCATCTAAACGGACAACCATCGGCTGTGTCGGAAAAGTCGAAACCGTCCGAGCCGGAACGCAAAAATAAAATAGGAAGTAAGCAGCCTGGGCGCGATGTCACACGGCTGTGCATTACACAGCAAAGCCCGGAATTTTACTTCCGAGGATCATTGACAGACCCACGAGGGGTAGCCTCGAACGAAGTGACGTCGAAAAGAAAGTGTTTTCAATGTCCAAAATTAGAAGGAAACGAAAATTACCGTTGGCATCCACTCCACAACACTTCAAGCATTTCGTGTACCCTTAAAATATTGGTGTCAGGGATGTTCACTCGGCCAGAGGATAATACTTGAAGGGAAAAGCTCGAATAATAGAAGGGAGCATGCGTTGCGGCGTAAAGGACGGAACAGAATGCCCAACTCACGGGTATACGTGTCGATATGTTGAAAATCATTAATTGTCTCAAGCATTCCTCACCAAAATTTCCTAGAGCAAAGTAGATGAAATTGGGAATCGGTAGCATTTTTTAACCTTCCTTGCGATTGCATGTTGAAAGAACATTGTAGACCCATTGATCGAAGAAAGCGGGAAAAAAGGCGCATCGTTCAAGTATAATCTCGATGTCAGAAAATTGTTACTGACAATAAATATACAACGAGATAAACGTCACGCAAAAGACGGGATCGAAGGGTATGGGAAGAGGCAGTAAAGTTGTTTGAGATAGTCAGTCATAACCATCTCCAGGTCGACATATTTTTTCCAAAAGAGTACTTTCCTGAAAGCTGCAAAATTCATGACGTATTCCCACTATCGATAGAATCGTTGGATCAAATAATCGTGCCGTCGGGCACATTGAAGTAAAATATGGGGTGAGACGGAATGGAAGAAAGGAAAATAAGAGAAGGGAAATTATAATCAGAACGAGAGGCAAAGAGACAAAGGGGGAAGAACCGTAAAACATTGTCAACTGACTGGGAGAGAGGGGAAAAATAGGTACGATCGAAAGCCGTAGATGTTGCAAACTAGCCGGTGGTTAGACAACAATTATCAAAAGGGAAAACCCTTTCTACACCGACAACAAATTAAATAAGAAGGCGATTATAAAAAAAAGAGAAGGACAAAATCTCAATTTAGAGACAAAAGTCGGCACCGAAAGCGGCAAGAGGAAAAAATCCCTGCATAAGTCGGTCTGCTTACAGTAGGTCATGAAGTAGCTCGACGCAAGAGAAGGGTGCCGGTAACAGTGAGACCGGCGACGGCGAGTTGCGCTCACCCGAGCGCCAAGGAGCTGCAACCGGCGCGGCAGGAGCCGTGGGTCCGTTGTGACAGTAGCACAGCCGGGCGGATGGTCAGACCGACGGGCAGGGGTACAAGCGCAACCGGTCAGGCCGCGGACATCCGAGCGTAAAAGAAACGCAATCCGCAGCGGTTCTAAATAATACTTCAGTACCGTTTCGACATACTATGGATACACATGGGTTTACCTAAAAACCAGCGGTGGTTGCGTGGATTTATTCCAGCGATAAATCGGCACTTTCAATAAACCAATTTCAAAAAGGGGAAAAAATATGCGAGCTTGATCCGATGGAAGGAAAAAAGCAAACTCCAGTTGTAAACAACCTATCAATTCAGAGGACTGGTCCATAGGCCCTGGCAAACAAAAAGTCCTGATCGCTCAACCGCGTACAATACTCAAACCCTACTAACAAGATTAAAGGGTTATCGCAGCGGAATTTGCACGTGAACTGAATAATATTCCGACAAACGGGCCGACATATTCCGGGTATTCATGAAAAAAAAGAGAGTCCATCTGCCGCCGCGCGGAACGAGACAGTACTATTTTAACCATTAGTCGGCGCATCCGATAAAGCGAGCAGCGCCATAGAAACGAAGGATAAACAACTAATTGTTGAGAAGCTGCGGAGGGGGAGTCTCCTGAGCCGGTCATTAAGCCTAACACTACGAGCAATGAGATGGAGGATCTTCTGGTTATACCTCGGGATGAAGATAAAAAGGAGAAGAAGCCTCCAAGGTGGGATTAAGGTATCAGGAAATTTCTGGTGGAAAAATTATTGAAATAAGCTTAAATATTTCTCGACGTATATACGCAATAGCGCAACTGTTTGCCGGCCAACAGCTGCTATTCTTACCACCCAGCGGAATTTGCAAATATAATTATTAAACGAATGGGAACGGAAAGACCGCCGCCGAATTGGAATCAGCGGTAGCCAGGTCCAACCGGACTTCCCATGAGGCGCAACAGAATCTCATGGAGTTCGAGGGTTGTGGCACCTGCGAGCCTCACGGAATATCTCGCGGAGGTGCTGCCCCACATTCCAAGGGGACACCGTCTTCGCAGATGATCACAAAGGAAAACGCATCAACGGTACTACGCCCGGCTACGGAGAAAGGGGACGTGGTGACTGACAGGGGTAACCGCAATTACGTGGTGGTAACAGAACGCGAACTACGGGACTGCAAAAGGATGGAAATAAACACGTCGATGAACAACGCTGCCCCGCGTCGACAACGCACGAGGTTGCGCCAGGCCGCGTACAAGTATACCCGACCGGTGTCGTAAGCGGACCGGTGCACGAAGCGAGCTGTGAAACTCACGCACACACACGTCACGAGTCCAACAGGACAGGCGATGGTCGTTCATCGCGCCGGACAAGGAGACAGCGAGTGCCGCGTGCAGAGGAGGGCCGACGCAGCAGGAAGCACCGCGAGGTACCGGGTTAATAGCCGTGACCGGCAAGTGTGTGGTAGCGACGGGCGAATCCAAAATCAAAACCACACGGGAGCTGATGCAAAGGCGAATACCCACCAGAGAAGAAATTCGCAACGGTTCGGTGCCACGGGATATGGGCATCGGTATCGAGGCGAGTAACCAGTCCGCAGGAGTAGAACGACCTCGATAAGCGCGAAACGACGCCCCACGGTAAACGACGGAACACCACCCGGCAAAACGCACCCATATCACATGACCGGCCAATACTCAACAGGCGCGGTCGTGTCGGACATGGTAACGCCTTACTTAGGGTTAACATGAGGACAAGGAACCTGTACACCGGGGAAAGAGAGCACGATGTCAAGGAAAATTGAGTTATAAAAATTTATTCAGAAACAAAAGGGAGTGTAGCGCATTTACAAAAAGATGCATATATATATATCAACGAGGACCGGAGACCACATCCCACGCGTCATCATCACTGTCACTCTCACCGGCCGGACGAACAAGCGTCCCAGACGCCAACCAGGCACCAGAGGCCAGACGGTGCCCAACACGCACCAGGTAGTCTCCAGGAGGGCAGCCGTGCCGTGCGCGGAAGTTTATCTCCGCCGGCGTGAGCACACGGATCTTGGGAATGACCTGCGAGGGACCCAAGGGCGCCGGAGCGGAGGAAACAGTCCTCGGTGGGGCCTCGGAAGAAGCAGCAACGGGCAACGAAGGGACGGCCATGGGTGGCGGCACCTTTTTCGGTAAGGGCCGCATCCAAACCACCTCAATCTCATCATCCGGGACCGGCAACGACGTCTCCCCGACAACCCTTCGGTCATACGCATTCTCTGCAGAGAAATGGAAAATAATTTCTGAGCAAACAATAACTACAAGTGCAATAGTTACGATAATTTCTGGGAAAAATCATTGTAACACTAATAAGTACTAAGAGGTTCTTACCTTCACGGGTGGGCTCGGACTGCGGCTGGAGCTCATCTTGCGAGGGTACGATCGAATCGACGTCCGGAAAGCGAATGATTAAAAAAGAACACCACGGGAATGACGGCTAATACAGCGCGCAAAGTGCAAACGCATTGACTTACCGGACATCAACCCCGTCAGCAAAAACCAACGGCGGTGGTGGCCTTCCGCCTCCGCCGAAGGAAAGAATGTCGCACTCTTTCATTCGTTTTTTCCTTTCGGAAGTGTTAGAGTAATTCCGGGGAAAACAATTTTTATACATATAGAGGTATCTCCCATAGTTAAATGACCCCCTGGTAACACGAAACCCGGGGTACACGGAAATCATGAAAATCAAGCCCGCCAGAGACGAGCGAAAAGAAACGAAGTTTCTTTTCTTTTTAGGGGGGAGGGATGTTGTACCCCGGGTAGGGTAGTAGCACCCTATTAGTAATACAACATAAATTAAGTAATATATTAATACGTCATTAATATATTCTTAATTTAATTAATGTAATAATGTAGTAATATTAAATATTAACATTAATCATTATTATACGTTTTCGGACAACAACATAATATTATACTATATTCGTATAATAGTATAATATTATAAAATAATCGTAATAATATACCATCGTATATTATAGTATTGTAGTATACATTCCAGTCCGGACAGCGGTGTTCGAAAAGTGGAGCAACTCCGGTTGCACAATATCGAGGTATGCAGCGGCACGCGACGAGCGCGCGTCGCTGCAACGAAATCCACCAAAAACCTGAGTCAGCCGTTAAGCAATCACGGGCGACTCGGTAATTAGAGCATCGACTCGAGAATCACCGAGTCACTTATGTCGAAATAAAAACATGCTCCAAATCCCGTTCTCGAAGAAGCGAGGATTTGGAAAGATAATTGTTTACAGGAATAAAGTAAACCATAAACATCTAAACAATATTAAGCTGACGTGCCTGCTCTCTTATTCGTATATAAGGGATCGAGAGCAGACACCCATCAGTCTCTTCGGAACTCCTGATTCTTACGGTTGACTATAGGGATACACCTCGAGGACAGCTCAAACACGATAAGCGGGTCGGGTAATTGTAAACCCCTATCGTGAAAGATTAACGCCAGAGTGTCGTTAATCTAGAAGGTGTATCCAGCGCGCAGAGCGCACCAGCGGTTGGTAATTCAAAAGGACAAACGTGAGCATAAATAGAATTCTAATAAAGAAACTAAAGCATCAAGGGATAACATATAAATAGAGCAATATCAAACCAGCAGAATTAATCAAGCATTAATAGAGAAACTAATCAAGCATAAATCGAGGAATTAATCAAGCAGTAAACACAAAGCATCGAAAGACTTAATAGAGCATTAGTAGATAAAGTAACAAAGCTTCGAACGAGCTCTAACCAAGGAGTAAATCAACGTCATGTTGAGCGTTGATTCGACTTGTCCTGGCAAAAGGAGAACCTTAATCAAAGGTTCCGGGTGAGCATTGTTATACAGTAAGTATAACAACGCAACCCTTGTAAAACTCCGAACATATAAATACTTTGTTAAGCATATCAAATATCTAAATCTCTTTCGTTTAAATATACGTTGTCAAATAAATATTGTTAATTAAATAAATCTATATTTGTACTTCACTTGGGGTCCAACCCTTTACTGAGCACATCCCCAACCTTCCGAGCTAACGGCTCGCGCACAGACCTCAGATTAGCTACCTGAGTTTCTGCGGCATAACAGTTAAAAGACAAAAGGTTTTGAGTTAAAAAAGTTTTTTGTTGGGAAGTTTTTTTTTAAGTTAAAAGGAAAAACGCAAAAAGAATTATATGTTTTTTTTTAAAGGATCAAATTTCATTTACAGATTTTTAAATGAAAAGAAAAGGAAAATAACTTATTTTGAAAAGAAAGACATTTTTTTTTAGCTCAGAAGGAGCCAAAGTACATTTAATAAGAGAAGTTTAGAGTTCAGAGATTAGAAGAAAAAGAAAACCGACCCGGCGGTCAGATGACTAAGTGCCCGGTTAATTTACCATGGCTGCCGCGGACGCCGCGACAACCTGATTTTTATATCAGCCATGGTGAAAGGCGCACGGTGCACCGTAGGCACTGGCGCAGCGCCACGGCCATCTTGATTGAAAATCAAAACACGGAATCAAGGCGCCGCGGCCGGAATCTCACCACAACAAAGACACGTGCTTAGAACAGTGCTAAAATAGCAGACAAGCCGTCGACACGTACTCCAGAAAAAAGAAGAAAGTTAGCGTGTGAAAATTCAGGCAGGGAATCAAGGAGAAAGTCTTCGGATATAAACAATTAGGTGAATATATATTACTTTGCTACAAAAACTGCGAAATTAGAATCGCCACGTAGAGAAATAAGTAAGTGGATAAGTTTTTTTTATTAGATTATTCGAAAAAAAAAGAAGATCGACATGGGGGCCATGCCGATTGAGTACCGACTAGAGGAGCCCTCCTTCGAGGGAATCCTAATCCGGGTCCTTTCCACCCACTGAGTGGGAATTACTACCCGAGACCTTGGCCGGGAAGCACTGAGGGTGCTCCAGGAGCTCCGGGAAATCGCCGACGAGGAGGATCCAATCGACGGGGAAATTCGCCCAGGCGAATTCTATATAGGGGAGCTCGAGATGGAGTTTCATCGGGCACAATGCGTGAAGGTACTGGGCGACGACAGGTACCTGTTCTACCTGGGAGACATTGCCCAGCATGTCGTCGCCCCGAGTGAGTTTGCGTTTCCACTTCCGGCACGCTTCACCACAACACCCTGGCGGGCGGCGGAAGTGGAAATTCGCGGCCTGACCCCTGCACCGAGGCAAACAGACCTGGAGATTCGACAGCGGATTCTCCAGGAATGGCGGAGGAGACCGCTCCTGGTGCGACCAGTTCGGGGTGCAGGTCCACAGGAGCGTCCAGTCGTGGAGCTTTTTCGATTGGAAAATGAGCGGCCCGAGAGCCTTCAGGACTGGCTCATCGCCGAAAACTTCGTGCCGCCCCTAACGCGGCCTGAAGAGCCGGCCACCGGCGCCTAACATCCAGGGACTCAGGGGAGGACATGACAGACGGGGAACGGGGGAATTCTTCAGGGGCCGGGGAGTGGGGGCGAAAGGGTAAGGGGGGGTAGTGGCACAGGGAATGCAGGACAGCGGGGCGGGGGAGGTTGTGAGTCGGCTGGGGATGCTTTACCGCTCGGCGTCTGGCCTTGAATTTCCGTAAGCCGCGCGATCGGTCACGTCGCACGGTCAGTGCCAGGAGGTCGAGCTCGTAGTCGTCGGGGGCTCGGCGTGTCGACTCGGCATCGGAGCTGTGGCGGGTCTCGCTGTGGTCGTCGGTCTCCCGCGGCGGAAGATCCCGGGAGGTTCGGCTGGGGGCTCGTGGGGGGGGGGGGCGATCGCTGCTGGCGGGTCGCTTCCTGGGACGACCTCGCCGTCGTCCATGTATCCCACTGGGTTTCGGTAGCGCGGGCCTGGGATTAGGCGACTCCGGTCCAACCGGCGTCGTGGGCCGAGTAGTCTGGACATCTTGACCTGGGAGGAGAACATGGTTGGCATTAGGGGGGGGGGGGGGGCACGTAGAGTTCGGGGGTACTCGGTTGGCTTCAGCTTGAGGGGTCATGTCTGGCTCAGTCAGGGTGCGGTCCGGGGGGGTCGCGGGAGGGTCCGGTGTCTCGTTCGGGGTGTAAGCTTTGAGGTCATTGATGTGGACGCGGGGGTTACGACGAGAGTCGGGGGCATGTAGCTCGTAAATGACAGGTGATATGACTTTCGCGATCTTGTGGGGGCCATTAAACTTGGGGGACAGCTTGGCTGCAATGCCCTGGGCGGCAGAAGACAGGACCCGGTTTTTCCTAAGAACCAAATCGCCCTCCTGGTTCGCTTATCAACGCGCCCCTTGTTATAATAGTGAGCTTGCCTCTTGGCGGCTTGCTCCAGGTTACGGCGGACCAGGTCATGGATAAGCGGTAACCTAGACATGCGGCGACCCCACTCCTGAGGGTCCCCCGGAAGGGGGGAGGGGGAGGAAGGCAGTTGGCGGAGGCTTTTGGCGGGGCGGGGGTTACGGGCAAAATTCAAAAACGTGGGGTCATGAGAGTGGAGGCCTGGGTCGCGGTATTTATAGCGAAACACAATTCCGGCAAGTGTTTATCCCAACCTCGGTGGTCACTTCCTACGAACGAATTGATCATGGTTTTCAACGTGCGATTTACCCGTTCCACGGGGTTAGCTTGGGCGTGATAAGGGGGAACTGTGGTCTGTCGGATCCCGTACTGACCGAGGGCGGTGGTCATGAATTGATTGACGAATTCCGTACCATTATCGGTAAGGAATATCCGTGGGCAGCCCCAACGGTTCAGGACGAGGTTTTCAAAGGCCGCGAGGATGGTGGGTCCAGTGGCACTCCGAAGGGCCTTGGCTTCGACGAATTTAGTGAACAGGTCCTGAAACACTACAATGTACCGGTTCTGGGAGCGGCTAGGGGGAAAGGGCCCCATCACGTCGGCGGCCACTACCGCCCAGGGTCCGTCGGTGGGGCGCTCACGCATGAGTCCCTCGGGAGCGGCCTGGGAGACCTTGTGTAGCTGGCAGGTGTGGCACCGGCCGACGAACTGAACTACGTCGTAGAACATTCCCGGCCAATACACATCCTGCGCTAACCGGTGATATGTTTTATCCGTCCCCAAATGGCCGGATTGGGGGGGGGGGGGTTATGTGCCTCATGAATGGCGGGAAGGCGGGTCTCCACGGGAAGAACCAGCTTCCACGCGTCTAGGTCGGGTACTGCGGGGTCTATGATGGGGTGTGGCCGGTGGAAGTACAGTTTACCCCCCTCGACCTTCCAAGTCGGGAATTTGCGGGGGAAGTCGTGTACATTTTGTACTTTATTTGTGTACCAGGGATCCGTCGTGCCTTCGACGGCCGCTAGGGCCTCGTCTGGTCCCTCGAACATGCGGGAGAGGGCATCGGGGACGACATTGAGGTTGCCCTTCCGGTGTACGATGGTCATATCCAGGGCCTGCATCGCTAGGGCCCATCTGGCTAGTCTCCCCGTTGAATCCCGGAGATTACGGAGCCAACGCAAGCTACTATGGTCCGTAATCGATGAATCGAGCGTACCAGCCTACCATACCGAGAAACCGTCGAAGCTGTCGTAGGGAAGTGGGTGGGGGATACTGTATGGGGGCAACTTTATCGGGATAGGCCTTTAAGCCTTCTCGTGTCACGACGTATCCCAGATAGCCAACTTCGGGACAGAAGAATTCGCTCTTCTCGCGATTGATCTCTAAGCCGGCATCCGTGAGGGTCCGTAAGACGAGAGGGAGCCATCGGAAGTGGTCCTCTATAGTGTCCGTGGCTATGATGACGTCGTCGAGGTAGGCAAACACATGGGGTTCCCATTCGGGTCGAATGAGTCGGTCCATTAACCGTTGGAAGGTGGCCGGCGCATTGGTGAGTCCAAAGGGCATACGGGTGAACTGGAACAGTCCTCGGCCGGATACCGCAAACGCGGTAACGGGCCGGCTAAGGGGGGCTACGGGGATCTGGAAGTAGGCCTGGCTGAGGTCCAGCTTGGATATGCATTTGGCGGTGCGTAGCCCGTCCAGGATGCGATCCATATTGGGTAAGGGGTAGGCGTCCTTGCGCGTGACTCGATTCACGTCCCGGCAATCGATGCAGAAACGATGTTTGCCGTTTGGTTTGGACACAATGACTGGGTTACTCAGCCAAGGGCTGTTAGAGGGCTCAATGACGCCCTCGCTCAACATTTTATCCACCTCCGCCTGGGCTATTTGTAAAATAAAGGGCGAGATGACTCGATCATGTTGGCGGATGGGGGGTGACCTTGAACGTCGATGTGGTGCGCTACCAGATGGGTCACGCTTAATATCCCCGAAGTGGGGGGGGGGGGGGGAGGAGCTCGTGAAGCAAGCGCTGAAGTCGACCATACGCCTCGGGAGAAGCTTCGGCTAGTCCGGCACAAGCGGGGAAAATAGAGATACTGATAGGCAGGCTTTGGGAGTCTACGAATGTCCGAAGGGGCCCGTCGGGCAAGCACCACGTATCCCGACGGTAGTCGATTTTCACTCCGAACAATCGACAGAAATCAATCCCCAGAATGCAGTCATAACAGAGGGGGGCGATTCGTACGGTCAGGACTTTTAGCTGGCCCTCGATTTCGAACTGGATATCAATCTCCCCTAGTACCGGTACTATCGAGTTATCGGCTACTCGTACCGATCCCGTTACGGGAGACATGGGCGATTTAAAGTGGACTCCCGTTTGTTTGCCAAAATAAGAACGGGTCGATCCTGGGTCTACCAGGGCCTCGATCGACTTTCCCGCGAAATTTAGCCGGAGGAAATGCCGCGTGTCGTTTCCTACGGACGCCAGGTTGTCCAGGACTTCCAATACCGGAGGATCTGGGGGGCGGATTTGAAGGGACATTAGGGTCGGAATGGGTGCCACTCCGGGACGGGGGGGGGGATCCGCTTGGGGGGACATTGGGGGGGGGAAGAGTATTTTTCCGGGGGCATGGGGAGTCACTGCCACCCGGGGGTGGCGTTTCCCTGACGGCGGGCTGCGCAACGCGGGCACGAATCGGTCTGAACGCCGGGGTTACCACACATCCGGCAGAAATCCCCTAGGTCATAATCGCATCGGTTATAGCGATGCCCGATCTGCCCGCAATTATAGCAACGGATCTGGGGTCCGGTTCCTGGCACTCGGTTCGCAGCTGGGGGACCCGCAGGGGGTGCCGCTGGTCGTGGAGGCTCCGGAGGGTATGGTGCCGGCGGCGCCGCCTGGGGAAGGGCCATTAGGGGGGGGGGCGGGGGCGTATATTGCACCGGCGGGTAAAAGGGAACGGGGTGGGGTCCCTGAGGATAAGGGAAAAAGGGGGAAGGGGGAAACATGGGGTTAGCGGCAGGGTTACGGGGGGCGCTAGTGGTCGAAAGAGTCGGGGCTTTACCCGACTTCCTCTTTTGAGGGGTCGGGGCTACGGCGGCTGTTTTTTCCGTCTCGGCCTGGGCCGGTGAGGGAAGAGCAGGTGTCTCAGGGGCAGGGGGGGGGGCGTCCACGGCGGCGGTTTTATTCGTCCCCTCCTTGACCTTGGGGTTGAACGCCGTCGAGGGTAGTATGGATTGAGCTGGCGGAGGGGGTGGGCGATAACTGTTGGCACGACCCTGTGCATCCTCCACTCTCCTGGCTATCCTCTGAAGTTGGTGGAAACTCGAGATGTCTTCACGGGATACGTGTCAGGCGAACTTTGGTAGCAAGTTGGCACAACAGATGTCCAGCTGACTAGCCAGGAACAGATAGTGTATAAGAAATCTGGCACGAGACCGTCATTCTATGCTCGACCCCAAAGGGGTCTCGCGCCCAAATGGGCAAACGTAACGAACATCTATCCACCCTCTTTGCGATGTAGTGTGCCAGCCTAGAATCCCCTCAACCTGAGGCGACGCAATTGTCACCTCCCCTAGGCTCCAATAACTGACCTAGTGACTACCGAGTGCCACTTTTCTGGTCTCACGTGTGGTTCGGTGGCCACACGGGGTAAACCAAAGCGAGGGCCCTCCACTCCTCGTCGGTCTCAACCTCTTGGTTCGTTTCACATATACGGTCTCCTTTTACTACATGCACCACGACGGACCAGGCCCGCTTCCGACTAAAGTCGGAATCGGAAACCATATTCATGAATGCACCTGGGAATGGGCACCCAGAGCATCCTCTAGGATGAAACTTTACCAGAGGTCTCTTGACCGCGTCTGCTTTTACGTCCGGTGCGAGCACATGCAGCGAGATCACCATGCGACAAAGCAATAGAGATCTCGATCCAGATCGCGGTGGACACTCAAGCCCCGCCCGCGGCTCTTGCGAGTCGCTGCGGGACACCAAGTCCATCCTCGTGGCACGCACAAGCAGTTACGAAGGATCGCCCCGTCGACCGTCGTGCGATCTTTGACGTCAGGCGGTTCCTATCCCCGCATTGATTGTACACACGATTAGGCCGTGGATTTTTATAGCAAAAATCAAGACGCAGCGGCACGTTCGAATCCGCTACGCCACCAGATAAATCTGGATTTTATGGACGTTCGAGACGTGGCGGCTCTTTCGAGCAGGCCACGCCACCAGATAAATCTGGATTTTATGGACGTTCGAGACGCAACGGCACGTTCGAATCCGTTAAGCGCCACCAGCGACTTGGATTTTGTGCTCGGGGTTCGCGGGGTCGCAAAACCCGATGAAATGAGCAGCAGTGACCGAGCACATGAGTGGTGGTCCACCCCAGCTCGGCACACACCGCCCTATCCACCCCTGCGGTAACTCGCCAGGAACAGGGGGGGTTGAGGTAGCTGAACAGCATCCTCATCTTCGTTAAATAGGCGGCCACGGGTTCGCCCTTTCCCTGGGTTCGAAGTTCCGCCTCCCGCCGAACACGCTCCTGGAAATCACCGTGTCCGAAACGTTCGCGAAAGAAAAATAGAAACTGGTCGAAGGTACTCCAATTCCCGCGCTCTACTCTATGCCACATCAGGGCTTCCCCCGAGAGAGTCTCGGGTAAGGCGCGAAGGATTTCCTCCTGCGTGAGTTCCCGACTGGTGCAATACTCGGCCAGCTGGGTCAAGAACTCCTCGCCGTCCTCGTCTGTTTTCCCCGCGAAGCGGGGCCCGAACCTCCTTAAATGGTCGATGGATCGTGAGTCGCGTAGAAAACGGGACTCCGAGAAGGGGGTCTGGTTCAACGGAGCTGTCCCCGTCTGTACGAAGGTGCGGGAAATCGGCGGGGGGGGGGGGCGGGGGTTCGACTCGGGTGCTATCGAGAGGATTTTCCCGGAGGGGGGAATCTCGTACGTGGCCTGGTCAAAGGACGCCTCCAAGGGCGCGGTGGGGGAGGTAGTATTCCGGGGAAGGGGTCGAGGCGGGGGAGGATGGGGCAAGGGGGTGCGGGGGACGAACCGTGGATCGAACGATACTACGGGAGTATGTCGGGAAATGACGACCGGGAGGGCACACACGCTCCCTACGTTGCAAGCGGGAACCGGAACGGAGTCCGACCGGTTAGCGGTCGAAGTTTGCTGTTGAGGGATCGCGTTAGTCCCCGTCGAGGTAGTCGCGGGGGGGGGTCGCCTGGGTAGACGCGTCGCAGGCGGAAGTAAGCTGTGTCGTCTCCTGCAGGGAGGCCATCAGGGCGGCTCGCGAGGGTACCAGGAGGGTCGGGCGGATATCGGGAAGACTTACGCTCAGTCCCAGTCCTCGGGGTGGAACAACCCCGCGGGGAAGGGGGGAAATTGGTCTCGAATGGCCGTTAGCAAGGAGTCGTCAAAGGAGGGGTCCTGCAACAGTCCCGTGGAGGTCTGGGGAATCCGGTCGCCTCGTTCGTCCTCCTCGGGTTTCCATGGCACCGGGATATCCGGGAATTGATGTCGCAACTCATGCCGCAGGTATCGGTTTCGTAGCTGCGTAGAGGTTCCTTCGCAATTAAGGTGGGCGTGGTCCAGTAACCGTACCAATTCCATGGGACCCAAAGGAAGTAAATCCCGCCGAATCTGCTCGGCTATTTCCCCGTCGAGGAGGTCCATGGTAGTTTATAGGGCCGCGATAATGGGGTGCACGGCGTCGTTCGTTGGGGGAGGGGGTTGTCAATCGTTTCGTTAACTGAGGGGGGGGGGGGATCGTCATGTGTTTCATTACTTGGGGGGGTTGTAGGGTCTTCGTTACCTACAACGTCCGTCTCGTCCATGTCGCTCATGGTGTCACGTGGGGTGGGGAAAGCAGTAAATACCGTACACACAAAAAGGTCACAATGGCAGGATAGCAATAATAATAATATGTGCAAGCAACAACCGAGGTGTGATACGCGTCCGTTCCCGCCACTTTCCGCTTACGTTGTCGCAGTGCCCTCGGCCCTCACTCGTCGCGCTCCTAGCTGCGATACGAGAGTAGAGGGAATCAAAAGTCAAAACAGGGGGGGGAGTGTAAGCAGATAATTTAAATATTATTAGCTGTGAACGAGGTGAGCAAATAGTAAAAAAAAAGAATAACAAGAGGATGAAACGTGGTGTGGTTTGTCGGGCCCCATGTTGGGCGCCAACATTTATAATGGATATAGGGGCAGGGGGAAGGGGCAGGTCCAATCCGAAAGTTCGGAATAATTGGCGGTTTAATTGTTGAGTTTGGTTTATTTATTGTTACGACGACCCGATTTGTTTAAGGGCGCCAGCCGCGTCTGCGGCTCGAGTTCGTTCGTAATATTTTCCGTTCTTCAGGAAAATGTCCGGTAATGTAACCGGATGTCAAGATCCAAATAGCTTACCGATAATACAAAAAAAATAATACTGTCCCGGGACGACGGAATAATCGATGAATCAAGATAATACAATGATATGTCGTCGCGTAATCGTAACACAAGAAAACGAAAATATTCAATGAAAATGAAAGAAAGGAAATAAACAAGATAATACTAAACGCGAACAGAACTTTCAATGATTCGCCTATACGCTTTTACACTCGACGCTCAAAGCTCTCATCGTATTACTCGCCGAATAATAGGGGAGATAATGACAAGGGAAAAGGGAAAAAAGGGGGGGGGAACTCTAGAGATTTCGGATCTCCCGTATAATTGCTCATACAGTAAATGCTCAGGGTCGCGAGGTTTCCGACCTCGACGCTCTTAGTTATTACCTCGTTCGTCTTTGGTTAATAAATATTTCGAAAATAAGAGGCTAACTATGGGGAAATAATAATACGCGAAGGCATTGCCGCAACACCGCGAGGGCTCTATACTATTCAACGTGACTAGGGGGGGGGGGGTCGTATCGAAAAAGCGTGGAGCCGGGAGGCCTCTACGCGCGTGGAAAATCCACGGTCGGTTTTCTGACGTTTATTCTATTAAATTCATTTCCGCGGGGGACACTGGTTATCTAGAACGGTTCACGGAATAATTGTGTACAAGACGAGTACTCACTCAGTTCGCTTTCACTCTTTTATAATCCCAAATAATCCAATTTCGCCTCGCTCGATACTCTCGTTCGTTCACACACTCGACAGCTCGTCACAAAGTGACGAAAATGGCGTCGATCTCTGCCTCGTGTTCTTTTTCCGGGAAGAAGGCCCGGATTGGTCGGTTCGGCGGACGCAGGGCGTTCGGGTTGGCTGAGGGGAGCCGTTGCAGGGCCTCGATGAATCCCAATATCGATATTTCAGGGCCTCGGATTTTCGGCCAATAGGAAACTGCTTCTTCCCCGGGGCGACGATGGAGAATCGGTCGATCCTGTCGCTCGATCCGCCGCTCGTGATGTATCATGGCGGCCTCCACGGTCTGTCTGTAGTACGTGCCGGGGGTGTTGTTGTTCGCTCTGGGAGTTCGGGGATGGTGTTTCCGAGGTTTCTGCGGGCTGGAGGTATCCCGGATTCGATGGGCTCGAATTCGAGTCGAGCACGCGGACTCAATTCCCAAACCGACTCCCCGTCGTTTTGACCGAGGGGAGAGGTTAGGGCTCCGGGTGCGGGATTCACACGTCGGGAAGGCCTCGACGTGGATGACAGCGACGGGGAATGCCACTCGGTCGCGATCGTCGTCCTACGGGGTACTTGGGTGGCCAGGTAAGTTCGCCGATATAACCCAATTTACCCCGAATCGTTACCCTGCGTCGCTTCCATTTTCAGGTCCTCCGTCTTGGTGCTCCGGGTTACGGGCCAGTCCTGGCTCCGGGGTTGACACGTGAAGCAGGCTCCACTCTTCGCCTCCCACGAGGCGGCGGCTTCAGTGTTCTTCGGAGCGGTGACTTAGGCTAATTCGCGTGACAGGTGTTCGGTTCGTCGGAGGGTTGCGGCAGCCTTCGGACGAGCTGCACGTATCGTTATAATATATATATTGTGACGGGGCTTTTCTGCTCCCGTCACAAAGAGAGCCATATCTCCGGCTCTCGCGTGTATCGGCACGGCACACGGCATTCTTTCTCCCGGGAGGAGTCCCTTCCAGGCGAACAGACAGGGTCAATCGCGAGCGAACCGTGCCCACGATTAATTTTCGTTTCATTTTCTTTTCCGGTCAATATTCTCTCGAGCGTACGGCGGTCATAACCGCCGCAAGGACATCCTAACGTCTTCCGGCAACGTACAGCAGGCTGGAGCCTTGCTACCGATCTCGCCGCAGCCAGCCACAGTCAGCAGGCTGGAGCGTCGCTGTCGACCTCGCCATCGTCACACACGGCCGGCACCTCGACACGTCGCCCGCCGTTCAGCCGCGCCGCTACCGAGGTAGCGCGCAACGTTACCGACAACGGGCCCTCCACCCTCCGAAGCCGCCTCGACACGACGAGCCACCAGCTACAGAGATCTACAGCGTCCGGCTCGTCGCTATGCCGTCACCTCGCTCGTCTCACCGAAGGTCCCGTGCCTGCGCGCACCGACGCCCGTGGATTTACCTCCCACCACGAGCGTACTCGATCCTTCGCGTTCACGTCACCACGAACGCGACGAAATTCAAAGAACCGCGCGAGATCTCGATAATTCGGGGAAAACGGACAAATAGAGCAGAGGGCGAAACGAAGATAGGCATAGGGTGGGGGAAAAAGGACCCGCGACCGCGAGAGCGTTACTTCTCTCGGGGACTCAATCGTAGGCTCCCGAGAAGGAAGGACGTCGTGACCGCTGCCGATCCGTGCGAAACGTTCCGCGAGAATACCGACATCTTGTCATACGCGAAGTGAGACTTCTGGCCGAGGGCAACTCGAGAAGCTCCCGCAACTGCCACGAAATCGGTGAGATTGTCGTACGTGTTCGGTTTGAGGCTAGAGTTAGAATAGAGCAAGCTCGACTCGTTATCGTGGGGACGGCACGCCTTCGCGCGCGAGACGCGGAATTTGTTCTCGGGGAGAAATTCGATAAAATCCATGTTTGCAATTTCATATAGTTTCTGTTAGATAATTTGCCTGGAAGGTTCTCGTTAATCTTTTATTTCATACAATAGTTTGCGCCTCGTGCGAGTCCATACTTTAATTCAATTTCGCCTATCTAAATTTTCTCGCAATTAATTCCGAATTTAACTTTTCCGATTTTATATTTCTTTTTTTTGACTTATTTCTTTTTCCGATTTCTTATTGTATATTTCCTTTTTCCGAGTTTATGAGCTTCCGCGTATTCCCGCTGCGATCGGGCTAATTTAAGAAAAACCTCTTGCGAAAGATCCCGTGGCTGCGATCCACGTTTGTCGTGTCCGCGAGCGTTGAGAAACCGAACCTTGTCCGTCACCGATTACCTGTTACCGCATTTATGTTACCGAATAAAGTTGAGAATTGTTGTTATTATTTTATTGTGCACATTTAGGGTTGTTAAGGGAACGAGCGTGCACGCTAGTCGCTTCTCGACCACGCTCCCGATATTCGTTAAAATAAAATATCTTTGGAGTTCCCGTATATTTCGTCTCAATCTCTGTTTCCTCCTCGCGGAGGCAACCGAACCACCTCCTCTACCATTTCCCAAGGCTGAGCGACACCGGGTCGCTCTCGTCTCTCGTTCGGCTTTGAAATAAAAATTTCGTTGCGAGAGCTTTCGCTCTCGCAGCTGGCGCCCTTAAGGCCGAGTGAGACGGGTTTTGTAGCCGTCTCGATTGGGTAAATTCGGGTGTAGGGAAAAACGGTTACAAATTTGGCGCCCAACGTGGGGCCCACGGCATTAAATTCATTTAACTAAAAATCCGCGGAACAATTAGCCCCAGGGGAAACAGAGAAAAGATCCCGAGCGAAATAGCAAAATAACGGTAACGGACGAACGACTTTGTTCGAGTTGAAGCTCTCGCTACCTGTGCGTGAAAGAATTAGAGTATTTGTGTGATTGCTATATTTGTTTGCATGATTTTGGTCAGTGTCCGTTTGTAGCTTTTGTTTTGACCGCCGTCGCCGAGATCGGCGAGGCGAGCAGCGTTCCCGAGCGTAGCCGAAGCCGCACGAGCGCGACTCGGGCGTCGCTAGACGCTCAGTACGCTGCTGTGTGTGTGAACGTGAACACGTGCTAAGTCCCACCGCAACGTGCTACGCTCCCGTGCAAGACGAACGCAAGGAGGATTTTTGCGATTATCATAACACCAGATAACGATTCCTCCTATCTTATACCATCCAACTATCCCTGTGAATCGATTAGATCCCGAGGAATATTTTCCGTGCGCACGCAAGGCGAAATAAAATTTTGTGTGCGATCGTCCTTCCTCGCGACGATCGCCGGCACACCGTACGCCCGGGTACCGTCGAGCCGCTATCGCTGTCTCTCTCCAAACCCCCCCGAGTGTTGCCACCTTGTTGTGGTGGGGGGGGGGGGGGGCTCCGTGTTCCGATGATCCGTCGGGCCGAGCGGCGTGTCCGCTTTGGGTCGGCGGTGAGGTTCCAGCTAAGAGCAACACACACCCCGTTATCTCGGGCGCTCCTTCCGGTGCGCCTGAACCGTCCTCCTCTGGTGCCTCTGGCGAATGCGGCGAGGGTACAGCGGGAAACCTGGGAGGCCCTCTCGGATGAGGGTTGACACGCCTGGGGGCCGCGCAGTAGTACCGGGGCCCGACTCGGATTCGCTACCCGGGTGGGCTGCCCCGTAGCAACGCGTGGAAAAAGCCCGTGTCGTTCCTGCAGGGCCCGGTAGCACCGGGATGCGGACCTGCGGGGGTGGCCGGGTGTCGTCCCCGCCGAGGCCACGCTGCAGTAAGCCGGAGGTACATGGAGGGGGGTTGCGGTTTGGGTTTAGCTGGTTGGGGGGTTTGGGTAGAGGGGTGGTATTGGGGGGTATGGGTGTGTTGGGTGGAGCGAGCTGGGGAACCTCGAGAAAAAAGCCCTACTTTATGAAATTATGTCCGGATTAAATAAAGTTACAAAGGTGTCTACGGACATTGGGTCTCCCGCGGCCCAATCATCGACGATGGAGGTGGAGGAGAGTCTCGGCGCTGGAGGTGGTTTGGCCACCCCCGGTGTTGAGCTCGTGGTGCGGCTGGAGAAGGGATCCGGTATGGGTCCTCCTGCCTCACCGGGGGTTAAGAGAAGAGCGCCCCGCTCGGGCGAGGACTCCTCGGCGTCATCGGCGGCGGAGTCGACTGCGTCGACATCTACGTCGGTGTCGCGCCGGAGCTCTAGGAGTTCGAGGAGTTTGAAGAGGTTGGCGGTGACGAAGGGCGGTTCTCCGGTGGCGGTGTGTGATGCGGGTCAGCCCGATCCCCGTCATCGGGGACTGCCCTCCGATACCGCGACGGGGTCGGACACGGACATGGAGGACTCCGCGTCTGCGGTGCGCCCGGGGCCGAAAAGCTCAAAGCGGGTGAGCCGCAAGAAGAGGGCGTCACCCGCAGGTGAGCGCGGTGCGGACCGGTCCCTGGGCCGGGTGCCGCCCTCTGGAGGGGCGGAGTCGTCGGTCCGGGTGGATGAACCGGTGGCCTCTGGGCACTCGACTGTGGGTCAGACCCCCACGCCGAGTGCCGATGAGTTGGGCGAGAAGGGGTCTCGGAAGAGGTCGAAGAAGAAGAAGAGGAAGGCGGCGGCCGTCTTGGAGGAGTCTCGGGAGCCGCTTCAGCGGGTGGCTGAGCCTTCCGGGGTTGCTGGGCCGACTGCGCCGTTGGCTCGCCTGGTGGTCCCGGCCACAGCCTTCGGCTGGGAGGGGCCCCCTAGGCGGGTCGAGCTTGCCGAGGTTGTGGCTCGGGCGGAGCAGCTGGCGGGGGAGGTGCGGGCAAGCACCCTGAACCCCGACAACAAAGTGTTGAAGGGCGTGGCGTCGTACATCGAGGAGAGACTGGGGGGGATGATGTCTCTCCTCGTTGCGTTGTCGGGGCGGGTGGAGGGCTTGACGGGCGAGTGTGCGGGCCTGCGTACCGCACACGAGCTCGTCGTCCGCCAGGTAGCGGATCGACCGGTGGGGCCTAGGGCGGCTCCGCGCCCTGCTGCCCCGCCGGCGCCCGGGCGTCCGAGGACCTTCGTCGCCGAAGCCGCGGGTGCGGCGCCCCCCGGAGGGGCGTCCCCACGTCCGGTGGGGGCGGGTGTGGTCTGTCCCCCTCCCCCGCCCAGACGGCGGGCGCTGCGGACCCCTCAGCATGCCGTCTTTGTGAAGGCGGCAGAGGGGTCGTTGGCGCCGGCGGAGGTCAAGGCGAGGCTCAAGGGGCTGGTCAACCCCGGGGAGGCCTCGGTTTGTGTGACGGGGGTGAGGTCCGTCCCGGGTGGTGTCCTTGTGGAGACCCGCACGGAGGCGGACCTCGAGTTTTTCCGTGGAAGCGAGGCCATCCGCCGGGGTGGGCTGACCGTGACGGCGCCCGAGGCGCCGAGGCGGAAGGTCGGGGTTTTTGCGGTCCCGGAGGAGTTGTCGGAGGGGGTGGTTTTGGCCGCCCTCCGATCCCAGGAACGGCCCGGCATGAGTGAGGAGGAGTTCCGCGCGGCCGTGAGGGTCGCGCGGAAGTTCGAGGGACGCAGGGCGGCCCAGAAGGCCACCAACTGGGTGCTGGAGGTTGCGCCGGAGGTCGCGACCGCCCTGGTCGCGAAGGGACGGGTCTTCCTGGGCTGGAACTCCTGCCTGGTCCGGGACTACGTCGAGGCGGACCGGTGTTTCCGGTGTCTGGGCTTCGGCCACCCGTCTGCGTCCTGCCCAAAGCGGGAGCTGACGTGTGGCTGGTGTGCCGGAGTCGGGCATTCCGCCTCGGCGTGCCCGGCGAGGGGGCAGGCTCCCTGCTGTGTTAACTGCAGGGAGGCCGGCCTGGGTGCCGCCCATCGAGCGATGGATGGGTCGTGCCCGCTCTACCGAGCGGCGCTTGAGGGCCAACGGGCTGCCGCTGCGGAGGAGCGGGCCCGGCATGGGGCCCCAGTTGGTCCCGCCTTGCTAGCCCAGAATGGCTAGTCGGCCTCCCCCTACGTGTGCTGCTGGTGGGCTGGGGAGCCCGGGGCCGCTCCGGCTCCGTGTCCTCCAGCTCAACTGCCAGCGGTCCCGAGGGGTGATGGCCGAACTCGGACAGGCACTTGTGGAGGGCTGCTACGACGCCGCGCTGCTGCAGGAGCCGTACCTGCGGGCGGGCGGTTTCGTGGCGGGGCTCCCGGCTTGGATGCGGGTCTTCCAGAGCGGCGACGGCAAGTCTGCCGTCGTCCTCTCCAACGCGTCGCTTGATGCAACGGTCGTTGCCGTGCCTGGCGGGGACGGGGGTGCCACGGTGTGGGTGCGCGGCGGCTTCGGTACACTGTACCTTAGCTCCGTGTATTGCCGTCATGCGGAGCCCCTCGGTAGTTATCTCCAGTATTTGGAGTGGGTATTTACCCAGTTGCCGGGGGCCCCTGTGGTGGCGGGCATGGATGCAAACGCCGTGTCCCGCCTCTGGCACTCCAAGAACCGCTTCAGGGGGCACCAGAATGCCGTCAGGGGTGGCGAGTTTGAGGCCTTCATAGTCGCGTTTGACTTGGAGGTTTTGAACGAGCCGTCCCGGCACTTCACGTTTGACGGACCTACGGGTAGATCGGACATCGATTTGACTCTGGGGAGGGGTGTTGAGCGGGTGTACCGGGTCGGGTGGGAGATCCTGCCCGAGCTGGTGCACTCGGACCACAACTCCGTTTGTGTGACCCTTCTCCGGAGGGATGGGGCGTCCGATCTTCCGCTGCCTGTTCTCAGGTGGCGGACCGTCGGCGAGGATTGGGCGGCTTATGGTGCCGCCCTGGCGCAGGCTGCGGATGGCCTGGATGGCGACGCGTTGGTGGAGGCCGGGCCCGTCGCCCTGGCTGAGGCGGTCACGACCTTACTTCAAGGCGTGAACGACTCTCGGCTGGGGAGGGCGGGCTCGATGCCGCGAAGAAGATCCCGTTGGTGGAGCCGGGAGCTTACCTCGGCAAGGCGGCTGGCGAGGCGGGCCAGGGTGGCCCTCCAGCGTGCCCGAAGGCGGGACGAGCCTGAGGAGGTCCGGGCGGGGTTGCGGGTCAAGTATCGCGAACTCGCCCGGAGCTACCACCGCCTGGTCCTTCAAAGGAAGGAGGACGATTGGCGAGGTTTTGTGGGCGACGTGGGCAACGCGGACCCCTGGGGGGACGTTTATCGCATCCTCCGGGGTCGGCGGGGCCCCGTCGACATCGGCGGGGTTAGGGTCGGGGGGGCGCTTGCCAGCTCTTGGGAGGCGAGTGCCAGGGCGCTGTTGGAACGGTTTTTCCCTCGGCTTCCGGAAAGGGAGCCACGAGAGGAGGAGAACCACCCGGCGCCCGATCCCCCGGCCCTCATCACGCTGACAGAGCTGAGGGGTGCCCTCAGAAGGATGAGGGTGCGTAGCGCACCCGGGCCTGACGGGATCGGCGTCCGCATGTTGCGGGCGCTGGTCGTGTTTGTGCCGGATCTGGCCCTGGCCATGTACAACGGCTGCTTGGAAGCTGGGGTTTTTCCGCCCCAGTGGAAGAGAGCCCGCGTCGTGGCCATTCTGAAGGGCCCCGGGAAGCCGCCCGACGAGGCTGGGTCTTACCGACCGATCAGCCTCTTGTCGGTCCTGGGCAAACTGCTGGAGAAAGTCTTGGTGCAGAGATTGGAGGCGAGGGAGGTTCACTCCCTCGCGGACCGGCAGTTTGGCTTCAGGGCTGGCAGGGGCACCGAGGATGCGTGGCATCTGGCGATGAGGGTGGTCGAGGAGTCCCCCCACAAATACGTGCTTGGTACGTTTGTGGATTTTAAGGGGGCCTTCGATCACCTGAGCTGGGACACCATCCTCGGGATCCTAGGTGCCGCCGGATGCCCTGAACTGGGCGTCTGGCGGAGCTTTTTCAGCGATCGTCGGGCGTATATGGCTTCCCGGTATGATCGAGTTGAGCTGGATGTGCAGCGGGGCTGCCCGCAGGGGTCTATGTCCGGGCCGATTCTTTGGAATCTGGCCTTGGACCCCCTGTTGCGGCGGCTCCGGGAAGCTGCGGTGGAGGTCGTCGCTTATGCCGATGACACGCTCCTGATCACCTCGGGGGACTCGCGTCTTGAGATTGACACTCGGGCCACTGGGTCCATAGAGGTGGTCAGGGAGTGGGGCGCCAATGCGGCGGTCGAAGTCTCTCGGGACAAGACCGTCTGCATGGTGCTTCGCGGCAGGTTTGCGAGCACCAGGCGCCCCAGGGTCCTCCTGGACCGGGTTGCCGTGCCGTACATGGAGGAGGTCCGATATCTGGGCATCCTTGTGGGAGAGCGGCTCAATTTTGGGCCGCACCTGCAGGGGGTCCGCGAGAAAACCTCCTCCCTCGTGTGCCAGTTGCGGCGGGTGATGCGGCGGGATTGGGGTCTCCGGCGCCGGACTATCGGGTCCTGGTACCGGGGACTCTTTGTCCCGTGCGCGATGTACGGCGCTTCGGTCTGGGGGGGCTTCGTGAGGGCGAGGGTGACGGCCCGCGTCCAGCTCAACAGGGCACAGCGCCCGGTCCTCCTCGCTGCACTGTCGTCTGCCGGACGGTGTCGACGGAGGCAATGACGGTGCTCATGGGGGAGCTCCCGTGGGACTTGGAGGCTAAGTACGCCGAGGCGGCGTACTTTCTCCGACGAGGAGAGCCGGTCCCGTGGGGGCTTTCTCATGTAGAAGGCGAGGGGGAGGCCGCGGTGCGGGCCCGGGTGCGAGGTGTTTTGTGGGGAGAATGGGGGGAACGTTGGCGGGCGTGCGCGAATGGCGGGACTACCCGCGAGTACGTCCCCGATCCGGCGGGTCCCGCGGAGTTGCTGAGGGGGAGCTGCTTCGGCCTCCCCACCGGCTATATCCTGACGGGTCACGGGTCTCTGAACGAGTACCTCCACCGGAGGACTCTTTCGGAGACCCCGTTGTGCCGGTGCGGTGAGGCTGAGGAGACTTCCCCTCATGTCTTACTCGAGTGCCGGCTGTATGGGGAGCGGAGGGATCTGGCGGCTATGGGGATAGTGCGCGGTGATGACGGGGCCTGGGATATGACCGGGGTGGTCAACTCCCCCGGGAATTTCCAGGCCCTCAGGCGCTTTGCGGCCTGGGCCTTCGAAAGGAGGACCCAGGTCGAGGACGGCGAGTGGTCGCCCGTTTACGCAGGGGAGGGTGCAGGAGGCCGAACGCCCCGGCCCTTTCGGGTCTGGCGGACCCGCGTACCCGAGCTGGCCGACCGGTGCCAAGGCTGGCTGGAGCCTTAACCGGTAGTGGGCCAAATTGACCCACGAACGTCCGACCAGTGGCGAATACTGGTACCGCGGGGGCCGGGAAGCCCGGTGACGGTTCACGCCGTCACCGCCCGGCCATTGGGTTGGACTCGCGGGGGCAGTGGTTGTGCGTGTGAGTTGCGTGACATCTCAACTCGGGCGCGGTCCTCCATAGGCCGTAGGGAGTTTGGAAAGTGCTCCCCCCCTCGCTAAGGGGCCAGCCCGGGCTAAGCCCCCGGGTGGGGATTGGTAGCCGCCTCGGCTCGCGGCAGCGCTCACGTGCGTGCCGGGAGTTGGCGCGGTGCGTTGGCCGGGCGTGATCCCGGCCCCTCGCACTTGGGTGCCGTGTCGTATGCCGGGAGGCGGAGACGGCACGTAAAATACACAAGGAGACGTATTGTCTCTCTCCAAACAAGAGGTCGGCCGTTCCGGCTCGGTGCTCCCGTGTTTACTTCTTCGACTCGGTAGCAGCGGCCTTGTCGAGTATAACATCTTTTCGGAATTGCCTTGCCTGCGAGAAATATTCCTCGAGAAATAAAATCTCAGGAAGCCCGAATTATTCGGGATTGTTATTCTTATATATTTTCTTGTTGGCCGCTGACTTGCGATAGCTCTCGGGACACCGTGAGCACGTGCTCCCGGGACAGCGAGCAGCCGTCGTGTTTCCACCTTACCGACCTCCATCTGGTCGGTAACTTAAAACCAGCGTGATTATTTATTCTCTTTTCTTTTTTCCTCGTTCCTATTTTTCTTTCCTCCGATTATTTTCCGATTTAATTTAGTTTTTTTCAATTATTTTCTTTTCTTTTATTCGGGTTCATCTTTGTTATAATTTTATTTCCCTTTTTTTATTTTTTCGTTTTTTTTGCCCGTTCTCTTCCGAACTCGCTGTTTTCGTCTAATTCTTTTATTTTCCTCTATTTTTGTTATCAGTTTTTTCCTTTTCTTTCTTTTTTTTCTTTCGATTGTTTTCCGATTTAGTTCATCTCGCTTAATTATCTTAATCTTTTATTATAATTTAGTTCTTCTATTTTATTTTATTTTACTTTTTTTGTTTGTTCCTTGTTATACTTTGTAACGGGAGCAAGCTTCCTTACGATAATTTTCCTGAATTCGTGCGCCTCCTGTATAGGAACGGGCCCTCAGACGGGGGGATCCGTGTGCTCGAACGTCCAGGAATTGTGTGTTGAGGTGTAAGAGACGCTTTTATTTTATGTGACGATAGTTGTTTTTATTTATAACGTAACGAGTCTACAATTTCCTATTTCTTGAGTTAATTGGGTTTATTGTTTCCCGTTCCTACTGGTATGTTACGGTGAATAGGCTTCGATATAAAGAAAAACGCTTATTCTATTATCTTAATATGATTTCTCTGGTTATGGAATTATTTAACTGCTTGAAGTCGTGATATTTATTGACCGGGTTTATTTTCGTTCCTCGGCAGTTGCCCGGTTATTTTTCCGTCCGCCACATGCGAACGCGCTGTGAGAGCGAGGCGGTGGCTCGGTCGCCCGTGCTCCCAAGATGGCTGCCGCACACGGCAGGCCTTGCCTGTGACGTCACGACCCCGCGCCGACGGTGACAGTTCGCTCACCTCGCGGAATGTAATTGGTGTTTAATTGAGAATTTGGCGGTTTTACCTCGATCCAACTGTACAGTGGCCTTCAGGGACGGTGAAAGAAGACCTGGGTGTGCCTTTTTTGAGTCCTCGGAGTCGTGAAATCTGCTCGCCCGTCCCTTCGGCTTTCCTGACCGGACACCTTGGTCACTTTACCGCCGTTCTCCCTTCGTTGCCAGGGTTACCCGCCGTTGGCTTGTCACCAGTCACCAGTTTATCGGATTCCGTATTGTCGATAATTTTCTTAGGTCCGAAACTTCACCGATTCTTATGGATCCGAGATTTCACTGCTTTTTATCCGTTCGAAATCTCGCTGCTTCTTGTAAACCTGAGATTTCACTCAATTTTTTTCTTATAATTCCGCGATTTCACTCAATTTTTATAAGTCCAAAATCTCACCAGAATTTTATAAGTCCGAAAATTCACTAATTTTTATAAGTCCGAAATTTCACTAATTTTTATAAGTCCAAACTTTCACCCGAATTTTATAAGTCCGCAATTTCACTCATTTTTATAAGTCCGAAATCTCACTAATTTTTATGAGACCAAAACTTCACTAATTTTTATAAGTCCAAACTTTCACCAGAATTTTATAAGTTCAACTCACCGATTTTACAAGTCCTTTTTGGCACAATTTCACTTTTTTTTTTTACTTTTACTTTCCACTTTTACTTTTCACTTTTTGCTGGTAGTCCTAGAGAGCTGGTGTAGACCCGGTGAGATGATTAACCGCCTTCCGGTCGATTTATCGCCTTTTTATATGCGGATTTTTGACTCCTACTCTTGAATTTTGCATAATTTTGGCGGACCGGCGCACGCGTATTCGGTTTTCCTGTATCAATTTTTCTATTGGTCCTACGAGGTTTTCTCCTACGAGGTTTTCTCCCCTCGTCCTCCAATCATGCATAGGTCCTTCTGTGACGTAAGGACCATTTTCGGCTTATCACTAATCGGGTGTCGACCTTGATTTATGTGGCGTCATTTTTGTCCAATTGCCTCTCTTGTTTTTCCCTCGCTTTTTGTTCGGTTTGGCCTTGGTCGATATTGCTTTCCGTTTCTCTCCCGTGGTGCTGGGTGGCGCTGGCGGTGCTTGGCTGCCACCCGCTCTGGCCTCTGGGCGCATGCGTGGTTCCTGTATCGATCGGTTTCCAGCACGATCCCGTCCGATGGCGCCACTTGGCCTTCCCGTGGACGTTCGTGACGGCGGGCTCTCCTGTGGCACCGGCGCGGCGACGTCTTGGGGGGGGGGGAGTGTTACATTCTTCCCCCAAACCACTGGGGAAAGTGCTCTCTCTTTCCCCAGTTGTTTCCTTTCTCTCTGTTTCCTTTCTGGGTTGCTCGTATTGTATTCATTTTTAGACATTGTCGGGTTTATAGGAAATGATTTTTATTTGCTTTTACATATATCTCTGTTTTGTAATGTATATATTTTGGATGTATGATTGTGTGTTGTTTCTGTTTTTTTTTCTTTTTCTTTTCGGCGTCGGAGTCGCTGGATACCTCCGATGGATCCGGGTCCTCTATTCCCGAGTCGTTGGCTGCCCAGTCATCTTCCTCTTCGTTGTCCTCGTCCTCCCAGGGGTTTTCCCGGGGTCGCTGGGTCTGATCGCAATGCAGGGCCCCATCCGTCCCCCAGTCGAACACGGGGGGGTTGGGCCCCTCTCTCGCTTCCGCCATCTCGATGAGCTGGTCCCGTGGTCGGGGCGTCGCCGCCTGGGATGGTTCTAGGTTGACCCAGACGGCGTCTGCCCCGGTGGTGGTGCTCTCGACGACCAGGTTCCACCGTCGGTCCTCGACTGTCTCCTTGAGCAGTTGAATGGATGCCTCGCTCCATCCCCGGCCCTGGGCTGGTCGGAGCCTGTCGAGGCCGCAAGCTATGGCCTGGAAAGGCAACGCGAGTTGGTCTCGAGGAACGGTGTAGAGTTCTTCCCGTCTCGCGGGCATCGCCATGGCCCAGTCTCCAATCCAGACCCATATGTCTCCCTCTTCGTCTGGATCAGCCGTTACTACTGCGCGGTAGAAGCAGTCCTGGTGCCTGACCAGGACTGGCGCGGCTGGGAAGATTTCGTCTTCCCAGACGTTGTACACTTCGGGATGTCTTAACGAGATGTTGGCGAATGTACTCAAAATGCGCGTCCTTGTGCCGTTTGGGTCGGCCAGGTGGACGTATAGCCTTGATGGGTTCACCACGGCTAGTACC
The DNA here is from genome assembly GCA_917499995.1 of Ichneumon xanthorius. Lineage (NCBI taxonomy): Eukaryota > Metazoa > Arthropoda > Insecta > Hymenoptera > Ichneumonidae > Ichneumon > Ichneumon xanthorius. The sequence goes on from CAKJTD010000002.1 coordinate 1,443,531, forward strand.
GTGGTGTCCGCGTGTATTCCCTCGAGAAAACGGGCCGGGTAACACTTAAATGTTGCCATGTTTTTCTTCACTTTCTTTTTACTTATTTATTTATTCTTGGGTCTTCCGAATCTTTTTACTTATTTATTTATTCTTGGGTCTTCCGAAGCATGCGGGGGGGGGGGGTCCCCTTGCCCTCTCTTTTTCCCTTTTTCAGCTTTTTCATTATCTTCCGTGTGTTTTTTGGGCTTTGCCCGGCGGCCTTGATCTTCCAATCTTTTTCTTTCCTGTTCTTCGTCCGTATTGGTGGGTTGTTCGCGTCCGGTTCCCCTGATTGGCCAGCTGGCGTTATCTTCCTGGTCATCTGCTCTGGTATCGACCGTCGCATCGATCCTCGATGTCGCGCGCGTGCCGGCCTTCCACATTAGCCTAGATCGGCCTCGGTAGTGGGGGTCCCTTGTCTTGGCGCCGCGCTGTCTCTCCTGTGCTCCAGTGGCGCTTACTCGGAGGGGTCTTGGGAGATTTCAGTATGTCTGTCGCTGGGCTAGGCTGCGTTGCGAAGGGTTCCGCCTATGCTGCCGCTGTCTTTGTCGGGCGCCGTGAGGCGTGCGTCGCCGCACTCCTCTCACTCCTAGTGCTTTGCCTCCCGGCCTCCGCGTCCCGTTATCGGCTCGTCCTCTTTGTGCGGATGTTCGCACCCTTGCTGCTTGGCCGTCTCTCGGTGTACGTCTCTCGCTGCAGGTCTCGCGTCTCCGGTGTCAGTATGCCGGCGGCGGGCGTCGGGCTCAGTGCCTTCCCGCCGCGGTCGCTCCTGACTCGGTTTAACCCTTTCTTTCCTTCGTTATTTTTCCTTTCGTTTTTTTTTTTTTTTTTTTTTTGATTATTCTTAGAGCCTCCCGATTACCATTCTTTCAGCTTGTTTTTTTCAGTTTATTATATATATATATATATATATATATATATATATATTTTTTTATTGTTATTGCCCTTATGGTTATCACTTTATTATTCCGGTTATTATTATTATATTATCCTTCTTGTATGGCTACTGTATAAGATGATTAAGGTTATGTTGTTTTATTCTATTTTATTTTTTTTCTTGTTTTATTCGATTTTATTTGGTTCTATTCTGTTTTATTTTGTTTTCCGGTTTATGTTTTGACCTCGGCTTCTTCTTCCTTCTTGGTATCGCCTTTCTTTTTGTACCTCTTTAACAAACTTGCATGGAACTTCCCCCGGAGTTTTCTTGTTTCTGGGTCCACGAGGAGATTTGTTGCGAGCCCCACGCAGCGATCGATCTTGTACGGTCCTTCGTACAGTGGCATGAATTTTGCCGCGACTTTGTCGTCCTGGCTCGAGACGTTTAGTGCTTTGACTAAGACTAACTCTCCCTCCTCGTATGTTACCAGTCGGTGGCAGTCGTCGAATTTTTCGGCCCTCTTTCTGCCCTTCTGCGCAATTCGGAGCTGTGCCTTTTCGAGTTTTTTCGTATAATCCTCAAGTTCCATGGATTTCTGACGTAAAGCCGGTATCCAATTCTTCCATGGTCGGTGCGGCGGTTTTTTCGTTTGTAACTCGGTCGGGGTGTATTCGGTTGTATCGTGTGGCGTGTCGTTAATACAGTCCTGTATTATCGGCACCCATCTTGCCCATGCCGTGTGTTTGTCTGTTAGAAAGGTGCGAAAGAATCGTCCTAGTTCCCGATTCACCCGTTCGACGATGTTTCCCTGCGGGTGTCGTATCGAGGAGAACACCCCTCGGATGTTCTCGTCCTCCAACCATTTTTTCCAGGCCTTGGCCGTGAACTGGGTGCCGTGGTCGAACTGCAACCTCTTGGGTTTCCCATGCTTCGGGATATAGTCCGTGCTCATTTTCGTGATGACCGTCTTCGTGTTGGCTTTCCTCATGGGGTACAGGACGACGTATTTTGTGAAGGCATCCAACGTGACCAGTATGTGTCTTACTCCCCCGGTAGACTGGGGTAATGGTCCAAAAAAGTCGATCGAGACTAAATCTCCGGGTCCCTCTGGCACGATTGTTTGCATGCTTGCGTAGCTATTCTGGATCGCACATTTCGTCCGCTGGCACGAGTCGCATGTTGCGAGCTGATGCCTGACACTCTTCGCGAAGCGAGGATATGCAAAATCTTCGTTCAGCATGTTGAAAACCTTGCTCGCTCCGACATGCCCATACATCAGATGGCACTCCTCGATGAGTGTCTCTCTCAGCTCTTCCGGCAGAACCACTTTCCACTGTCCGGTCTTCGCGGCTTTTTGCAGCACGCCTTCGTTTAGTCGATAGTTTTTCGGATGGTCCTCGGTTTCCTTTTCTCCTTCTAGTCGGGCTATGATTTCGTTCAGATCTTCCTATTTCCGCTGGGCCGTGCCGATTGTGCGCATCTTCCTGGACAGCAATTTTGAGGGTTTCTGCGCTAGGGCCGCGATAATCGTTTTTCCCCGCGTCGTCTCCTCGGGCGCGTACTCGTGGTCCCGTAATCGACTGAGTGTGTCCGCGACTAGATTGGATTTCCGCGGTCGATGCTCCACGGTTAAATCGTACCCTTGGAGTAGCAATGCCCATCTCAATAATCGGTCGCTCGCAAACCTGCAGCTTTTGAGGAAAACCAAGGCCTTATGGTCTGTGATAACAGTGATTTTCGCCCCTTTGAGATAGGTCTGGAATTTTTGGAGCGCCCAGACGATGGCGAGCAATTCCTTCTCGGTGGTTATGTAGCCGACCTCTGCTCCTTTGAGGGTCCGGCTCGCGAATGCTATCACGCCGATCTCCCCTTTTTCGTCGGTCTGGGCGAGCGTCGCACCGAGCGCGTAATCGCTTGCGTCTGTTGTAAGTATATACGGCTTCGTCACGTCGGGGTATTCGAGCACGACCGACTCGCAGAAAAGTTCCTTTATCCTGTCGAACGCCTCGTCATGTCCTGCCGTCCATTTCCAGGTAGTTCCCTTCTTCAGCAGCTCCAGTAATGGTACGGTTTCTTCGGCGTGTCGGCTTGTAAATTTCGTATAAAAATTCACAAGGCCGAGGAAACTTCGTAGCTGCTTTATGTTGCGTGGCCTTGGGAAGTCTTTAATCGATTTTATTTTATCCGGCTGTGGTTGGATGCCCTTGGTTGTTACCACATGTCCGAGAAACTTTACTTCCTTCCGAAAGAAATGGGATTTTTCCATCTTTAAAGTCATTCCGTGTTCTCGGATTTTCGAAAACAATTGTCGGAGATGTTGCAGATGTCGCTGAATATCTGCCGACACTACTAGTAGATCGTCCACGAAATTGACGATATAATCTCCGGTGTTCTGTAAGACGATGTCCAGTCCTCGGACCAGGGCTGCCGTGCTTGTTTTTAATCCGAACGGTGTTACGGTAAATTCGTAACACTTGTTCTCGTGGCGGAACGCAGTGTATTTTCTCGAGTCAGGATGTAGTGGAATTTGCCAGAAACTGCTGGTCAGGTCGAGTGTCGACATGACCTTCGCGCCTCCACATTTTTGGAAGATCTCCTCTGTAGGTAACGAAGAGTCGTAATCTCCTTCGAGCTGTTCGTTCAGTCGCCGGGCGTCGAGACACAACCGTACATCCCCGTTGGGTTTAATTACCGTCACCATAGGGTTGATGTACGTGCTTGTTGATCGCTGGATGACCCCTTGTGCAAGCATTTTGTGTATTTCATCTGTGACCTTCCCTCGGTAGGCCATGGGAAGCGGATATGAGCGTGCCACGAACGGTTTTTCGTCTTTGAGGATAAGTCGGTGTTCGTACGCCTGCATCGGGCCCGGTCGTTTCCGAAATACATTTCTGTATTCAAAAATCTTTTGAATATTGAATTGTTTTGAAAGCCTGTTGCATATCGATGTCCACGACGGTGCACTCTCGAAGATTTTCGTCGACCTCTTCTTCCCGTAGACACTCGTCGGCGGGATCCCGAATTTCCCCGCTCACCACTTGTCTTGTTTCGGCGTCTTCCGTTTCTTCCGTTTCGCCCGTCCCTTCGACTCGTGCGAGGATCGCTCTGCTCTCCCCCATTTTTTTTGTTCCCCATCTCCTTCCTTGTCGTTCTCCTCCATTTGCCAATAGCTTCTTTTTAGACGTCCTACGATCCTGTCTTGTACCTTGATTGCTTTTTCGTGCGTGTCCACGAACACTTCCAGTTTGTCCATCGCGTCGATGCCGAGGGGCACTGATTTTTGCAGCTTGGAATTACCAGCAGGTTAATATCTCCCTCTGACCCGTATACCTTTGCTTTTACCATCATTTGCTGTCTCACTCTTCCGGAACTGCCTCCGAATGCTCCCACCACACTTAGAGATGTTACCGGCAAAATTGGACAATTTTTGAAAGCCTCGCGGTTTTGCAGATGGAATTCCTCTGAGATACAAGAAACTTCGCTGCCGCTGTCGACTAACGCACTAGCCATCGTTCCCTCGAGACCGATCGGCACCTCGGGGCACATGGGTCGCGATTCGTCGTAGGTTACGTCCCCTCCAGGGTTTTCCATGTCGAGGAGATAATCCTGGGGACTCTCGAAGATCGTCCGGATTTTTTTTTCGTTGTCTTCGGGATTGCTCCTTGTCCGAAAGCCTTGAGTTCCTTGTCTCTGGTCGTCGTTGGCGTCGAAACCGGTCCGGATTTGAGTTGGGGTTGACGATCTTCCCTCCTGCCCTCTTTGGCCCCGACCTTCTCCTGGTCCATTTCTTTCTTATCCTCCCCCTTTTTAGGATCCGTCTCTCCCCCGTTCCTCGTTACCCCTTTCCGTTCTTCCAACGATCCGGCCGTGTAGACGGTCGTCAATTCCCTCTCGGAGTTTGTCGCTTCCTCCGTAGAGTTCCTTGCAGCCTCTCTCTCTCTCTCGCTCTTTTCTCGTCTCATCTGCCAACACTCGTCTTTTCGCTTTTTCTTTTCCTCCTCTCTCCGTTCTCTTTCTTCTTCTATTTTTATTCTTTCTTCTTCCTTCTCTTTCTCCTCGCATTTCTTTCTCTCTTCTATCTTCTTTTCTGCTTCTCTTTGTTTCTCTATTTTTATTCTTTCTTCTTCTTTCTCTTTCTCCTCGCGTTTCTTTCTTTCTTCTTTCCTCTTTTCTGCTTCTCTTCGTTCCTTCTCGGTCATCGGTGCGGCCGCCGTTGCGTCTCGTGGTCTATCGCCGTACCTGACGGACGCAACGTTTATGCGTTTCCCTGGCTCCCGCCGAGAGCGCCCGCCATTGCCCCTTGCTCCTGCTGCATCATTGCTGCCGGTGTCGTGCGCGGTGACATCGGGAAAAATGGCGGCGGTACCGAAAAGTTTGGTGTTGGCGCTGGCCCAGGTGGCCCTTGCCACTGATTTCTCGGTTGTTGCGGTGTTTGGGCTCGGCCGTACGGGTGGTTTGGTGGCTGCGAAGGGCCGTTCTGTTGCCAGTGGCGCGGTCCTCCACCATTTCCCCTACCATTTCCTCGATTGCCATTATATCCCTGTCCATAAGGTCTGTCGCCATGGTTTCTCGCGTTCACCGCTCCCCCAAGGTCACTGCTCTCTAACAGCTCGATCAGCTCGCTTACTTTGCAACCGTTCCGCATGAGAATCGCGGTTCTTAGATTCTCGTCAAAGTGTTTTGCGAGGCGACGGATCGTTTCCTGGTCGCCGATTGGTTCAGTCAGATCGCGAACGTTTCCGATTACTCGTGTCGCGTATTCAGCTTTGGTGAGTCGTTGTCCCTCGACGAAGTACGTGCCGAATTCCAGATGTCGCTTAACATTGTCCTGTAACTCTCGGCCCCAGTACATTGTTCGAAACGCCTCTTCGAACTCCACGATGCTCGAGATTTCCGGAGCGACCAGAAGCCACCAATCTCGGGCTGTTTCGACCATTGCTTCGCTCATCATGCACCGAAATTCCGGGCCTTCGGGCTCGATGGCACTGAAATGATCCCTGAGTGTTTTTAAATACTGCATGGGTCTTTCCACTCCGTCGCCTTTGAAAGTAGGCAGTTTTTTTGATGCCACGTAAGCCTTACAGGCATTCAGACCGCAGAATGTCGTATTTCCTTGCGCGGTCCGTGACATCTCCGCCTGTGCCTTTACCGCGTACTCCCGTATTTTTTTTGCGTTTTCTTCAGCTTTCTTCAGAGCCTGGGTAGATTTGTCGGTTACTTGCTCTAATTTCCCGACTAGGTCAACCAGGGCGACGTCCTGTGCCGCTAGTCTGTCTCGGACCAAGTCGTTCGTGGGCTTCTGTTCCTCCCTTATGGCTGCTTGGATCGTCGCGACCTTCCTGTCCGTGTACCGTTCGACGTCCTGGGCCACTGTGGCGAGAGCGTCAAGCATTTCTGTCTTCAGTTCTCTCCCTCGGGCGACGCATTCTTCTTCTTCCCTCTTCTGGGTGCCCTTGAGTTCGGCAAATTCTTGCTTGTGGTCAGCGGCCATACTCGTTAGAGCCTTCATGACATCTTGAATGCTGTATTCCCTCGGAGTGTTTCCATTGTTTTCTTGGTTCCGTCTCGTTGCTTCCTCTGATCCGTCGGGGTGGTGCGTCTTATCGGCTGGCAGCCCAGCCTGACCGTGGGGAATCATGGACAGGCGGTTCAATTCCTCCTGATTCCGAATTCCCCTTCGTCCGAGCAGATGATCGGCGGTCGTAGACTCCCAGTCTAATGTCAGATCGGTCACGTTTACATCGACGTCGCCATCCTCTGTATCCGATCGCCCACCTGTCGATCCGCGAGACACGTCGGTATTCTCTTCTCCTCCCCCTTCGGATGCTCGCCGTTCCCTTTCCTTTTCGCGCTGCGCCTTTCGGAGCTGACGGACATCTTCTTCCATTCCCATCAGCTCGAGCTCCCGCATTTCCTGTTCCACGGATTTCTCCATTTTATCTATTAGTCGCGGCTAATTTCTGTTACACGGTTGCGTTTGGTTGCTCTTACACCTCCAATTCCTTTCCGATCGAGCCCCACGTTGGGCACCAAATGTAACGGGAGCAAGCTTCCTTACGATAATTTTCCCGAATTCGTGCGCCTCCTGTATAGGAACGGGCCCTCAGACGGGGGATCCGTGTGCTCGAACGTCCAGGAATTGTGTGTTGAGGTGTAAGAGACGCTTTTATTTTATGTGACGATAGTTGTTTTTATTTATAACGTAACGAGTCTACAATTTCCTATTTCTTGAGTTAATTGGGTTTATTCGTTCCCGTTCCTACTGGTATGTTACGGTGAATAGGCTTCAATATAAAGAAAAACGCTTATTCTCTTATCTTAATATGATTTCTCTGGTTATGGAATTATTTAACTGCTTGAAGTCGTGATATTTATTGACCGGGTTTATTTTCGTTCCTCGGCAGTTGCCCGGTTATTTTTCCGTCCGCCACATGCGAACGCGCTGTGAGAGCGAGGCGGTGGCTCGGTCGCCCGTGCTCCCAAGATGGCTGCCGCCACGACCCCGCGCCGACGGTGACAGTTCGCTCACCTCGCGGAATGTAATTGGTTTAATTGAGAATTTGGCGGTTTTACCTCGATCCAACTGTACAGTGGCCTTCAGGGACGGTGAAAGAAGATCTGGGTGTGCCTTTTTTGAGTCCTCGGAGTCGTGAAATCTGCTCGCCCGTCCCTTCGGCTTTCCTGACCGGACACCTTGGTCACTTTACCGCCGTTCTCCCTTCGTTGCCAGGGTCACCCGCCGTTGGCTTGTCACCAGTCACCAGTTTATCGGATTCCGTATTGTCGATAATTTTCTTAGGTCCGAAACTTCACCGATTCTTATGGATCCGAGATTTCACTGCTTTTTATCCGTTCGAAATCTCACTGCTTCTTGTAAACCCGAGATTTCAGTCAATTTTTTTCTTATAATTCCGCGATTTCACTCAATTTTTATAAGTCCAAAATCTCACCAGAATTTTATAAGTTCAACTCACCGATTTTACAAGTCCTTTTTGGCACAATTTCACTTTTTTTTTTTTTTACTTTTACTTTCCACTTTTACTTTTCACTTTTTGCTGGTAGTCCTAGAGAGCTGGTGTAGACCCGGTGAGATGATTAACCGCCTTCCGGTCGATTTGTCGCCTTTTTATATGCGGATTTTTGACTCCTACTCTTGAATTTTGCATAATTTTGGCGGACCGGCGCACGCGTATTCGGTTTTCCTGTATCAATTTTTCTATTAGTCCTACGAGGTTTTCTCCCCTCGTCCTCCAATCATGCATAGGTCCTTCTGTGACGTAAGGACCATTTTCGGCTTATCACTAATCGGGTGTCGACCTTGATTTATGTGGCGTCATTTTTGTCCAATTGCCTCTCTTGTTTTTTCCTCGCTTTTTGTTCGGTTTGGCCTTGGTCGATATTGCTTTCCGTTTCTCTCCCGTGGTGCTGGGTGGCGCTGGCGGTGCTTGGCTGCCACCCGCTCTGGCCTCTGGGCGCATGCGTGGTTCCTGTATCGATCGGTTTCCAGCACGATCCCGTCCGATGGCGCCACTTGGCCTTCCCGTGGACGTTCGTGACGGCGGGCTCTCCTGTGGCACCGGCGCGGCGACGTCTTGGGGGGGGGGGGGGGGGGGAGTGTTACAACTTCTATTTCTTTTTTTTTCTTTCCCTTTTACCCTTTATTTTTTCCGCTAATTCCCGTTATCTTCTTCTTCTTCCTTTTATTTTTTATTTTTTTTTCCTAAACATTTTCTTTCCACCCTGGACATAACAAGTACAGAGGCCAGGGACATACGCCATACCCATCGGCGCCTGGACGGGCAATAAAATAATCCCGCGGTCCTTGCGCGTAAAATATCGCGACCTGTCATCGGGAGTGCCGCGTCCGCGAAACAGTGCCCGCGAGTGTAAGTGTCCGCGAGTGTGAGTGGGGGTAAGGGTCGACGGAACCGATTTCGAGCTCCCGCGTGAGCTACGACAGTCGCGCGTTCGGGTAATTTCGGGTCGCGCCGAGGCCACACGAAATCCGTCTCTCGCGAATATCGGAATGGCGCACGGCACGAGTGACACGGGGCCGATGGAGACAGTTCACGAGATCGATCTCTCAGCTGATCGGCTTCGTCACGAGTTACAACAGCGCGGACTCTCGATCGTGGGGGAACCGAACGTGTTGCGGGATCGACTCTTGTCGAGCCTTTTAATTTCGCTCGATCCGGCAGGAGCAGTCGCGAATCCCGGTAACAATACTCGCGCTCCAACGAACAATAATGGGCCACCCCCCGCGAATACCGTGCCCAGTAACCACCAGGCGCCTCCGCCTGAGAATGCGATACCGGCGTATGAGGGACTACCCCCTCCGCCGCGGCCGACGCCCCCCCCCCCCCCGAGGGAGGGCAAGGAGCAAACGCGAACGCTCCCGCGCGACGACACCGCGATTATGATCTAGCGCGCGATCCCCCGTATAACAACCATTTCGACCGGGATTTTCCTCCACCACAAGGTCACTCGTCTCCTGTGCGTACCCGGGAATATACGCAAAATTATTCGGGACTTAACAATTCGCGTTCAGTCGCCGATCTGTTGCGGAAATGGGATCTACGGTTCTCGAGACGAAGGGGGGAGGACGCGATGGGCTTTCTCACGCGTATCGAGGAAGCCCGCGAGATCGTACCAATTTCGGACGCCGATCTACTCCCCTGTATACCGCTCGTTTTGACAGGGATCGCGCTCACGTGGTATCGCTGAGAACGAACGCGCATCCGAAGCTACCGGGAATTCGAAGACGCTTTTTTGGCTCGGTTTGGCGATCCCGATCTACAGTTCACGCTTCGCGAGGAATTATTGCGCCGTACACAGGGAGAGGGGGAAGATACGGTCGACTTTTTGACCTGTCTCCGAGCGTTACTCGACCGGGTAGTTCCGCCGTTCTCGTTACGCGAACAACTAGATTACGCGCATCGGAATATGTTACCGCGGTTACAAATCGCGATTCGGCGCAACGACTTTCATTCGTTCACCGATTTCGAACGCATCGCGGTACGGGTAGAGCGCAGTTACCAGGCTGATCGGTATTATCAGCCGCCTCCACCGCCGGAGCGATCGGCCTTCCCCGATCTCGCGTACCGGCCGTTGCGATCATATCAGCGACGAAGCGATGCGAATTACGCGGTTTTCGGGGAGGCGCGCGCGCCCAGCTCCGAGCGCTCGCAACATCCAGACTCTCGCGCCGCGCGTAGGGGGGAACGATCACCCTCCGCCGATCGACAGGGTTACCGCGGTCGCACTCCGGAGAGGGGCGACGATCGGAACAATTATCGGGCGCGCACACCGGATCTACGGGAGGAAAGGCGGGATGAGCGTTCGCGATATCAATCGCCAGGCCGGTCAGTCCCTCAGTACAACGGGCGTCAACCATCTTCGCGCTCCGATGCAGCGACGCGACGCGTACATTATCCCGACGAACGAGATCGGGCCAGATCTCCCGCGCCGCGATCGAAAACGCCGCCGGGGGAATACCGTCCGGTAGCTCACCGCTCACCCACGCCGGTACGAACCGAGACACGCGACGCCGGCGCGAAGAAAGAGTTGACCTGCTGGAATTGCGGGAAAGAGGGACATCGATCGATCGGATGCCTCGCTCCGAAAACCGTCTTTTGTTACCGATGTGGGAAGAAAGACGCGCGAACTACCGACGACCATGAGTGTTCGGGAAACGCGTCCCGGAGCCACCCGTGAACGCGCCGGTGGCTCCTGAAAACCCGATACCGACTTCTGTTAACGCGCTACCGACCTTAGACGACTTCCCGGATTTTCCTAAATTATTGACGGAATATTTTTGTAGCCCGCTTCGAAGCTCGCGTAATAAAATGGTACTACTCGTCGTGGTAAAATTAGGGGAACACCTCGTGCCAGCGATCGTAGACAGCGGGTCTACAAGCACGTATCTCGGCAGAGGGGCACTCGCGATCGCTACCGAGCTGGGATATCTTCCCCGGAGCGTGCCTCCAGCCTCCGCGACTATCGCCGACGGAGGCCAAATTACATGCGACGAGGAAATCGACTTAACCGTAACACTCGAGGAACGCGAGCGGCCCATCGTAGCTCGCGTATTTCCGACCGTACCGGTACCCTTACTCCTCGGCCTAGACGCACTCAGTATTTTCGAGATCGTCGTCGATCACGCTCGTCGCGTATGGAGTTTCAGCGGTGATAGTTCTCGCGAATTTAAATTTATGGGAAGCGACTCCGCCGCACACGCGAATATCCTCCTCGGTATTTCCGATCTCGAGCGTAGTGAGAGCGAGCGGCTCTCGGCTTTTCTTAATCACGAGCTCCCGAAGCTTCGCGCTGCGCCGGGACGCACCGACTTAATTGTCCATCATATCGATGTCGGGGATAGTGCGCCGATTAAACAACGATATTATCCCGTAACCCCGATAATTCGCGACGCCATGAATGCCGAAGTCGACCAGATGCTCGAAGCCGGAGTTATCGAGCCCTCGAGTAGTAATTGGTCTACACCAATCATGATGGTGAAGAAACCGAATCACACCTACCGGTTTTGTCTCGATTTCCGCAAGGTGAACGGGGTCACGAAGAAAGACGCGTATCCCCTCCCGTACATGAATCAAATTCTCGATCGATTACGTTCGGCCAAATATATTTCGACGCTCGACCTAAGCCAGGCTTACCACCAGATCCCGTTAAGCCCGGAGTCGCGAGAGATCACGGCGTTCACCGTACCCCAGCGCGGTCTCTTCCAATTCACGCGTATGCCGTACGGTTTAACGAAAGCTCCCGCGACCTTCCAACGCCTTTTAGACCGCCTAATCGGGCTGGACATGGAGCCTCACGCGTTCGCGTACCTCGACGATATTATTATCGTAACCGAGACCTTCGAGGAACATCTCGCGTGGCTTAAACGCGTCTTCGATACGATCACGGGAGCGGGCCTACTAATCAACCCTGACAAATGCGAGTTTTGCTGTCCGGAAGTGCGATATCTCGGCTTCCGCGTAAACCGCCACGGTCTACAAGTCGACCCTGAAAAGACCGAGCCTATACGAAATTTTCCCGCGCCCACGAGCATAAAGCCGTTGAGACGATTTCTCGGTATGGCCTCGTGGTACCGCCGATTCGTTCCCCATTTCGCGGAGATCGCGGCACCGCTCACGAAGCTCACGAAGAAGAGCCAGCGGTGGATATGGGGAGACGAACAACAATTGGCGTTCGAAAAATTACGCAAAGCTCTCGTGAACCCTCCAACTCTTTCGTGTCCCGATTTCAACGCGAAGTTCACGCTTCAGACGGACGCGAGTATGAGCGGCTTAGGCGCTGTACTCACCCAGTCTATCGAGGGCGTCGAACACCCGATCGCGTACGCGAGCCGAGCCCTTTCCGCGGCCGAACGAAATTACTCGACGACGGAACAGGAATGTTTAGCCATTCTTTGGTCGATTCGAAAATTCCGCGCTTACCTCGAGGGATACCGCTTCACGGTTATAACCGACCACCACAGTCTTCGGTGATTACAAACGTTAAAAGATCCCGCCGGGAGGTTAGCGCGTTGGGCCTTACAACTCGCTCAGTATGATTTCGAGGTTGTGCATAGGAAGGGTGCGCTAAATCACGTACCCGATGCCCTCTCTCGGATGTTCGAAGGACAGCCACCCTCGGCCGAAAACGTTCCCGACACAGTCGATCTCGCGTCACTCGCTCTCGTATCGGGCATTACGGGGGGAGAATTAGTAGAGCGCGAACCGATCGATGCACTCGCCGATCGCTGGTACGCGCGGAAAATCCACGCTGTCGCGACCGCGCCCAACCGATTCCCGAACTGGAAGATAATCGAAAATCGGCTCTACGTTCACCGCCGTACGAAACGCCGCGTGCTACCGAAAGGTGATTATTCGGAGTGGAAACTCGTCGTTCCCCAATCCTCCCGTTCGGAAGTACTTCGGGAAAATCACGACGCCCCACAGGCCGGACATCTGGGCGTCGATAAAACTTACGCTCGAATTTTCCATTCGTATTTTTGGCCGGGAATGATTCGCGACGTGATTCGCCACGTACGTCACTGCGGCGTGTGTCAACGCACGAAGGCGGAACAGCTACCGCCCATCGGATTAATGGGTCGGAGAATCGTGGATGAACCGTGGACCGTCGTAGCCGCCGATATTATGGGCCCGCTACCGAAAAGCCATTCGGGTTGCGCTTACGTCCTCGTGATACAAGATCTGTTCACGAAATGGGTCGAGTGCTGTCCGCTGCGTAAAGCTAACGGGAAGAAAATCGGCGAAGCTCTCGAGGAGTTGATATTTTCTCGATGGGGAACTCCTCAGGTTTTGTTAACCGATAACGGTACCGAGTTCGCGAATAACCATCTGAACGCGTTAGTTACCGACCGGGGAATTCACATCTCGCGAACGCCACCGTACCACCCGCAGGCAAATCCAACAGCAGAGAGCCGCCGAGGGCCTCCGTCGGGTCCAGGAGGGCCTAAAGCCCGCTCCCGCGACCGCTGGACCTGGGAAGAGCCACTGACGCCCGATCCCGTGACCAGACACGGATTTTTTTTCCTTTTTTTCTTCTTTTCCCTCCCCTCCTATCGTTTTTTTCCTTTATATTTCTTCTTCTTTTATATAGAATGTAGTGTATAATTTTTTTTTCCTCTCGCGGGAACTCAACCCTGAGGCCATGCATCGTGTCCTTCGACCGACCTCACTTCCGAGACACGAAAAATAAAAAACTAATTTAGTATAACGAAGCTACCGAGTTACTCACTCAGCCCCCCTCCCCACTCCCATTCCTGGAATCGTGGAGACTAAGGGGTAGTGGAGACTAACAGGTAATTGTGTTCGTACTCGTATATTGTCCCTGCATGCCGCGCTTGGATCCGCCCCGGATCGCCATTCGCTACCGTTATCGTATACGCCGCTTCTTTCTCTATTCACGTCGACTTGACCGTGTCTGATCGCCAGTACGGGGGTTTGCCGTTCCCGAAAAATATTTCATTGTTGCCTCCCGAGCTGTACCATGGTCTCAGACGGCCGAGGACGGCCTTGCCGTAGGGGGGGAGGAGTTGTGACGGGGCTTTTCTGCTCCCATCACAAAGAGAGCCATATCTCCGGCTCTCGCGTGTATCGGCACGGCACACGGCATTCTTTCTCCCGGGAGGAGTCCCTTCCAGGCGAACAGACAGGGTCAATCGCGAGCGAACCGTGCCCACGATTAATTTTCGTTTCATTTTCTTTTCCGGTCAATATTCTCTCGAGCGTACGGCGGTCATAACCGCCGCAAGGACATCCCAACGTCTTCCGGCAACGTACAGCAGGCTGGAGCCTTGCTACCGATCTCGCCGCAGCCAGCCACAGTCAGCAGGCTGGAGCCTCGCTGTCGACCTCACCATCGTCACACACGGCCGGCACCTCGACACGTCGCCCGCCGTTCAGCCGCGCCGCTACCGAGGTAGCGCGCGACGTTACCGACAACGGGCCCTCCACCCTCCGAAGCCGCCTCGACACGACGAGCCACCAGCTACAGAGATCTACAGCGTCCGGCTCGTCGCTATGCCGTCACCTCGCTCGTCTCACCGAAGGTCCCGTGCCTGCGCGCACCGACGCCCGTGGATTTACCTCCCACCACGAGCGTACTCGATCCTTCGCGTTCACGTCACCACGAACGCGACGAAATTGAAAGAACCGCGCGAGATCTCGATAATTCGGGGAAAACGGACAAATAGAGCAGAGGGCGAAACGAAGATAGGCATAGGGTGGGGGAAAAAGGACCCGCGACCGCGAGAGCGTTACTTCTCTCGGGGACTCAATCGTAGGCTCCCGAGAAGGAAGGACGTCGTGACCGCTGCCGATCCGTGCGAAACGTTCCGCGAGAATACCGACATCTTGTCATACGCGAAGTGGGACTTCTGGCCGAGGGCAACTCGAGAAGCTCCCGCAACTGCCACGAAATCGGTGAGATCGTCGTACGTGTTCGGTTTGAGGCTAGAGTTAGAATAGAGCAAGCTCGACTCGTTATCGTGGGGACGGCACGCCTTCGCGCGCGAGACGCGGAATTTGTTCTCGGGGAGAAATTCGATAAAATCCATGTTTGCAATTTCATATAGTTTCCGTTAGATAATTTGCCTGGAAGGTTCTCGTTAATCTTTTATTTCATACAATAGTTTGCGCCTCGTGCGAGTCCATACTTTAATTCAATTTCGCCTATCTAAATTTTCTCGCAATTAATTCCGAATTTAACTTTTCCGATTTTATATTTCTTTTTTTTTTACTTATTTCTTTTTCCGATTTCTTATTGTATATTTCCTTTTTCCGAGTTTATGAGCTTCCGCGTATTCCCGCTGCGATCGGGCTAATTTAAGAAAAGCCTGTTGCGAAAGATCCCGTGGCTGCGATCCACGTTTGTCGTGTCCGCGAGCGTTGAGAAACCGAACCTTGTCCGTCACCGATTACCTGTTACCGCATTTATGTTACCGAATCAAGTTGAGAATTGTTGTTATTATTTTATTGTGCACATTTCGGGTTGTTAAGGGAACGAGCGTGCAAGCTAGTCGCTTCTCGACCACGCTCCCGATATTCGTTAAAATAAAATATCTTTGGAGTTCCCGTATATTTCGTCTCAATCTCTGTTTCCTCCTCGCGGAGGCAACCGAACCACCCCCTCTACCATTTCCCAAGGCTGAGCGACACCGGGTCGCTCTCGTCTCTCGATCGGCTTTGAAATAAAAATTTCGTTGCGAGAGCTTTCGCTCTCGCAGCTGGCGCCCTTAAGGCCGAGTGAGACGAGTTTTGTAGCCGTCTCGATTGGGTAAATTCGGGTGTAGGGAAAAACGGTTACAATATATTGTGACGAACCCGTGCGACGGATATTTCGGCTAAACCGTTGCAGGGATTGCCCAAATATAACGACGCCAACGATGATAACTTCCACGTAGTCCTACCGTTAATTTCCCTCGTTGATGGGCGCCAGTCAACCTATTTGTTGCCCCGATTGACGGGGGCGTACCGTCCGGTGTACGTTCGTACCTACGGCTAGCAGGAAGGGGTGGTGATCGGGTGATACTAATTACCTAACTCGAAAAGAACGGAGAAATAATTATCCCGTATGCGGGTGAACAATGCCGGAAGGCGTCTCTATTTATTCGATCTCGTCGGCCGGTTTCCGCGCCGGCGTTCGCTTACAATTTACTTCGTAGTTAGAACAACCTTTTTTCTAAATAAGTTTTCGCTCGACGGCGACGTCGGGTCTCTCGCTACCATACACGGCGTATGCCGGAGAAGCCGGGCACGCCCGAGAAAATACCACGTTACACGGACGGACTACTACTCGGCCTTTCGCCGTTAATTTATGAAATATGGAGATCTGCACCACGTGCGCCTACCTTTCTTTCGATTAACAATTATCGTCGTCAGCTATCCTTTATCCGTGTCCTGGTATCCCGTCTCGGCTCGGCCTATCGACGGTACACGCTCTTCTCTCCCCCTCAACTACTCCACAGATCTTATTTTATTCTGTTCTTTTGACTCGAGTCTACGCGTCGTTATCTGTCGCTACTCTGTCTCGGGCCCTGCCTACCCTACTGACCGCCCGCTCGACGCGTGCCGCTTCCTCTGCTCTCGCTTCCCCGCACCGCCCCCCCCCCCGGGTGGGGGTCAATGCCGGCTGATCGACCCGTGCCATCGATCGTCGCTGTTCTTCCTCGCTTCTCCTTCCCCGGCCTCCGGACCCTGCTCGCCTAGTCTCGCCGTTTCGTACGAACCCAGTAATCCTACAAAACAAATATCTCCTCGGCAGTCCAGCGTTCTCGTGTACGCAGTTTTGTCCGGGTACGGTACGGAAACGATTCGGCAACCGCGCTATGGGCTCGAGCCTCTACGCTCGAGCGATCTCGAAACGCGCTACCGCGAGCGCGTGACAACGCCTCGTCACATCCCTCCACTAGGCCGGGGCTATCTCGCGAATCGCGAGGTAGGCCCTCGCCGATGCATATCTCCAACGTGTTTTTTTCCGTGGAATCGTTTCTCGACCGTACCCGCTATCTCCATCACCAGACATAAATGAAACAATCAACTCGGTTCTCATACACTTCGTACCAACTACTATTTATTTATGATATTCTCTCCGCCCACCCGGGTCGACTTTGTGCCCTCGGCCTGCAGCCTCCCTGTGTTTTCGAACCCCAGGGGGGATGACCTTTCTTAATGTCTTAGTACGAAAATTCTTCAGCGCTTACTCTTCGCTTATCTCTTTTTTTTCACACCAACAAAAAAAGAAACCAAAGGATATAAAGTGAACTATAATTCAACGGGAAGCTTCCCCGTTCGTTACCGATTGCCGCAAACGGTCATCGAACAACAAAAGAAAAAAAACAAATGAACCAAAACAACAAAAATAAAATAAAAAGAAAACAGTCCAAGGTGAGGGAGAGAAATAGCTAAAGAGAATAATAATAAGGAAACACAAAAAAAACGAAACTGTGTCGGCCGCTGCCGTCTGTTTTAGCACAGGCAGGGTTACACAATAAAGGAGATGATGATAATGAGTAATGTCAAATTAAAGAATAAATTCTTCGCCGTCGGTCGTCCCGCTCTATTCGGGCCCCCCTTTTTTTCTCTCTCGCTCTAGGCGTATCGGCGGTGCCCGTTGCAGTCGGAGCAATTGGACCGGGTGAAGTTCAGCCGGTAGCAGCTGGTGCAGTACGGAGTGCTGCCCGCCGTCCACGGCTTCTTGCAGTCCCGAGGCCCGTGCTCGTCCTCGAAGCACCGAGGGCATGTCATATCCGTCGAGGGCACTCTACGCTGTTGCATACGGCGTACTCGCTCGAGCTGGCCGTTGGCTGCTGCGCGCTCTAGCCCATGTGGCCCCGGGCATTGCTCGGTAGACACTCCATCTCGGTGACACCGGCGACAGAACCCCGTTCGTAACGGCAAAAGGCAGTCTTTCCATGAGTGCCCGATTTCTCGGCAGTTCAGGCAGCCGGTTGGTGTTCGGCGCGCTGCGACAGTCCGTCGCGCTTCTCGTTCGTCCGTCTCGACCTCTCGAGCTGTCTGTCTACGCGCCATGTTCCTGGGAAAGGTATGAACCTCCGTCCCTCGCGTGGTGGCCGCACGGTTCGGCCCTTCGTTCGTGGTCAACCTCGGTGGCCGAGTCCTTCCTTCGGCCGGTGACAACGTTAGCTTCTTCATCGCCTGACTCATGGCCTGGAATCGACCCTCCTGAGTCAATGGAGGCCGATTCGAGCGCTATTGTGGCCGACCCGAATTGGTCGGCTCTGCGTCCTGGGCGCTGATTTCCAACCCACTCTCTGGCTGGGTCACCTGCTGCCGAGCGGCTCCGCTCAACCTGCCGTAACGGCGGTGTGCCTCCTCACGTATCTCGGCGAGTTGCTCTTCCGGCGTCTGCGCTGGCGGGTTTGGCGGTGCCTCCGCCGCTGTTTCCCCGGCCGAACCGTGGTATCGTCGGCGCGCTGCGTCGCGGATCTCGTCGAGTTGAGCTTGTAGCTCCGCCGCTGCTTCGTCCCCTAGTTGGCGTCGAGCTTCCATTCTTCGTCGCTGATTACTTTTTGTCGATTTTTCGTTTCTCTCTACACTTGGGGGTGTATGGCTCATTAGTTACGTTCAATTAGCGCCAAAATTACTTAACTCAACCTCCTTATTCCTATGGTTTTCTTATACTATATATATGTTTTCTTTGTTTATTTTTATCGCTTTACACTCTCAGTGCCCCGGCGTCAGCGGGGTCTTAGCTAGCTTGAGGTCTTTCACGTGCCATCTACCGGCAGGCCGCCCCTCTGGATCGGACAGCTCGACTACGCTCTGCGACACGACTCGCACGACCTCGAACGGCTCGGCGTATTTTTTCGCAAATTTTGACGTGAGGTTATTCGCGGCCTTCGATAGTACGCGGTATCTGCGATAAACCCGATCCCCCACGTGCAACGGGACGTTCTGCCTCCGTCGGTTATAAAACGCCGCTTGCTTTTCCGATGCCTCCCGGATTCTTTGTGTTACAAGGTCGCGCATTTCGACGAGTTTACTCATTCTCGCGGTCCATTTCGCGCGATCTGGGTCATTCGGTACGACCTCCTCCCCCAGCATGCGTCTCCAATGCTGTGCCGGCCTTGGTTCACGCCCCAGGTTTAAAAAAGCCGGACTCACGCCGAATGACGAGTGCACGGCCGTATTGTACGCGAATTGAAACTCGGCGATGTACCGGTCCCACTCGCTATGATCAGCGGATACATAACTCGATATCATTGTCCTTAGGTTCCGGTTCACCCTCTTAACCGGGTTTGCCTGCGCATGGTATGGCGGGGTCGTCACGCGTTCGATCCCGTACTCGTCCGTCAATCTTTTTACCGTCTGGTTCACGTACTCTGTTCCGTTATCTGTTAAGAGCCAGCGCGGGGTTCCCCACCGGCACAACACACGCGCGCGAAAGGCCTCGGTTATCGTCTTTCCGGTGGCCGCAGGCGCCGGGGACCACTCGATCCACCGCGTAAACAAGTCCTCAAACACGATCAAATATTTATTCCCGGCCTTCGACCGCGGGTAGGGCCCCACAACGTCCGACGCGACCGTATCCCAGGGCTGGGCGACGACTCGCGGTCCCATCATTCCCATCGGCCTTGCTTGATTTGCTTTATGCAGCGCGCACATTACGCACTTGCCGACATAACGTTTCACGTCCCGGTACATCCCGGGCCAATAGTACGAGATCGCTAGTCTTCGGTACGTCCGTTCGACCCCCGGGTGACCGGCCTGCTCGCTATCGTGCACCTGTCTCAATACATTTTCGCACTCCTCTGCCGGTATGACCAGCTTCCACGCGTCTATGTCCTCGCCGGCCGCTTTCTTGACTGCGTCCGGCCGATAAAAATACAGTGTCCTTCCCGCTACTTGCCACTCCGGGAATTCGCGTGGATTCCGGCGTATCGCGTCGAGCCGTTCCTGATACCAATCAAGTTCGAACACTTCCCCCAGGGTGTCGATCTGCGCGCCCCAATCTGGTTCGATGTCCCCGAACATCCGCGACAGTGCATCTGCAGCCTCGTTTTCCATACCCTTACGATATTCTACAGTCATTTTATACCCGGAAAGTTCGAACGACCACCGCGCGAGCCGACCTATCGGGTCGACCAAATTGTACAGCCACCGAAGGCTACTGTGATCTGTAACTACGGTGAACTCGAACCCTTCTAAATACGGTCGAAACTTGCGTACCGCCCATATTACCGCGAGGCATTCCTTCTCCGTCACCGTATACCGGGTTTCGGGACCGGTCATAACCCTGCTCGCGCACTCGATCAACCGTTCTCCGAGTTCGCCCCGTTGTGTCAACACGGCGCCTATTCCCTTATCGCTCGCGTCCGTGTATACGATGAACGGCAACTCATAGTCGGGAAACGTGAGGATCGCAGCGCCCGTTATCTCGCGTTTTACCGCCTGGAACGCGGCCTCCTCGACTTCGGTCCACAGCCACGGCACTGTCTTGCTCGTCAAACGGTTCAGCGGTCCTGCTACGCGCGATATATCCCTCAAATGGCGATGGTACCAATTCACCATCCCATTAAACCGTCGCAGTTCGGTCGCGTTTCTCGGTCGAGGGTATTCCACTATTGGCCGAATTTTTTCCGGATCTGGCCGCAGCCCTTCGCGGTTGACTAGGAAGCCGAGGTACCGTACCTCGCTACGGCAAAACTCGCTCTTTTTGAAATTCAATATTAGGCCGGCCTCGCGGATGATACCGAGTATTTTTTCGATCCATAACAAGTGGTCTTCGAACGTACGATTGACGACGATGATATCGTCGAGATACGCGAACGCGTGCGGCTCGAGCGCAGGCCCGATCAGTCTATCCATTAATCTTTGAAAGGTAGCCGGCGCGTTACATAGTCCGTAGGGCATCCTTCGGAATTGGAAAAGCCCCTTCCCTTCCACGATAAAGGCCGTGAAATGTCGACTGTCCTCGTCCATCATGATTTGATGGTACGCAGCACTCATGTCCAGTGTCGTTATGTACACGGCCTCTTGCAGTTTGCTTAGAATCGTTTCCATCCGCGGGAGCGGGTATGCATCTTTTCGCGTGACTCTATTCAGTGCCCGATAATCCACGCAAAATCGCCACGACCCGTCTGGCTTCGCGACAATGACTGGGGGACTAGCCCAGTCGCTCTGGGAAGGCTCGATGATTTTACAGGACAGCATGCGATCTACTTCCGCGTGTAACTTCTCCACCACGATCGGCGAACGGCGGTACATCCGTTGTTTCACAGCCTTATCGCTCGGTGCGTCGATCACATGTCGGGTAAGGGCCACCGCGACGTCGAAGTCGTGCGGCATCGTCGGAATTAATTTCGCGAGCACGGACTCTAATCGCTCCGGCTGCGTGTCTACGAGCTCCTGCAGCCCGAAGCACACCCCGAGTGTCGCGAGTTCGTCGTTCGTTCGCACGATCGGGTGCTCTACCCCCACTGCGTCCATGGACCAAGTGCCTGTACCGCCGAATATGTCCACACTAAATGCCTGGATGAAGTCCATGCCCAACAAACAGTGAGATTTTAATTTCCGCACGATAATAGAGGGAAACCATTTTTGGACGCCATCTAACTCGATCGGAAACAGCGCTTCTCCTCGCACCCGTTCCGGGGATCCATTGGCCATAGTCACGTAATCGTTCCGTGTTCTCGGATAATAACGGTGTGGCAGCCCGAGTGTGCTCACAATCTGCCCCCCGATCCGACCGAATACCGAGATGGTCGCACCCGTATCGACCAAAGCTTCGAGCATTTTTCCGCATATCACGAGTTCCACGAAAATTCTCGCGCGCCCTCCCTCGCGCTTCCACTCCCGCGGTGGTGGCGGGAACGCACCTAAGAATTGCCGATAGTCGGGCAAATTCGATTCGCTCGCCGACTCGTCCCCATAACTCGCGCCCCTCTCCGCGCCCGCGTGCCCGCCGGGCCGATCGTCGCTCGCGACAGTCGTGTCGCACGTTTGCCCCCTCTCTGTCGCTCGAGCGCTTGCGACGATGGCCTCGCTCTCATCCTCGATCCCTTCCTCGCTGTCCGAATCTAATGTCCAGATGCCCGTCGGCCTGCCGATAGACTCACCCGCTCCTATTTCCTCGGCCTGTTCTAAACACGGGTTAGTCGGAACGCTCGTCGCCTCCGCGCTCGTCCCGGCGCCGCCTCTATCATGAAGTTCTATATTTCGAACCACACCCGGGAAGGGATTAGGAGGGGGCAAGGTCGGATTGACTCATGACTCGGTTGTCTGATCGTCTCCTGCGGGTCCTCAATTAACCGGTGCGCTGGCTGTCCCGCTACTGCCAGGGCCGGTCCGCGTTTTTTGATAGAGCACAACCGCAGATTTCGTTCGTCACGTCCTTCCTCCCACAGGCGGTGCACAGCTGTACCCGGGGGCTGTGACAGTCGCGCACAAAGTGGCCCGTTTCGGCACAGTTGAAACAAAACGGTGGTGGTCGTCTCGCGAAGCCTGACTGATTCCTTGAGGCGGTCGCGTTACTCGTCCCCCCACCAGGCTGCTGCGTCACCGGCGAGCGTCGTTGTTCAGAGTTCCGTGGCAGCGGTGTCGAGGCAGCCTGTGTCGTCCGTCGCGCTGGGGCTTAAACTCCCGCCGGTCGCGGGGGAGTTGGATCGGCCGCGGCCACTTTCCGCTCCCCCCACCACGCCTGCCTCGTTGTCGCGGCTTCGGTGTTGCTGTCTCGGCAGTATCCGTGGTATCGCTTCCCGCCGTCTCCACGGCGTCGACTCTTCGTGCGTATGGCCGGCTCGGTGTACTCCCCACCGACGGCTTCTTCGGCGGGGTTGTTACTTTGCCGTCCCACGCGAACTCCTTCACGTTGGCTTCCCCTCGGCTCGGTGGCGGGCGTCGAGCCTGAGCCCTGGCCCACCGTTGCTCGATGCGTATTGCTTTACCGACCAGGTCCTCGTACGAGCGCACTCCCCGTCTCTCGAGTTTATCCCAGTACTCGGGACGTAGGCCAGCGTACGCCTGGTCCAGCGGTGTACGAGTGCTCTGACGTTTGTTCAGGCGACAATACAGCGCCTGTACGCATATTAGGTAGTCCTTGGCGGTCTCCTCAGGCCCCTGTGTGCGGGTACGTATATCCTCCTTCAATCCTTGTTGATCTCTGTCAGGGCAAAACAATTTGCGGAAGCCACGTAGGAATTCGCGCCACGTTCGCCACTTGCGTCGGTTCGCACGGTACCAGATGATGGCTCGGCCGGTTAACACCTCCGGCAACACTTGGAGTCGGTCGTCACGGTGAATTTCCGTTGCCGCAATTTTCTCGTCAAATTGCTCGATGAATTGCTCACACCCGAGTTCGCCATCCCCGGTGAACGTTAGTCGCCACTTTCTCGCGAAATCTCCGATGTCTCGCTCGTGCCTTCGCCGAGTTCTCGGGGATGAGCGGCGCGAGTACCTTCGCGTGCGCTCCGGCTCGTGCGCTACTCGTTCTCTCTGATGGTGGCCACGCCGCCCCTCCGTCCTTCGCCGTGATACACTATCATCTGTTTCGCTCGCGCTTATCGACGACCCACTTGATGCGGTCACGCTTTCCTCCGACGAGTACGCGTCGCTCGAGTGACGTCTACCCCGTCTGCCATGGCCCCCCTGCGGGGTCGACCTGCTCTCTCGGCTCACGTCGCTGTCGGTTTGCGTACTGGCCTCCCGTTGCCGCGCTCGTCCTTGACGCCTCGCGGCCTTTGACTCGTACGGCGGCGATCCGCCTCGCCGTCTCGCGTACCCCCTTGCCCGTCCTCCCGGACTCTTCTCGGGGCCTCGCTTCGGTTTGGCAGATCGCGGCCTCGTCGTTGGTTATGCTGTGGGAGATCCAGGTCTGCTTCGCCGTCCCATGTCGCCGAGATGAGGCGGCGTGGAGGTCGTTTTGGTTCATCCTCCCTGTCACGTCGATCGTCCACAATCTCGACTCTCTTCGGCCAGACCCCCCCTCGCGCGCCGTCCGCCGGACTGACCGGTCTCGATCCGCCGTCATTGCCCGGATCGCGTAGCGCTCTGCTCACCCACTCTCGCAGGCGGTTTCTTACGACGGCCGCAACGCCCTCCGGGTTCAAGAAGAGCGCTCGTAGGATCTCGCGAATTCGCGTGACGGACAGTTGGTCTACTTGCTCCACCTCAATGGCGCGGGGGTCATCCGCCTCGGGGATCATGTCCTCCGCAGTCCAACGGATGTTCGGATGTCCGCGCTCCCTTAGTTTACACCTACGTAACCGGTCGCGAATCTCCTCCCCCCTGCCTTCTACGCTCGCATTGACGGCGCGCAATACTCGTCCTACGTCCTCGTCCGGCATCTGATCAATCCACTGTAGTGCATCGACCTGTCTCCGCCGTCGATCCCGCCTGTTTACATTGGCAAGGTCGTTACCGGTTCTACCGGCTTCTTCGTGTCCGGTATTACCGGCTGCCTCGACTCCGGCATTACTGGCCTCATCGTTTTCTGTTTTATCGGCGCCCTCGCCGCTCGCGTCCGATGGCGACTCGCGGTCGTCCCCTGACATTTTCTTATTTCTTCCCACACTGATCGCGCGTTGTCGAAATATTCTCCGAAGACTCTTTTTTCTTCACGCGTTCGAGAGCGCGCGCTTAAGCCGAGTACCGCCGACTCCCGACGCGTGGTGTTTACGTTGCGCGCCGCTGGCTCTCGGTCGACTCCGCTCGAGCCCGGTCCGCACAACAACACTCGCCCGAAAAATTCTCGGAACACACCGGCACTCGCGGCCGTTATTCTGAAATTCCCCGAGGAATTATTATTTATTATTATTTATTATCTTTTTGTCGCGAGTTATCACACCGAAATTTTTCGTCACGGCCCCACGTTGGTCGCCAGAAATTGTGACGAACCCGTGCGACGGATATTTCGGCTAAACCGTCGCAGGGATTGCCCAAATATAACGACGCCAACGATGATAACTTCCACGTAGTCCTACCGTTAATTTCCCTCGTTGATGGGCGCCAGTCAACCTATTTGTTGCCCCGATTGACGGGGGCGTACCGTCCGGTGTACGTTCCCACCTACGGCTAGCAGGAAGGGGTGGGGTTCGGGTGATACTAATTACCTAACTCGCAAAGAACGGAGAAATAATTATCCCGTATGCGGGTGAACAATGCCGGAAGGCGTCTCTATTTATTTGATCTCGCCGGCCGGATTCCGCGCCGGCGTTCGCTTACAATTTACTTCGTAGTTAGAACAGCCTTTTTTCTAAATAAGTTTTCGCTCGACGGCGACGTCGGGTCTCTCGCTACCATACACGGCGTATGCCGGAGAAGCCGGGCACGCCCGAGAAAATACCACGTTACACGGACGGACTACTACTCGGCCTTTCGCCGTTAATTTATGAAATATGGAGATCTGCACCACGTGCGCCTACCTTTCTTTCGATTAACAATTATCCTCGTCAGCTATCCTTTATCCGTGTCCCGGTATCCCGTCTCGGCTCGGCCTATCGACGGTACACGCTCTTCTCTCCCCCTCAACTACTCCACAGATCTTATTTTATTCTGTTCTTTTGACTCGAGTCTACGCGTCGTTATCTGTCGCTACTCTCTCTCGGGCCCTGCCTGCCCTACTGACCGCCCGCTCGACGCGTGCCGCTTCCTCTGCTCTCGCTTCCCCGCACCGCCCCCCGCCCCGGGTGGGGGTCAACGCCGGCTGATCGACCCGTGCCATCGATCGTCGCTGTTCTTCCTCGCTTCTCCTTCCCCGGCCTCCGGACCCCGCTCGCCTAGTCTCGCCGTTTCGTACGAAGCCAGTAATCCTGCAAAACAAATATCTCCTCGGCAGTCCAGCGTTCTCGTGTACGCATTTTTGTACGGGTACGGTACGGAAACGATTCGGCAACCGCGCTATGGGCTCGAGCCTCTACGCTCGAGCGATCTCGGAACGCGTTACCGCGAGCGCGTGACAACGCCTCGTCACAATATATATATATATATATATATATATATATATATATGTGTGTGTAGTTACCGATACACTACAGCTATCGTTATCATAATGCGCACGCGTACTGCGGTTTTGCGGTTACCGATGCTCCACGGCTATCGCTACAGATATAATTTTTTTCCTGGGCTTTTGGGATGATACAATTTTTTCCAGCGGCTTTTCAAGGTCAAAGTGGGTTAGAACCGGCATAGCTATACTACTTCCCGATCCCCCGATCCCCCGATCCCCCGATCCCCCGATCCTCCGATCCCCCGATCATCCGATCCCCCGATCCCCCGATCCCCCGATCACCCGATCCCCCGATCCCCCGATCCCCCGATCCCCCGATCCCATAAAAGTCGAAAATTGAAATTTTCGTACTGCTTTCTCATCAAGGTTAAAAGTAGAAAGTTGAAAGAGTTCTCACTTCATAATACGAGCTGGAATGCCTGCAGCGAAGGTAAAACTCAAATGCTCGATATCGTTTGTAACCGCTTTTCCCAACACCTGAATTTACCCAGTCGAGACGGCTACAAAACCCGTCTCACTCGGTCTTAAGGGCGTCAGCCGCGAGAGCAAGAACTCTCGCGACAAAATTTTAGTTTTAAGAACCGAACGAGAGACGAGAGCGACCCGGTGTCGCTCAGCCTTGGGGAATTGGAAGAGGGGGTGGTTCGGTTACCTTCGCGAGGAGAAACAGAGATCGAGACGAAATTACGGGAACTGAAAATATATTTTAATGTAAACGCATATCGGGAGCATGGTCGAGAAGCGACTAGCATGCACGCTCGTTCCCTTGGTAACCCAAAATCCTCACAGTAAAAATAATAACAGTATTTCTTAACAAAATTCGCTTGACCAAATCGGTAACAAGTAATCGGCGATGGACAAAGTTCGGAATCTCGACGCTCGCGTATCAGACTACTAACGTGGATCGCAGCCACGGTACCGTTCGCAACAGATATTTCTCAAATTAGCCCGATCGCAGCGGGAGTACGCGGAATCTCATGAAATCGGAAAAAGACGGTGTGGTAAGAAATTACAAAAAGAACGGGTCGGAAAAAGAAATTTAGAATAATAAATTGGAAAGAGAAATAAGTCGGAACAGAAATGTAAACTAAGAAATCGGAAAAGTTAAATTATGAGTTAATGGCCAGAAAATTTAGATAAGCGGAAATTGAATTAAATTACGGACTCGCCCGAGGCGCAAATTATTGAATGAGACAAAAGATTAAACGAGAACCTTCCAGGCAAATTATTTAACGGAAACTATATGAAATTGGAAAAAACATGGATTTTACTGGATTTTACCCGAGAACAAATTCCGCGTTTCGCGCGCGAAGGCGTGCCGTCCCCACGATAACGAGTCGAGTTCGCTCTATTCTACTCTAGCCTCAAACCGAACACGTACGACGATCTCACCGGTTTCGTTGCAGTTGCGGGAGCTTCTCGAGTTGTCCTCGGCCAGAAGTCCCACTTCGCGTATGACGAGATGTCGATATTCTCGCGGAACGGTTTGCACGGATCGGCAGCGGTCACGACGTCCTTCCCTCTCGGGAGCCTACGATTGAGTCCCCGAGAGAAGTAACGTTCTCGCGATCGCGGGTCCTTTTTCCCCCTACACTATGCCGGTCGTTGTTCCGCCCTCTGCTCTATTTGTCCGAGTTCCCCGAATTACGGAGATCTCGCGCGCGGTTCTTTGAATTCCCTCGCGTTCGGAGTCTCGTGAACGCGAGGTGCGAGGTACGCTCGTGGTGGGAGGTGAACCCACGAGAGTTGCTGTACGGCGCTACGGGAACTTCGGTGAGACGAGCGAGGCGACGAGATAGCGACGAGCCGGACGCCGGTGATCTTGGTGACTGGTGGCTCGTCGTGGCAGGGTGGCCGGTTGCTCGGTCGGCGGGTGGAGGACCCGTCGTCGGTAACGTCGCGCGCTACGTCGGTAGCGGGGCGACTGGACGGTGAGAGGCTTAGCGAGGCTCCAGCCTGCTGATTGTGCGAGTGACTGCGACGAGATCGGTAGCGAGGCTCCAGCCCGCTGTTGCTGAGACCCGCGGTGAGATCGGTAGCGAGGCTCCAGCCTGCTGACTGTCGCTGGGGCGTCGAGAGCTTCTTGCGGCGGTTGCAACCGCCGTACGCTCGAGAGAATGGATCGGAAAACAAAATAAAACCCGAAATTAGTCGCGGGAACGGTTCGCTCGCGATTGACCCTGTCTGTCTGCCTGGAAGGGACTCCTCCCGGGAGAAAGCATGCCGTGTGCCGTGCCGATACACGCGAGAGCCTGAGATATGGCTCTCTTTGTGACGGGAGCAGAAAAGCCCCGTCACACGTTATACAGCCACTTTGCCTTCGACTGGGGCTTGTTGGGCTGCTCGAAACGCATGAATCTTCGGTATTTGCATGGAATGAAGCGTTTTCAACTTTTTAATAGGAGCTGGGACACCTACAGCGAGTGTTGTACCCCGGATAGGGTAGTAGCACCCTATTTGTAATACAACATAAATTAAGTAATATATTAATACGTCATTAATATATTCTTAATTTAATTAATATAATAATGTAGTAATATTAAACATTAACATTAAACATTATTATACGTTCTCGGGCAACAACATAATATTATACGATATTCGTATAATAGTATAATATTATAAAATAGTCGTAATAATATACCGTCGTATATTATATTCGTAATAATATACCGTCGTATATTGTAGTATTGTAGTATACATTCCAGTTCGGACAGCGGTGTCCGAAAAGTGGAGCAACTCCGGTTGCACAATATCGAGGTATGCAGCGGCACGCGACGAGCGCGCGTCGCTGCAACGAAATCCACCAAAAACCTGAGTCAGCCGTTAAGCAATCACGGGCGACTCGTTAATTAGAGCATCGACTCGAGAATCACCGAGTCACTTATGTCGAAATAAAAACATGCTCCAAATCCCGTTCTCGAAGAAGCGAGGATTTGGAAAGATAATCGTTTACAGAAATAAAGTAAACCATAAACATCTAAACAATATTAAGCTGACGTGCCTGCTCTCTTATTCGTATATAAGGGATCGAGAGCAGACACTCATCAGTCTCTTCGGAACTCCTGATTCTTACGGTTGACTATACGGATACACTTCGAGCACAGCTCAAACACGATAAGTGGGTCGTGTAATTGTAAACCCCTATCGTGAAAGATTAACGCCGGAGTGTCGTTAATCTAGAAAGTGTATCAAGCGTACAGACTGTACCAGCGGTTGGTAATTCAAAGGACATACGTAAGCATGACTAGAGCTTTAACCAACGAACGAAAGTAACAATGAATAACATATAAACAGCAATATCCAAACGATGGAATAATCAAACATTAATAATAAAACATCGAAAGATAAATTAATGGAGCATTGTTGGATAACATAAGGCAGCTCCGAGAGAGCTGTAACCAAGAAATAAGTCTACGTCGAGTTGAACGTAGCGCGGGCAAAAGAAGGGAACCTCAATCAAAGGTTCCTGAAAAGCATTGTTATATAGCAAATATAACAATGCCTTACTAAACAAATTAACTATCTAAATATCCAGTTTCACCGATATAAATTGTTACATAAATATTGTTAATTGAATAAATCTATATTTGTACTTCACTTGGGTTCCAACCCTTTACTGAGCACATCCCCAACCTTCCGAGCTAACGGCTCGCGCACAGACCTCAGATTAGCTACCTGAGTTTCTGCGGCATAACACGAGCGTAAAATTCAAATGCTCGATTTCGTTATGAAGCGACTTTGCCCTCGACTAGGGCTTGTTGGGCTGCTCGAAACGCATGAATCTTCCCGATCCCCCGATCGCGATTCCCCGATCCCGATCCCCCGATCCCGATCCCCCGATCCCGATCCCCCGATCCCGATACCTCGATCCCGATCCCGATCCCATAAAAGTCGAAAATTGAAATTTTCGTAATGCTTTCTCATCAAGGTTAAAAGTATAAAGTTGAAAGAGTTCTCACTTCATAATACGAGCTGGAATGCCTACAGCGAGCGTAAAACTCAAATGCTCGATATCGTTATACAGCCACTTTGCCTTCGATTATGAATTGTTCGGCTGCTCGAAACGCATGAATCTTCGGTATTTGCATGGAATGAAGCGTTTTCAACTTTTTAATAGGAGCTGGGACACCTACAGCGAGCGTAAAACTCAAATGCTCGATTTCGTTATGAAGCGACTATGCCTTCGACTAGGGCTTGTGGGGCTGCTCGAAACGCATGAATCTTCCCGATCCCCCGATCCCGATCCCCCGATCCACCGATCCCCCGATCCCCCGATCCCGATCCCCCGATCCCGATCCCCCGATCCCGATCCCCCGATCCCGATCCCCCGATCCCGTTCCCCCGATCCCGATCCCCCGATCCCGAAGAAAATAAGAAGAATAGAATCAAAGTCAAATTAAAAATAGAGTAAGAAATAATTCAGAATAGGAGAGGATAATTAAGTGTAGAATAAGATAGAATTAAGAATAGAACAAGATAGAATGAAGACTATAATAAAATAAAATTTAAAAAAATGAGAAATTATTAAGAATAGACAAGAACAATAAAAGACAGGATAGGAAACTAATTAAGAATGGAACAAGATAGAATTGAGGATACAATAGAATAGAAGTAAGAATAGAATAAGATAGAAGTAAGAATAGTATCGGAGAATAAGCAAGAAATAATTAAGGTTAGAATAGGAAAAGAATTAAGTATAGTATCCGGAAGCATTAGGGATAGTCTAGGAAAATCATTAAGAGAAAAATAGGCAGATAAGAATAAGAAAGAATTACGAATAGGGTAGGAAAATAAGGAATGATAGTAAGATAAATAAAATCAATGAAATAAATAAAATAAATAAAATAAATAAAGTAAATAAAATAAATAAAATGATAACATAAGGATAATAGAATTAACATCAACATAAAATCAAAATCCAAAAGATAAAGGGTTAGGATCAGATAACGCGAAGACATGGATCATCGGTATCGAAATAGAAGATCGCAAGAGCGATAAAGATAGCGCACCGGCCTGCGGCAGTCAACACGCCGAGACAGCGCGGCGCCAGGCCAAACCTTAGAACGGCCAAGCGCTGTAACCACGACCGCGATTCCGGATGGTGAAGGAGTCGAACGCGGCGAGCGGTGAAAATCAAAACAAAGGATTAATTTCAAGAATAGAGACGCCCGCTGCGATAGACTACCCGATAGTGATGACCAGCCGGATTGCTGGAAATAAGAGCATAATACGAGGAAGCGAAAATCATCTCGGCGATCGAATAATAATAACCGTTCGGTCGATACCAACACGATGATAGACGCCTATGGATAGAAACTATTGTCGACACCGTAAAAGGAGGGGGGTAATAGCAGGGAAAATTCACCGGCTTTCGAGCAAATTTTATCGCAAGCTCTGATAGTACCAAAGTGACAGGCGGAAGCGAAAGGCGAGAGACAGGCAGGCAAGCAAATTTAGAAAGTGCAGTGAAGAACGAAAGAAAGAAATAACAGAAGGAAGAAGAGAAGGCGAAGGAGAAAAAAAAACAGAAAAAAAGGAAGAAAAGGGATAACACAACAACAACAACAACATCATGGCATCCTTCCGAAATTATCCGGCACAAAACCTCGAAGGCCTGTACCCCAGGGTGACTGTCCTCACCGTACAGAACCCAAGCCGGCTGTATGTGCACTTGGACGACCAAAATGGCAGCCGGGCAAGGGTGCTGAACCATTACGCTAACACCAGTATCAACCATCCCGGAGTGCGCCGAATCACCGAGGAGGAAATTTACCCAGGAGCACCGGTGTACTTCCGATACGACAACCAATTCTACCGCGGGGTGGTGAACGAGCACCGGTTTCCGGAGGGAGACATCCCGATATGGCTCGGCGATTGGGCGATGGCCCTATACGCGACGCTAGAGGAACTGTTCACGGTTCCCCTAGAACATAGGGCGATCGCGTTCCAGGCGATTGGTTGTGGGCTACATGCCACACGGCCCAGAGACGGGGAGGAGTGGAGCCCAGAGGTCTGCCACTTCGCTCGAGAATATCTCGAGGAACAAACCTGGGATCTTCATGTAGTGGATCGTGACACGGGCGCCGACGCCGTATGGGTCAACCTCGAGGCCTATGGAAACACGAGGGAAAGTCTCCGAGATCGGCTCCTTGCCACGGAACAAGGACGATGGGGTGCAAACCCCATCCCTAATTGGTTTGACTGGGGAGCGGATGGCGGCTACCATTGCGATAGCATCCAGACGCCTCTCCGCCACCAATTGGCCCAAGGACAAGAAATGGACATCGACGACGAAGAAGGACACATGGACCTCGACAACGGAGAAGAACACATGGACCTCGATGACAACGACATGGAGGGGTGGGACGAGGACTACACCAGTGACGAAGGTTACCGAAGCGAGACGACCACAGAAGAAAACGACGAGGAGGACCTATAAAAAATATATATATATATATTGTA
Organism: Ichneumon xanthorius; assembly: GCA_917499995.1. Classification (NCBI taxonomy): domain Eukaryota; kingdom Metazoa; phylum Arthropoda; class Insecta; order Hymenoptera; family Ichneumonidae; genus Ichneumon; species Ichneumon xanthorius. The sequence goes on from CAKJTD010000002.1 coordinate 1,475,887, forward strand.
GCGTGGCTACATAGGTCGATGCAGCTCGCTCGCTCGGACTCACACAAGGCGACTCCGTAGGGCCTGATTGTATGTGTGAGTGGATTTTAATGTTTTTTTTGAACGCCTTTCATGTATGCCGGGATGTGCGATCGACGGTCGGAGCGAGAGTGGCGTCGAACGGTAGCATCGAGAGGTTCGGGAATCGGCGGAGAGTTCGCGCAACGGCGTATCTCGTCCCCCTGCTGTCGGAGTCGCGGATATCATCGTCGAGGAGACTACGGGACGACCGGGAGATTTTCATCGGACCGGCAGCTGCCGGAGTCCGAGCTGCCGGAGAAGATCGAGGCATCGGGATGGAAGTTGTGTCCGGCCTCGTAATCACGGGGATTGAGTACCGTGAGAGGTTCCGGGCACGAGCGGCGGCGCAGCGTGCGAAATATATTTAAGTGCTCGACGTTGCGAATTGTATATTGTACGCGTGCGAGACTATAGTAAGCCGCTGGCCGTTAGCGAGCGTCGCGCGAGAGACAGCGAGCGCGTGAAGATGCGAGTCCCGGAAATGTCCGAAAATGGACGAAGAGTGTCGCGATTAGGCAGGGGGGCGAGGGGAAGATTAACGAGCGCGTTCGAGAGCGAGGACTCGGGGCATTCACCGTTGTGAACCCGAGCAAGCGAGCCGTGTGACAGGCCTAATTATCGGAAGGAAGGAAGGAAGTTTCTGGATTCATACGGCGCATCACATCTTGGCCGTTTTCCCCGAGGATTACGCGGTTGTTGCCGGTGAGCCCGAGTCCGAGGACTTTGTTAAGTATTGTACATCCTTATTGCGATTGTTTTGTGCGCCGAAAGTCCCGAATCGGGCAATTTATTGTTGTAAAGAAGTTGTACCCGTCGGCGTGCTTCGTTCGGCCGTTCCGGGAGAGACGCGATCGCCGTGAATCGACGCGTGTATGGGTGTGTTCGAAATGTTTGTCGCGTGGCGAGTCCGTTAAATCGAGAACGGTTTTACTCGGGGCCGCGGGGTGAATTATTTTGTTTCCGCGTTTCTTATTGGTTAATCAGTAAATTCTTAGTTTGGTCGCCTTGGAGAGGTTTCTCACGGGAATTGCCTGATTGTCAAGTCGTCGTCCGCGGGAGTTGTCCACGCGCAGGATTGAGAGAGTGTGTGTGAGATTTTTGCCGCGTTTATCGGGCCGGGTGCGTGCTTTGTATGAGTGATTTTGCGATTTTGTATGGGTAATTTACGTTGATAATTCCGCGTGTCGCAAATTTGGACGTTTCGCGGGTCGCGACCGTACGTTGTGTGTGTGTGTGTGTGCAGGAGCGCAGGTCCCGAGTACCGGACGGATGGTTTTTGTCGCAAGAAGTATTATTGGAAATTGTGAGATTACGGGACGAGGGTTTTACCCCGGGCACTCCGGTTTTTTCCCTCTGTAGATATTTTGTGCTGAATTCGTTTTGATTTAAAATAAAAGTTTCGAGTCGTGGTTCCCGTAATATTGTCTTGGATTGCTCGTTTCCCGTAACCCGGGATACCACGGACGTCAGGTCGCTTGCCCAGACCACTCTGCCCTCGAGAAGGCCGCAGCGAAGCCGGGAGGTTTTCCTCGAGATCTTTCCCCGGGGCGTACGCGCCCCTGTCGCCCATCCCTGATTGAGGGAGAAAATTAAGGGGAGAGATCGTGGGAGTTTGGTAGGCTTTTGCCCATTCGGGAAAAGCGCTACAATATATTGAAACGTTTTCGGCTTTGCGAAGGCGGGGTCCGTTAACGTTTTAAATTTTTAAACTAGAGAGTTCGTGTGCAGGACTCGATATTGTACTCCAAAGGAGGGTTTTTTTTTTTTTTTTATTTGGGAGATCCTCAGATTGTCACCTTGCTTAACATGTCCGAAGACCAAGGGACATTGTCATCATTGGATATAATGAGGGTTGATTTGAAAAGAGTTAAATGACCGGTTGATAAATTCGAGAAGGCGTATCCAGTTACGGCTGGAGGCGCCAACTAGTATTTTATGATTTTGATTATTGTGGGAGTGGGAGATAGTGAGCTCCAACGCGACCTGAGCGATCCGTCTGCAATACTATCTTTTAACGGGGATCAATCTATTGCTTTTTTGTTTGTGGAGTTCCGAACGCGAGCCCGTTCGGTAGGGCGATGGGGAGAGAAGCTCCCGTTTGAAATAATGAGATTTTAAATAATTGCTTCTTCTGTTCACCTTAGTGATCGAGGTGATCAAAAGGCTTCTTTTTATAAACTTGCTTAATTAGGGTTTTTTTTATTAAGTGTGTGTGTGACGTGGCCGTTAGTGTCGGAGCAATACCGAGGCTAAAGGGCACCGAGGTGAGTTCAATTCTGCTCGACGTGGTGTGGGTGTCGGAGCGATACCGAGGCCTCACAGCACCAAGGTGGGATGATTCTGTACGACGTGGTGTGGGTGTCGGAGCGATACCGAGGCCTCACAGCACTAGATTTGGATAGGGTTTGTAATTTTTTTTGGAGGTGGTAAGCTGGGCTTGCTTAAGACTCTGGTGTCGAAGCGATATCGAGGCCAGAGATGGAAGAGATGGGCTATCTCAAGGATGCTGCCCCGGTGTCAAAGCGATATTGAGGCCGGTGTAGCGTGGGAGATGGGCTATCTCAAGGGATTCGTCGAAAGTGTCAGAGCGATACTGAGGCGTTTCGAGTAGGTAGGTTCTTGGAGAACGGTAAGGAATTAAATGATGCTCTTCTCCGCGGTGCGCGGGCTTATATAGGGAGTCCCGTGCGCTTGTGACGTAGGTGGATCGTCCGGGGGAACACCTGGCCGCGTGGGGGAATGCGCTATCGCTGCCGTCGTGGCTGTTCGCGGATCTATTTGCCGAGTCGATTCCTACTTTACCGGCTAGGTTATCGACGATCGCGTAATACAGGAATCCTTTACGGATGTTTCTGTTGGAGCGGATCGTTTGTCCCGTTACAAGAGCCCTCCCAAAAGAATGAGACAAAGACATGGTACTTTTGAAAGTCTGCTGTTTTATTCTTTTGATGTTTGTATGAGTATTTCCATCTCATCCATAATGTTTTTTAGTTCTTGATCAGAGCCGAAGTCGGTTGATGAAGTCGCTGGTTGTTTGCGCGGTCGGGTTTTATTAAGAATGCGACGCTTCTTCAACTCGATCGGTGTTCGACGGGTGCCCGTTTGAATTGGCGTGTGGGAGTGTATTCGCTGGAAGACACTCTCATCCAGATCGCTTGGGGTCGGGATCTTCCACTTTTTCTTTTGTTTTGGTCGAATCGCCGTGCTTCTGGGGGCTCCCACCGGGTCACTTTTGGGTTCTTCCATCGGTGCCAGGGATTCCATTTTTTTTGGAATCCATTTTAGGAAAACTCGTTCGACTTTGTTGGTCGCTTCTCGAGCTGAGAGAGAGATTTTTATTTTAATTTTTTTTTTATTTATTTATTTATTTATTTATTTATTTTTTTTTGCTTACGTGGTATTTTCAGATTTATTGGCTTACGTGATGGAGTCTCTAGCAGGCCTTCAATTTCGAATCGGAGCTGGATGTAATCAAAGTGGTAAGGCTCGGCCTGGATTTCCTTCGAATGGGTTTTCACAGTTTTTCTGGGACGATTCCCATTTCGAATAGCCTGCACTTTATACTCCCTAGCTGTTATAATTTTGATGCCTTCGTGGCTCTCGGATTCCGATACTTGGATCGCTTGGTCGCACATGGTAAAGCTTATCGCGAACTTGCTGTGTCCAAATGTTTCGAGAGACTGAAGAGTCGTGGCTCTTGATGAGGCCCTGGGCTCGGTTACTTCCTATTCGAGTTCTCGATTGTTTGTTTTGATCGAGGCGATAGTCTTGCCTAGTTCCCGACGGACTTTTTCTCCTCCGAGTAGAACGGACGTAAGTCGCTAGTATGAAATCGCCCGCGCTCTTTGTTACCGTGACGATATTGGAGTATGTATGACGTTTCTCCTACTTTACTTTTGATTTGATAAGGGCCTTCATACAACGGCATAAATTTTGCAATTCTTTTCATCAAGGGGTTGGATACATTAAGGGCTTTGACCAGGACGAGGTCACCTTCTTCAAATTTGGTCATTTTATGCAGATTGTTAAACTTGTCGGCCTGCTTTCCTCGTTTTTTCTTCATGTTTGTTTGTGCGGAAAAAATGAGGTTTTCGTGTGTTTCGTCCAACGGATCGTTTTTTCGAAGTAGATGCTGCCATGGTTTAACGGGTTTTTTTCCAGTGTGTAAATGAAGTGGAATGTATCCCGTGGACTCGTGGGGGGTTTCATTAATACAGCCTTCAATGGTCTCGAGCCAACTGGCCCACTGATTATGTTCCTTCAGAAATGTTCGGAAAAATCGAGGCAATTCCCTATTGGTTCTTTACACGGGGTTGGCTTGCGGGTGTCGAATGGATGTCAGGATCGTTCGGATCCCATTTTCCGCTGTCCTTTTTTTCCACAGAGGTGACGTAAACTGTGTTCCTTGGTCCGATAAAATTGCCTTTGGTTTTCCAAATCGTGGAGCGTAGTCTTCGAGAATACAGCGGAGGGTTGCCTCTGTTGTAGCTTTCCGGAGTGGGTAGAGTTTTGTTAGTTTGGAAAATACGTCTATAACAGCGAGGACGTGCTTTACCCCGTATTTTCCCGCAGGGAGTGGACCATAGAAATCTAGTGACACCAGCTGACCTGGTTTCTTCGGGAGAATGGTTTGCATTTCTGCGAACGCACCTAGGGTGTAAATCTTATTTTTTTGGCATGACTCGCATGTTCGGAGAACCTTTCGTGTAAGTCGGTAGAGGTGAGGACAATAAAAATCGTCGCAAAGAATCAGGTAGCACTTTCGGGCTCCCGCATGCCCATATATTTTATGACATTCTTGGATAATCTTTTGGGCCATGTTTTTTTGGGATTAATGCGCGGTTTTTTCCTCGTATTAGCTTGCACAGGATATTGTTTTGTATGCTGTATTCCGGCGAAGTTTCATTGTTCGTGGTTCTTGTTTTTAGTTCCCTCATCTCCTCATCCTGCTCCTGTAGGATATGGAGGTTTTTTTAGTATTTCCGTCATTTCTTCTGAGAGGTCTTGCGCTAATTTAGCGATGCTTAGTGGTGCTTGACCTTTTTCCAAACTTGGGCGACTCAATGTATCTGCCGCAATATTCCTCTTGCCTTCACAGTGTTGTAGTGTGATACGGTAGTCCTGGATGGCTAGCGACCATCTCGTTAATCTTCCGTGATCGAGCTTACACTCTTTTAGGAATGTCAACGCCGCGTGGTCGGTGATAACGATGATTTTAGCTCCCAGGATGTACGACCGAAATTTCTTAAGGGCCCACACTATGGCGAGGAGTTCTTTTTCGGTTGTAAAATAACCAATTTCTGCTCCTTTCATTGTGCGACTTGCAAATTGTATGACTTCTTGCTCGTTTTTGTCATTGATCTGGTACAAAATTGCGCCCAGCGCATAATTGCTCGCGTCTGTCTGTAGATAGAATGGTTTAGATTTATCCGGGTAATAGAGGATAACAGTGTCACAAAACTTTAATTTTATATTTTTAAATGTTTTTTCTTCTTCTTCGCCCCATTTCCATTTCACCCCTTTACGTGTCAGGTGGAGTAATGGTACCGTAGAACCTGCATGTTCATTGGTGAATTTGCTGTAGTAATTAATAAGGCCCAGGAAGCCTCTTAATTCCTTTAAGTTTCGGGGTGTTTTGAAGTCGTGGATTGCCTGTACTTTTTCTGGGTCTGGTGTAATGCCCTTGGGTGTTAAAACATGGCCGAGAAATTTAACACTTTCTCGAAAAAAGAACGATTTCTCCAGATTGAGGGTTAGTCCATGGTGATAGAATCTTGTGAATAGTTCGTCCAAGTCGTTGAGATGTTGCTCAAATGTTTCGGAGGTACAGAGGAGATCATCCACGAAATTTAATAATCGCTTTAGACCTCTCAGCATAGGTTCGAGTCCTCGTACCAGGCTCGCAGTACTAGTGCTAAGCCCAAACGGAGTTACACAGAACTCGTAGCAGCGGCCTCGATGGACGAAGGCCGTGTATTTCCGGGACTCTGGTTTTAGTGGCACTTGCCAGAAACTCGATCTGAGGTCCAATGTTGACATGTATCGCATGTTCTCACACTCTTGAAATAATGATTCGATTGTTTCCATGCATTCATTGTCTGGTTCTAAGATCTCATTGATTTTCCTTGCGTCGAGACAGAGTCTTACCTTGTCGGGACCTTTTGCTACTATTGTTAGTGGGCTTTGATACGGGCTCATGGATTTTTGTATGATCCCAAGCTCTAGCATCGTTGCAATTTCTCTGTCTACACTCTCACGGTGCGCCAGTGGTATTGGGTATGCTCTCGTTTGAAAGACTGTGCGGAATAACTTTTAGTTCGTGTTGATAAGAGTTTAATAAACCTGGTTTTTTGTCGAAGACGCGGTAATGTTTCCTTAGGAGTTTCCCGAATCTGCAGGCTTGCTCGCTGGATGTCCATTCTGTTTCGTTGATCTTCTGGGTGATTTCTTCTTCGGATATTCTGTAGTTGCTGGTCTCATTCGAGGCGAGTGCTGGTATGTGGCTTCCCTTCACATCATTGAGTGGCGCGTTGACGAGGCGTAAGCTGTATGTTTTGGTGTATTCTCTTGTGGGTGCCTCAGTGAATCTTACAGATCGTACTTCGGTCATCTTTGTGGGTAGTGAGAATGTGAGTTTACTCTTATCTAGGTCAATTTTTGCTCTTATTTTATGCAGAAAGTCAATGCCCAAGATACAGTTGACGGATAGGTGGGGAATTACCAAAAGCGTGGCTGCTTCGGCATCTTCTTGAAGCCTGATTGCGGCGAAGACTTGGCGCTTCACTTTGGTTGCCCTCCCGGCCATTGCTCCTGTTACCGTGACTCCCGTCAGTGGAAGCGTGGGGCATTTTGTGAAATTCTCGTAATATTTTTGGTATATGTCTTCTGAAATCGCACTGACCTCACTTCCAGTGTCTATGAGGGCACAAATCTTGATTCCTTGTACATAGATTTCTACGACTGGACATCTCGGTTGTTGTTGAGGTTCATGTTCATTCTCTTCGAGCAGATAGTTTCTCATGTCTTCCCCGTAACCTAGCGTTACCTGTCTTATGGGGAAGACGTCTGAGGTAACGCGTTTTCGTTTTCCGTTTCCGAGGCTTCCTCTTGGTCGTTCTCGGTTGTTTCCGGTGTATCTTCTTCGACGGTAAGAGCTCGAATTTTATGCGAACCTTCTCGTGATTTTCGGATGTTTGTTTCCTCCCTATTCGGCTGTGCTTTGGTCGGGTTAAGTGTATTTTTTGTGTTCTCGTGGTTTTTAAATGTATTTATTTGCTTGTCTCCATCGTTCGTTGTTTGCGTCTTTTGATTCCGATCCATGCGTTTCCGCTGTTGATTTAGCACACCCGCCTGATCGAACTTCTCAAGAAGGTCTAGGAGGGTGGTTGTCTTGTTGATACCGCGAGCGATAATCGCGCTCCTGATTTCCTCGGAGAAGTGTCTCGATAATTTGCTGATGATTTGTTCTTCGGTAAGTGGTGGTCTCAGTTCTCTTGCGGTTCCAATCATGTTGATTGCGTATTGTAGGCGTTTTAGTTTCGACTCAGCGTCATGCCATCCAAAGTCCAATTTTTCTCGAAATTGGTACTGTATGTCGTCGTTCCAGAATCGGCGAATGAAAGTTGTTTCAAAGTCCTCCCATGTTTCCACGGAGTCTTCTGCTAATGTCCACCATTCCTTCGCTAAGACTGCTAGGCTCTGTTCGATGATGGTCTTGACGTTGTACCGAGGTCCCAGTGCTTCGCGATGTCGTTGTAATTCGTGTATGAAGCGCATTGGTCGGTCTTGAGGATTTCCCCGAAAGGTTGGTATTGTCAGCTTTGGAGCTCCCCACAGTTTTTCTCCAGTCGGGCATATAGACTCTCTAGGTGCCGTTGCTCGTGGTTGTTGATATTTTGGCTGTTCCAGGGTATCCGAATTTCCTCTTCTGTTTTCCGTAGCCATTTTCTCATTGAATGTCTCGTTAATTTCATCGATGAGCTCCATTCCCTGTAAGATTGCGTTACGTTGTTGGGTCATCTGGTTAATCGTGGAGCTTAGTGCCAAGTGTTGATTTGGTTGGTTGGCCCTCCTGTTCGCACCTTCCTGTTGTCGCATATTGTCCATCCGTTCGTCGGATGCGCTGATCATTTCGCCCGCCTGATTCGTTTGTGTAGTTAGCCTCCTTGTATGGCCATTGCTGGCTTCGCTGTTGTTTTGTCCTGCGAGTTCTCCTCCCGAGTTATCTTGGTGGATTTCACTCCGGATCGTTGTACCGGCTATCATTTGCGAGATGTTAGATATTTCCTGAAATATTGCTTTTATGGATCCTTCAAAGTGTCGTTGCATGTTATCCAGGCGTCTAGTAAAGGCGGCGTTCATGTTGGTTATCCGGTTATTTATGGCGATGTCTTCTTCTTTTTTCTTTTTACGTAATTCTTCAAGTGTTTCCATCAAGTTTTGAGTAGAAGTTAGCGGGGTAGATTTGAAGGCTTTTGATTTAGATTGGTTTATGATTTCATGGTTAGGTGTACCATTTACCTGCGATCCGGCCAGATAGGCTTGAGCCGCTGTTAGTTCTTGCGCAAGACTTGGGTATGGATCGAAGGAGTTTTCATTCGGCGTTATATTCGGAGGAATTAGTTCGATTGATCCGCTCGCGGTACCTGAATCGATGATCGTTACTGTTGTTATTTCCTCGTTTTCAGGGATTTCTTTTTGAATCGGGGGATCTTTATGATTTGTCATTTTATTCTTATGGCTTGATCGATTGTATTTGATTTTGGATTTCCGACCCAGCTTGGATTATTTTATATCGAGTCCCTGTTCGGGCGCCAATGAAACGTTTTCGGCTTTGCGAAGGCGGGGTCCGTTAACGTTTTAAATTTTTAAACTAGAGAGTTCGTGTGCAGGACTCGATATTGTACTCCAAAGGAGGGTTTTCTTTTTTTTTTATTTGGGAGATCCTCAGATTGTCACCTTGCTTAACATGTCCGAAGACCAAGGGACATTGTCATCATTGGATATAATGAGGGTTGATTTGAAAAGAGTTAAATGACCGGTTGATAAATTCGAGAAGGCGTATCCAGTTACGGCTGGAGGCGCCAACTAGTATTTTATGATTTTGATTATTGTGGGAGTGGGAGATAGTGAGCTCCAACGCGACCTGAGCGATCCGTCTGCAATATTATCTTTTAACGGGGATCAATCTATTGCTTTTTTATTTGTGGAGTTCCGAACGCGAGCCCGTTCGGTAGGGCGATGGGGAGAGAAGCTCCCGTTTGAAATAATGAGATTTTAAATAATTGCTTCTACTGTTCACCTTAGTGATCGAGGTGATCAAAAGGCTTCTTTTTATAAACGTGCTTAATTAGGGTTTTTTTTATTAAGTGTGTGTGTGACGTGGCCGTTAGTGTCGGAGCAATACCGAGGCTAAAGGGCACCGAGGTGGGTTCAATTCTGCTCGACGTGGTGTGGGTGTCGGAGCGATACCGAGGCCTCACAGCACCAAGGTGGGATGATTCTGTACGACGTGGTGTGGGTGTCGGAGCGATACCGAGGCCTCACAGCACTAGATTTGGATAGGGTTTGTAATTTTTTTTGGAGGTGGTAAGCTGGGCTTGCTTAAGACTCTGGTGTCGAAGCGATATCGAGGCCAGAGATGGAAGAGATGGGCTATCTCAAGGATGCTGCCCCGGTGTCAAAGCGATATTGAGGCCGGTGTAGCGTGGGAGATGGGCTATCTCAAGGGATTCGTCGAAAGTGTCAGAGCGATACTGAGGCGTTTCGAGTAGGTAGGTTCTTGGAGAACGGTAAGGAATTAAATGATGCTCTTCTCCGCTGTTGTACCCCGGGTCAACGCCCGATTATTTGAGGAATGCGCTTGCTCAATAATCGCGGTATGCAACAAGCGCGCGACGCATCGTTGCGAAATACGGAAGTATCGACGAAACAATATTTCAGAAGTTAGCCGAATAATTATTTAGTCGAGTCAGCTATTGGGAAACAGGGAACCTGACAGGCAATCCAGAAACAGTAATTGTTTAAACAATTACGAAACAGCTGACACTGTCAAAATTAAGCTGACATGCCTGCTCTCACCCCTATATAAAGGACCACGAGCAGGCACTCGACAGTCTGATTTTAATCTGAACAACGTTACGGTCAGTTAGTTATACCGTAAAACATATACTCTCTTCGGAAGGAAGATAAGCGTACAGAGTGTACTACACAACTATTGGTAAATAATCTTGAATAAACTATTGTAATTAATATTGATATAATAAATCGTGCTTTTATAATTCACTTGGGTTTCAACCCTTTACTGGATAAATCCCGAAACCTTTGAGCTAACGGCTCCCGCAGTACTCAGAGTAGCTAACTGAGTCTCTGCGGATATAACATTGGTGGCAGCGGTGGGATCTCCAGAGTGAACTATTAAAATAAAAAAATTACTAAACCCACGGAAAAAAATAAACAATCGCTAATACCAAGTTGTGAAATCTCCGCGTAGTGCGGTAAATTAAGACTCTCCACGAGAGAGAGAGTTCCGCGAACCAGGGTCGAGCATCGTCGACAAGAGTTCGGGCGGACCACGTACGCAACCAGGGCCAACGTGGGCATCCCGTTATTCAGGCGAGATAACGGAAGAGAGTTTCCGCGGATCACTGCAGGATCCACGGAGAGCGTCGCCAGACATTGGGACGTAAAAAAAAAAGGGAGCCTAGAACCCCGGAGGGTTAGACGTCAACAGCAAAAGGGCATCCCGTAATGTGGAAGGTTAACGCACTGTAAGTGACCTCCATTATCTCACATAGCAAACGAGAAACGCGCAGCCTTGTCGGAACCAGTAGCACCCGCTACCAAGCACCCAGAAAAATTTAATAAAATACTTAGCACGCACTCCGGTCGAAATGAGTACGCACAGCTCGCCACAGGGCCAACCAGGGCAGGAACAGGATCCGGGGGCCGACGCGCTGCGAGCCGCGGGAAGCCTCGAACGGGTCTTGGGGGAAATTACGGTCCAATCCCGACGGGGACCGAGCGACAGCCCTCTCAGGGACTTGCAACGGGAACGGCAACGGGAGGACACCCCGAACCCGATGGCCCGGGTAAACACCCAGAGAGGATCCTCTTTCGGGAATGAAACCGGATGGGAGGATGTCGACGTACGCGTGTTCGCGCCGAGGCAGGGTGAAGTTACCCCGGCCATGGTTACCGACGAGATTAACCGTATGCGGAGCGCGAAGCGCAGACAGGACGCTCCCAACTGGGATATCGAGAACGGAGTACAGAGGACCGCAGAGGAAGCGGGCCAGGGGATACCGAACTTCGCCCAACCGGCCGCCCAAAAGGCCCGTCGGACCCTTTTCCCCACGCTCCAGCGCGTGGACGAGGGGAAAGAGTCCGACGATCCCTCGCAAGGGCACGCGCGATCCGGTACCGGGGACACGCTAGGGCAACGGGTCGCTCAGTTGGAACAGCTGATCCAAGAAATGAGCACGCAGATGGCCAAGGAGCAATCGATGGCGACGCTCCAACCGACAAAACGTGCGCAGGAAGATGCCACGATCGGGCGACTCGTAGCAATGGAAGAAACGATGAGGAATTTCGTCCTGGAGGGCCAGGGTGGCCGGCGAGGGGGACACGAACATGAAGACTCCACGGCCGAGCGACTCGCAGCAATGGACCAAACAGTGAGGGACTTCGTTATGGAGGGCCGAAATGGGGGGCGAGGGGATGCTTCCCCCCCAAAACATTCGCTCCCTCGGCACCAAAGCAGGGTGACAATGGCGGATGAGGATGGACCGGAGTACTTAGACCTCGGTTCCGCCCTTCGAAACATTAAAAAACAACTGCAGGTCGTCGACACCACGATCGAAATGTTCAACGAAACTTCGCAAGCAGCACAAAGAAATCTACAAAAATTGTTCACCATGGTGCACACCGTAGACGGTTATTTCCAAAACCGAACCGACGTATTACGCGACAGACAACACTTCGACGAAAGCCTGACGCTAATTGAAGCCTCTGTCGAAGCATACCTGCGCGAGGTAGATAAAATGACTGAATTATTCTCCGGGGTGGCATCCGGCACAGTGAGTGCCTCAACCGTGACACCAGCCACCCTCACGAAATACCTGACGGAGGCATTGCCACATTTACCCAGAGGACACAGCTTCCCGCGTCCCATCGCGCGACATAACGCGGCAGCCATACTCCGCCTGGCAACGGCTCGAGCTTACCGGAAGGAGGGAGTGGTAACCCTTATCTTGGAAATCCCCCTTATCGGATCGTCCGAATACAACCTAAATTACGTGTACCCCCTCCCGCGGAGGGGAAGCAACAACACCTACTATTACATCGATACCACAGAGGATCTCGTGATAGTAGACCGGAAGAATCGGCAATACATCCGAATGACGGAACGGGACCTCGAAACATGCAAGACCGCCGACGACAAATATTATTGCAAACCCCGACACCCAGTCATGGCGATCACCGAAGACGCGCCATGCAGCATACGACTATACATCGAGGGTGCGGTAGGTCACGGACAACCGTGTCCGAAGAAAATCGTACTCCTCACGCATACTCTCGTGATGGGTATGCGTCAACCAGGGCAATGGCTGTACATAGCGCCGAGCGAAGAGACGGCGAGCGTCGGCTGTCAAGGAAAGCCGACGCAGCAGGAAATATTACACGGCGCGGGGCTAGTGACCCTCCAGGAACGATGCACGGTCACCACAGCGGCCTTCAAGCTCGAGACGGTGCGACGATGGAAGCAACGGATAAACGACACCTGCTATGTGCCGAGCTACAACCTTACCCTGCTACCCGCCGAGGCAGAAGAAATACCGATGACAATACGCGAAAACCGGAAGACAACGCTCGAGCACGCAGTAACCAATCCGCGAGAATTAAACGAAGTCGGCACGCAGATAAGGAAGATGCAAAAGAACCTGGACAGAACCACCACGCACGAAACGAGTAATCCCACGTCGCTATACCACGTGGTCGGACAATATTCCGTCGGTGCGGTCGCCCTCTTCGCACTTGCCGGCTACATCATCATCAACGCCCTGTGTCGAAGGGCGAAATCAGAGGCCATACGCCTGCCCAGTGCCGCTTAACCTAATCTCGCCGAATAAAAAGGGAATTAACGGGAAAACACACAAAATACATTAAAATACATTTATTTCCCAAAAAAAAAAAACATAAAATATATATATACAAAAAAAAGGGAAAATATAAATCCCAACGAAGGGAAGCGAGACTCGGTGGTCAGTACCACTCAGCCCGACGCCAATCCATCTCGCCCCGCTCGGCACGCCGCATCCGCGATATCGGATCCTCGTCGTCCTCGACCTCCGACTCCGAGTCCGAGGCACCCGCCGGCCGATAGCCAGACCCGGGACCCTGGACCGGCCACACATCGGATACCGGTCGGGAAGGAGTAACGATGCCAAAGTCGACACCGAATGTCAAGCCATCCCAGGGGATCAGCGTACCAGACTGCGGCCCAAAATCCCCAGTGGTGGGCGGAGGCGAGTCCTCGTTGACGAACGAATCGGTCTCCGAGAACAAATCCTCGTCAAGGAGATCCGAAAACGAATCGCCGTCGAGGAGATCGAAAAACGAATCCCCGTCGACGAGATCGGACAGCGAATCCTCGCCCGAAGAAACAGAGGATGACCGGAAGGAACCTCCATCGGCAGAAGATTCCCCATCGGAAACCAGGTCGATGACCTCCGGCTCCTCGCCGCCGACAGACAATTCTGCAGGGAAATCGCCCACGACACCGATGATCTCGACCTCCGGGCTCGGGGAGCGATACCGCTCGACCTCCGGGCTACCTTCCGGGCTATACGCCGCCTCCCAGCAGCACAACGACACGCGTTTCCTCTGGAACACACCAAGGAGAAAAATTACGTAAACCGGCAACCAACTTCGCCAAAGCAAACATAGTAGATAAAAAGACAAAAATACGTAGACCTACCTTAATTGGTGGACTCATGGTGGCTTATCGGCGAGCCGAAATCGTTGCTGGTCGAATTAAAAATGAATAATCAAATCACGGAACACCCGGTTAATATAGACACGAAAACCCGCGATCAGCACCTCATCGGACATTACCCCGCGACCGTCAGCAACTTCGGTGGAGCAGCACGCCGCACTGGCCGCGCGATCAGCCAACCAAAAAACCTAAATTTTTCCAAAAAAAAAAAAAAAAAAAAGAGACACGGGATACATTCGAAAATCTCGCCGAATGCGAGCAAAAGAAATTGTAAATTTCTTTTCCCCTTAGGGGGGAGGGATGTTGTACCCCGGGTCAACGCCCGATTATTTGAGGAATGCGCTTGCTCAATAATCGCGGTATGCAACAAGCGCGCGACGCATCGTTGCGAAATACGGAAGTATCGACGAAACAATATTTCAGAAGTTAGCCGAATAATTATTTAGTCGAGTCAGCTATTGGGAAACAGGGAACCTGACAGGCAATCCAGAAACAGTAATTGTTTAAACAATTACGAAACAGCTGACACTGTCAAAATTAAGCTGACATGCCTGCTCTCACCCCTATATAAAGGACCACGAGCAGGCACTCGACAGTCTGATTTTAATCTGAACAACGTTACGGTCAGTTAGTTATACCGTAAAACATATACTCTCTTCGGAAGGAAGATAAGCGTACAGAGTGTACTACACAACTATTGGTAAATAATCTTGAATAAACTATTGTAATTAATATTGATATAATAAATCGTGCTTTTATAATTCACTTGGGTTTCAACCCTTTACTGGATAAATCCCGAAACCTTTGAGCTAACGGCTCCCGCAGTACTCAGAGTAGCTAACTGAGTCTCTGCGGATATAACACCGCGGTGCGCGGGCTTATATAGGGAGTCCCGTGCGCTTGTGACGTAGGTGGATCGTCCGGGGGAACACCTGGCCGCGTGGGGGAATGCGCTATCACTGCCGTCGTGGCTGTTCGCGGATCTATTTGCCGAGTCGATTCCTACTTTACCGGCTAGGTTATCGACGATCGCGTAATACAGGAATCTTTTACGGATGTTTCTGTTGGAGCGGATCGTTTGTCCCGTTACAATATATATATATATAAATATAATGTGACTCCCCTACACATTAAGATCTCCCGTGTGGCCCCGGTGACGTCACACCGTGAGAGCCCGGGAGACGCGGTCAGGCCAGCGAGATGCCGAGCAGCCGTCGGACAAGCCCACGGAGAGCCAAGTGGCGCCATCCGACGGGATCGAGCGGCGGCTCGATCGATGCCGAAGCAACGCGCACGCGCAAGCCGACGGATTCGGAAGCGCAGCGGCGCCGCCGAACGGGCTTGCGGAGAAACCAAGCTCAAGGTCGGAGAAAGGCAGAAGCGAGGGAAAATCGGCCTCGCTGATTGGACAGAAGTGACGACACGAGGAGTTGCACACGGCACCGACCGAGCACACTATTTGCTCGGCGGATAAGAGCGGATAATCGTCACGATCTTACCGACCCGGGATTGGAGGGCAAAGCAGGAACAACACGATTAGCCAATCAGAAAATTAATAATCGGGCGACCGCACGCAGACGCGAGTCCGCCAGAAATCTGCCAAACCGACGGAGTGGGAGTCCAAAATCGCGGTATAAAGGACGGCGAATTCGGCAGTCGATTATCAGTTAATCAGTCAACGATCTACTTTACCATCGGCCAGCTCTCCAGGACTAAAGTGGAAAGTGCAAAGTGAAAAGTAAAAGTGGTTTAAAAGTGAATAAAGTGAAACAGTGCCAAAACGGACTTATAAATTTTGTGCCGTTCGGACTTATAAAATTCGTGCCGTTCGGACTTATAAAAAAGTGTGCCGTTCGGACTTATAAAATTTGTGCCGGATTGAACTTATAAAATTCGTGCCAAATTTGGACGTATAAAAATTTGTGACAATTTGACTTATAAAATTTCGGGCCAAGTGAACTTGTAGAGTGTGCACCGAAAACAGACTTATAAACATTTGGTGCCGAATCGGACTTACCAAATTCGTACCAGAATCGGACTGATAAACATTTTGTGCCGCAGCGGCTTTATCAATTGTGGTGCCTGAGTGAACTTAAATAAGTCGGGCCAATAAAAGTGACAGTCGGAGTGAACTGGTAAAGTGACCAAAAGTGACCCGTCAGACACGGCAAGGCTGGATCAGACGGATATCCCAACTTCCAGGACTGGAAAAAGGTACATCCAGGGGTTCGTTCACTCCCCCTGAAGGCTCCGAGACCGACAAAACAAGGTAAAAAAGTTTTGTCTCCAATTCACGCCAATTGCAAAGTGCGAGGCGAGCGAGTTGTCACAGGCGATCGCCGTGCCGTGACGTCATCGCGAGACAGCCGAGCACAGCGGCCAGCGGCACGTCGCGTCGACCGAGAAGCCAACCGCGCATGCGTGGTGCGGTTCACGCGGAATAATTATCTTTCGATTAAAAATATCGCCTTGAAGCCATAAAAGAATGCAATAATTAGAGACAATAAGAGAAGGAGAAACAAGTGCTTGAACGAGATTGAAATTCATTGTTCATTTTTTCGCGTTCCGAAAGAACAATCTCTGTAATTGCTCCGAATATAGATATAAACAGAGAATATTCCGAGTTAAGATAGAACCGAAAAAGGGTTAATAAAGATTTCAGCCTGTAATTGGAACAATAAAGCGAATTATTTAACATCAAAGCTGTCTCTGACACGCCAGCCCATAATTCCTTCACGCTCGAGTCCCCGAATCCGTCCGTTTGAGTGCCCTTCTCGCGGAAGGAGGCGTATAAATACGGAAAATATTGTACGAGGAATCTGCTCCTGTTACATTTGGCGCCCAACGTGGGGCTCGAGAAAAAAGGAATTGGTGGTGTCAGCACCCCTAATAAATAATAAATTAATTTAAATAAAATTAAAAATTAAATTAAATCTAAATTAAATTAGAATGTCGGAAAAATCGGTCGCCCAAGAGAGGCGCGAGCTCGAACTTATGGAAAAAGAAGAAGAGGCCCACAGGCGGGAGCGAGAGCGCTGCGATAGGCTGAGAGCGCAGCAGACGCGCAAAAGCGCATCGCAGAGGTCAGTCTGGAAGATGAGACTCCGGGAAACACGGAGGACTCACGACAAGACAGCACGACAGACATGGACCTCACCAACCATTCTCTCGCCTGGGAATCCACGACGGCAGATGAGCTGATCGGTGGAGGAAATATCCGACAGCAAAAGGAGATGAATCGATTGTCGATCATCCCTCCAGCGAGCGATGCGGACGCTCGGACAGCCGAACACGAAAAGGAAAAGCGTACGGAATCCCAGGACCTCGGAGAATCAGGAGATGACAGCAACAAAGCGATTCTGCAGGCGATAAGGCAGATGAAGGCTGAGCATAAAAAAGAGTTTGAAAAAATGCACAGCACCCAGGTAAACCTGGAGTCGGCGTGCATTCAACGAACTAAGGAATCGCAGCAATTGCTGTTGACGGGGTTCTCGAGAGCTATAAGCGAGAGCGAGGCTGAATTAGAGGGCAAAATCGCGTCGATGCGAGAAGCGATCCGCGACGAGCAACGGCCGATAAATACACATATTCGGGAGCAATTAGCGGCCCACGATGTAACAGTCGTTAAGTTAATCGATCGGCTCGAGGGTGCTACAAAGGTCTCGAAAAAGGCCCTCCAGACGGCAGAGGAGAACGCGAAGAGAATTCGGGAGTACGCGGCGATGGCAAACCGAACCGCATCACAATCAGCGTTCGGCACGACGATGCTCGGAGGGTTGAACGCCAGTAAGGCGTACGTGGCCTCGAAAAAACTACCCACCTTCAAGGGCGATGGCGTGGAGCGGCCGATGCAGTATCTGAAAACGCTCAAGGACCATTTCAGCGCCATGGAGCCCGAGGGCGCGGAATTTCGGTGCATGATGGGCGAAGCCATGGTCGAAACAGCCCGTGATTGGTGGCACCTGGTCGCGCCAGAGGTTGAAAATATGGCGCAATTCGAGGAAGCGTTTCGAGCACGATACTGGGGTCGCGAACTCCAAGACAAGGTGAAGCGTCACCTCGAATATGGGACCTACTTTGTCGAGGGACAGCGCCTCACAAAGGCAGAATACGCGACGCGAGTGATCGGAAATGTTCGAGATTTGAGCGAACCGATGGGCGACCATGAGACGATCCGCCGACTGGCGAAACATTTCGACGAGAACATAAGGACAGCGATCCTCGTTCGAAACATCAGTCGGGTGAGCGAACTCATTGAACTACTCGAAAGTAATGACCTCGGCGGAACGGTCAACGCGAGTCGCGGCAATGAACGGCAAGGACTCAACGGGCAGGTCCGGAATCGAGGAAACGGTCGGGGAAATGGGGGAGGGCCGCGCCCTTGGCAACAGCGAGGTGGCTAACAGGGCCAGTGGTCGAACTTCCCTGTCGGTCAACCACAAGGGCCGCCCAGATTTTCCAATACGTGGCAGGGGCCACCGATCGCGGCGGCGACTCCGAATTTTTCGGTACCGCCACCATTTTACCCCGTGACGCCGCCACAAACACCGGCACCGACGATGCAACAGGGACCCGGAATAAATGCGCACTTCCCAGGCACGAGCCAGGGAAACGCGTAAACGTTGCGTCCGTAAGGAACAGCGAAAATCCACGAGGCGCAACGGTAACGAAAAAGAAGGAAGAAAAGAAGAAAGAAGAAAAGGAGAGACGAGGAGAAGAAAAGAAGAGACGAGAAGAAGAAAAGAAGAGACAAGAAGAAGAAAAGAAGAAAGAAGAAGCAAAGAAGAAAGAAGAAAAGAAACAGGAGGACAAGAGAAAAGAAGAAGAGAAAGCAGAAGAGAGAAAAAGGCGAAAGGACGAACTCTGGCGAAAGCGACAGGAAAAAAGAGAGAGAGAAAGAGAGGCAGCGAGAAACTCGAGGGAAGAAGCGACGAACTCCGAGGTAATGACGGCCCGTAATGTCGAATTGTCGGAAGAACGAGAATGGGTAACGAAGGACGGGGGAGAGACCAATCCTAAGAAGGCGGAGAAAAAGGGCGGACTAGATCGGGAGGAGATCAGTGCCGTGGAGGGAGGTAGGATGGAGTGTCAACCCAAATTCGAGCCCACATCGGTTTCGGTGCCGACAACGACGAAGGACAAAATCGTCATCGCCAACGGGCAAGGTGCAATTCCCAAGAGAATCGAAAGAAAAATCCGAACGATTTTTGAAAGCCCTCAAGATTACCTCCTCGATATGCCACAGCCAGGAGAGGGCGTAATTTACGACGAAACACGACCAATGTGCCCGGAGGTACCGATCGGCCTCGAAGGGGCATTGGCCAGTGCGTTAGTCGATAGCGGGAGCGAGGTTTCCTGTATTTCTGAAGAGTTTTACTCACAGAATTTGGAGGCTTTTAAAACTTGCCCAACTCTACCTGTAACGTCGATAAATGTCGTGGGAGCGTTCGGTGGAGGTTCAGGGAGGATCAAGCAGCAAGTGATGGCCACGGCGAAAGTGTACGACTCAGAGGGAGACGTTACGCTGTTAGTGGTCCCTAAGCTGCAGAGATCCGTGCTCCTCGGCATCGACGGGATGGACAGACTCGGAGTCTATGTCGACACACATAAAAAAGTGATAAAGGTGCGAGAGAAAATTGTCGGACGCCTCGTGGGAGGATACTGGCAGATGGAGGAAAGCCCATGCAGTATTCCCGAAGAGGATAAGAAATTGGGGGAGAGTAGAGCGATGCTCGCTCGAGCCGAAGGCACTTGTGAAGAAGAAGAACCGGGAGTCGAAGTCACGAGATACGTTATGAGCGGAGAGATACGAGATCCCGAATCGGAGTATCTCTGTGAAGCCGAAGTTGATGAAAAGCTTCGAGAGTGCGGCGACGTCGACCTCGAGATCCAGAAAACCTTCAAGGAATTGGTCTACGAATATCGAGACATATTTCGGAAACGACCAGGGCGGATGCAAGCATACGAATATCGGCTTGTCCTGAAGGATGAAAAACCATTCGTATCTCGCTCATACCCGGTTCCGATGGCATACCGAGGAAAGGTCACGGACGAAATAAATAAAATGCTCGCCCAAGGTGTTATTCAAAGGTCAACGAGTACCTATATTAACCCTTTGGTGACTGTTATCAAGAATAACGGGGACGTCAGGTTGTGTCTCGATGCGCGACTACTGAATGAGCATCTCGAAGGCGATTACGACTCGGCACTACCGACGGAAGAGATTTTCCAAAAATGCGGAGGCGCGAAGGTCATGTCGACCTTGGATCTGACCAGCAGCTTCTGGCAGATTCCGTTACATCCGGATTCGCGTAAATACACGGCGTTTCGACACGAAAATAAATGCTATGAATTTACGGTGACGCCTTTCGGTCTAAAAACAAGTACCGCGGCGCTGGTTCGGGGACTGGACATCGTCCTTCGAAACACCGGAGACTTTATAGTAAATTTCGTGGATGATCTGCTAGTGGTGTCGGGAGATACGCGACAACACCTGCAACATCTCCGACAATTATTTTCGAGAATCCGCGAACATGGCATGACTCTAAAAATGGAAAAATCTCATTTCTTTAGAAATAAAGTGAATTTTCTCGGGCATGTAGTAACGACGAAGGGGATACGGCCGCAGCCAGACAAGGTGAAATCGATCAAAGAATTTCCCCGTCCCCGCAATATAAAACAGCTGAGGGGCTTTCTCGGACTAGTGAATTTTTACACGAAATTTACGAGTAAACACGCTGAAGAGACTGTCCCCTTATTAGAGCTGTTAAAAAAGGGAACGAGTTGGAAGTGGACGGATATCCACGAAACGGCATTCGAAAAGTAAAACAGCTGTTTTGCGAGTCGGTGGTCCTTGAACATCCCGATGTAACGAAGCCGTACACCTTGACGACGGACGCAAGTGACTATGCGCTTGGCGCGACCTTGTCACAAACCGACGAAAAAGGCGAAGTCGGAGTGATTTCATTTGCTAGTCGAACACTCAAGGGGGCTGAAGTTGGTTACACCACGTCGGAGACAGAACTACTCGCTATCGTCTGGGCTCTCCAAAAATTCCAGAGTTACCTTAAGGGAGCAAAGATAACGATAATCACCGACCATAAAGCGCTGGTATTTCTAAAAACGTGCCGATTCACGAGTGACAGGCTTTTGAGATGGGCGCTTTTGTTGCAAGTATATGATTTAACGGTAGAACATCGGCCGGGAAAATCAAATCTAGTCGCAGATACGCTAAGTCGTCTCCGTGACCACGCGTACGAGCCCGATGAAACAGCGCCCGGAAAAATAATAATCGCAGCGCTCGCGCAAAAACCTTCGAAGTCCTTAGCACAAAAAATGAGGACGATCGGTAGTCTACAGAGAAATCAAGAAGATTTGAACGCCATTATTACTCTGTTAGAAGATGAAAAAGACACGGAGAACCATCCGAAAAATTACCGAATCAGCGAAGGAGTTCTGCAGAGAGCTGCGAAGACGGGACAATGGAAGGTGGCGCTGCCGGAGGAGATAAAAGAAATCCTTGTCGAGGAGTGCCACGTCATGTACGGACATGTCGGCGCCACAAATGTATTTCAGATGTTGAACGAGGATTTCGCCTATCCTCGCTTTGCGAAAAGCATCCGGCACCAGCTCGCCACCTGTGACACGTGCCAGCGAACCAAATGTGCGGTGCAAAATAGTTATGCAAATATGCAAACTATAGTACCCGAAGGGCCGGGAGATTTACTCTCCATCGATTTTTATGGCCCATTACCAATGTCAACCGGGGGAGTGCGCTACATTTTAGTAACGCTGGATGCGTTTACGAAGTTCGTCACGTTGTATCCGATGCGAAAGGCAAACACTAAAACGGTAATTAAGAAGCTCAGCACGGACTATATCCCGAAGTACGGAAAACCGAAGAGGATCCAATTTGATCATGGAACGCAGTTCACCGCCAAGGCGTGGAAAAAATGGCTGGAGGATGAAAAGATACAAGGAGTATTTTCGTCGATTCGGCACCCGCAAGGAAATATCGTCGAACGAGTAAATCGAGAGCTCGGACGATTTTTCCGCACCTTGCTAACCGACCGACATACGGCATGGGCAAGGTGGGTGCCGATTATCCAAGATTGCATCAATGACTCGCCACATGATACAACGGAATACACGCCTCGGGAACTGCAGACGAAGAAACCACCGCATCGTCCATGGAAAAATTGGGTACCGGCGCTAAGGGAAAAAGCCGAGGAACTGATCGACTACGCGAGAAAACTCGAGCTAGCCCAGGAGAGGATACAGAGGAAAGGCAGGAGAAGAGCCGAAAAATTCGATGAGTGCCACCGCATGACCACCTACGAGGAAGGCGATATGGTTCTCGTTAAGGCATTGAACGTGTCGAATCAAAACGACCAAGTCGCCGCGAAATTCATGCCTCTTTACGAGGGACCATATCGTATTGGAAGGTGCGTGGGACTCGCTACATATATTCTCGAGGACCCGGAGACCAAGAAACTGCGCGGGAGATTCCACTCGAGCCTTTTGAAACGTTACCATCAAAAGGCGAGTGCGAAGATAACCGATAAGACAGAGGACTCCGAATGACCCGAGAACGAGACGGAGAGAAAACATAAAAATAATCTGTAAGAAAAAGAAAAAGAAAAAGGAGGAATTAAGAAAGCTAAAGGAAAAACATAATTAAACTAGAATTAAGGAGAGAAATAAGAATAGGATAGGAAAAAGCATGGATAAAATAAAATAGAATTAAGACTGGAATTAAGATAGGATTAAGATCGAATTAAGAATAGACTAAGAAATAACATAAGAAAAAGAAAAGAATAAGAATAGAAAACACAAATAAAAATAAAGATAACAGAAAAATAAAAGGAAAACCACAAAAATAAAACAAAAATAAACCAAAAATAAGAAGAATAAGAAAAGAAGAAAGCCAAAGGAAGAACAGAAATAAATTAATAGTAAAATCCAGAGAAGGAATTCAGAAGAGAACAAAAATAGAATAAGATAGAATTAAGGATAGATCGGAAAGAGTTAAGAATAGAGTAAGATAGACTAAGAAATCGATTAAGAAAGAGAAAAGGGTTAGAGAATAAGGGTTAGGAACAAGGAAAATAGTGATAGCCGGAAAATAACAAAAAACATAATCAAGAACAAGACAAAAAGAGAGACCGAAGAAAAGTGATCAAAGTAAATTAAGGACATTAATTAAGAGAAGAAAAACAAGAATTTCAGAGAAAAATTAAGAAAAAAAAAAAAAAAAAGGGTGAAGAATAGGAATAATGTAGAAGTAAGATAGAATTAAGAAAGCTAAAAGAAAACATAGTTAAAAACAAGTCAAGATGATAATTAAGAGTAGGATAGAAAAATAATTAAGAGCAGAATTAGGTAAAATTAAGAAAGTAGGAAAAATAAATCGGACTAAGAATAAGAAACTAATTAAAAAGAGTCAAGAAAACAAGAACGAGAGAAAAAGAAAGACAAAAGAAAATTAATTGGAAATAAAAAGGAAGAAGATAAGAGATAGACTAAGAAATGATTAGGAATAGAATAGAATTAAGACTAGAATTAAGGATCAAATAAGAAAGAAATAAGAAGAGAATAGGGGAGAAACAATACGAGAATAAGAAATTAAGGAAAGGATAGAACAATAATAGAATTAAGACAGAGTGAAGTTAGAATAAGAGGGCATTAAAACAGATTAAGACATCGACTCCGGAATAGATCATGAAAAGGATAAGAGTCGCGCGACGGCCCACAACACAGGCCGAGACAGCGCGGCGCCGGGCCAAACATCGGGCCGGCTAACGACTCTACTCTCGCCGAGCGGGACCACGGGCGGCGAAGGAGTCGAGCGCGGCGGAGCACCAAATCAAAACAAAGGATTAAGTCGGGGAACCGAGAAGCTCGCCGCGATCGACTCCCGAATCAAGATGACTAGCCAAATTGCCCGAAACCGAAGCATTATACGAGGAAACGGCCATGATCTGGAAGGAATAATAATAACCGTGCGGGATAACCCAGGACAACCATCGATGTCTGGTGTATCGAGTCTCGCGGCGATAACGCGAAAAAGGGAGTGGGGATAAAGGCTCGAAATTGACGGGTAAGCGAGCAAAATTAATAGAGGACACAGACAGTACGAAAGCGATAGGTGAAAGAAACAGTGATAGCGACAGGCGACAGATTGTGGAAGAAAGAGCGAAAAGAGAAGAAAGGACCGGAAAGAAAAAGGACGGAAAGAAGAGACGGAGAAGCGGAAAAAGGGGTATCGAAGAGAAGAGGTGAGGGAGAGAAAAAATGAAATTGAATTAAATAAACTCGAATAAAATAGGATAAAATAAAATAAAATAAAATTGAATAAATTAAAATAGAATAAATTAAAACAGGAGAAATTAGAATAAAATAAATTAGAATAAAATAGGACTAAGTTAGAATAAAATAAAACTAGAATAAAATAAGATAATATAAACCAAAATAAGCCAAATCAAATAAGACAAGTACGAAAAAGAAAAAATAAAATAAAACATTGAAAACCTCCCACACAGAAAAAAAAAGGAAAAAAAAGAAGAACATGGCAGGGTTCCGCAATTTCCCGGCACGCAACCTGGAGGGCAGCTATAAGGGAGTCGAGGTACTGACGGTCGCCACCCCCAGCCGTTTCTACGTGCACCTACCGGATCCGGAAGGAAGGAGGGCGCGACTCCTGGCGTATTACGCCAGTACAACCCCCGACCACCCGGAAGTACGGCCCGTATCCGAGGAAGACCTATACCCTGGCGCGCCGGTATATGTGCGACATGTCCGACGATTCTACCGGGAGGTAGTTACGGGGGAACGAGATCAGGACGGCGAAATCCTGGTTTGGCTGGGCGATTGGGCCCTTGAGCTGAACGCCCGACCCGGGGAGATTTTCACGGTCCCATGGGAGCACCGGAGCGTAGCCTTCCAGGCAATCGCCTGCGGCCTCCACGCCACCCGCCCAACGGGAGAGGAGCCTTGGTCTCCCGAGGCGTGCCAATCTGTGAGGGACTACCTGGAGGACAACCTTTGGGACCTCCACGTCATAGACAGAGAGACCGGCACCGACGCAATATGGGTGGCGTTGGAGAGCCCAGACAACGCAGAAGAGCCCATCCGAGATCAACTCATCCGAAATGGGCAAGGGCAATGGGGGCCTAACCCCAGACAATTTGACTGGGGAGAGGACGGCGGCAGGCTCTGCCTCCGTCCGGAGATAGCCGAGGAGGAGGACGAGAACGAGGAGGAGGACGAAAACGAAGAAGAGGACATGGAGGTGGATGACAACGAGAACGATGAAGACGACGACGACTGGGAAAACGAGGAAAACGAATACCGACAACGAAGAAGACATGGAAATTAGAAAAAAAAAAAAACACAAAAACACAAAAAAAAAAAACACAAAAACACAAAAATAGACTAATGTACAGATAAAATAAAATAAAAACTAACGGTATGAGGCATTCCCTTTATTTAGTTAAGATAAATAATAAAAAGAATATAGAAATAAAATGGAAACAAAGACAGAAAAATGAAAAGAAAGAATCAAGACGAAAGGAAATATAAGTGAGGAAAAATAAGAGAACGAGAGAGGAAATAATGAGAGGAAATATAAGCAAGGAAAAATAGTAAAAATAGAAGATGAAATCGGATCGAGAAATAAACCGAAAAATCAGAAATAAAAAGAAAGAAATAGGAAGGACAGGAAGTGAAATAGAATAAAGACAAAACAAAAGAAAGAATAAAAAGATGCAAAGTAACATGACTGGAGAAGCTCGGGACGAGCTTCGCCAGTAATGTGGGGGAGAATGTGACTCCCCTACACATTAAGATCTCCCGTGTGGCCCCGGTGACGTCACACCGTGAGAGCCCGGGAGACGCGGTCAGGCCAGCGAGATGCCGAGCAGCCGTCGGACAAGCCCACGGAGAGCCAAGTGGCGCCATCCGACGGGATCGAGCGGCGGCTCGATCGATGCCGAAGCAACGCGCACGCGCAAGCCGACGGATTCGGAAGCACAGCGGCGCCGCCGAACGGGCTTGCGGAGAAACCAAGCTCAAGGTCGGAGAAAGGCAGAAGCGAGGGAAAATCGGCCTCGCTGATTGGACAGAAGTGACGACACGAGGAGTTGCACACGGCACCGACCGAGCACACTATTTGCTCGACGGATAAGACCGGATAATCGTCACGATCTTACCGACCCGGGATTGGAGGGCAAAGCAGGAACAACACGATTAGCCAATCAGAAAATTAATAATCGGGCGACCGCACGCAGACGCGAGTCCGCCAGAAATCTGCCAAACCGACGGAGTGGGAGTCCAAAATCGCGGTATAAAGGACGGCGAATTCGGCAGTCGATTATCAGTTAATCAGTCAACGATCTACTTTACCATCGGCCAGCTCTCCAGGACTAAAGTGGAAAGTGCAAAGTGAAAAGTAAAAGTGGTTTAAAAGTGAATAAAGTGAAACAGTGCCAAAACGGACTTATAAATTTTGTGCCGTTCGGACTTATAAAATTCGTGCCGTTCGGACTTATAAAAAAGTGTGCCGTTCGGACTTATAAAATTTGTGCCGGATTGAACTTATAAAATTCGTGCCAAATTTGGACGTATAAAAATTTGTGACAATTTGACTTATAAAATTTCGGGCCAAGTGAACTTGTAGAGTGTGCACCGAAAACAGACTTATAAACATTTGGTGCCGAATCGGACTTACCAAATTCGTACCAGAATCGGACTGATAAACATTTTGTGCCGCAGCGGCTTTATCAATTGTGGTGCCTGAGTGAACTTAAATAAGTCGGGCCAATAAAAGTGACAGTCGGAGTAAACTGGTAAAGTGACCAAAAGTGACCCGTCAGACACGGCAAGGCTGGATCAGACGGATATCCCAACTTCCAGGACTGGAAAAAGGTACATCCAGGGGTTCGTTCACTCCCCCTGAAGGCTCCGAGACCGACAAAACAAGGTAAAAAAGTTTTGTCTCCAATTCACGCCAATTGCAAAGTGCGAGGCGAGCGAGCTGTCACAGGCGATCGCCGTGCCGTGACGTCATCGCGAGACAGCCGAGCACAGCGGCCAGCGGCACGTCGCGTCGACCGAGAAGCCAACCGCGCATGCGTGGTGCGGTTCACGCGGAATAATTATCTTTCGATTAAAAATATCGCCTTGAAGCCATAAAAGAATGCAATAATTAGAGACAATAAGAGAAGGAGAAACAAGTGCTTGAACGAGATTGAAATTCATTGTTCATTTTTTCGCGTTCCGAAAGAACAATCTCTGTAATTGCTCCGAATATAGATATAAACAGAGAATATTCCGAGTTAAGATAGAACCGAAAAAGGGTTAATAAAGATTTCAGCCTGTAATTGGAACAATAAAGCGAATTATTTAACATCAAAGCTGTCTCTGACACGCCAGCCCATAATTCCTTCACGCTCGAGTCCCCGAATCCGTCCGTTTGAGTGCCCTTCTCGCGGAAGGAGGCGTATAAATACGGAAAATATTGTACGAGGAATCTGCTCCTGTTACAATACATATATATATATAATAAAAACAAAAACACAAAAACACAAAAAAACAAAACAGATGTACGGGGAGAATAAAGAAAAAGTACAGTTAAGAGGCAGTCTTTTAGTTTGTTAGTATAAACCTGTATAGCCTATTAGAAAAAAATATATAGATAAACAGATAGGCACAAATCAACAAACAAACGAGAAATAAAATAAGAAAAAGAAGAGAGTAAAAAGATAAAAATAGAAACATAAAAGGAAATAAAACATGACTGGAGAAGCTCGAGACGAGCTTCGCCAGTAATGTGGGGGAGAATGCAACTCCCCTGCATAACAGAGTCTCCCGTGCGGCCCCGGTGACGTCACACCGCGAGAGCCCGGGAGACGCGGTCAGCCAGGAGAAATGCAGAGCAGCCGTCGGACAAACCCGCTGAGAGACAAGTGGCGCCATCCGACGGGATCGAGCGGCGGCTTGATCGATGTCAAGCGACGCGCACGCGTATCGTCCAGCAACAGCGAGGATTCGGAAGCACAGCGGCGCTGCCGAGCGGGCATGCAGCGAAAGCTCACTCAACGACAAATATAGGCAAAAGCGAGGGAGAATCGGTAACTGCGATTGGCTATAAATGACGACACCCCAATCTGCACACGGCACCAACCGAGCACGCCATTAGCTCAGCGGGTAACACCGGAAGATCGTCACTAGCATACCGACCCGGGATTGGAGGGAAGAGGAAGAACAAGGTTCTAGCCAATCAGAAAATTAAAAATTGGGCGACCGCACGCAGATGCGAGTCCGCCAGAAATCTGCCAAACCGACGGAGTGGGAGGCCAGAATCGGGGTATAAAAGAGCCGGTAATCGGCAGTCGATCATCAGTGAACGATCTACCTTACCAGCGGACAACTTTCCAGGACTAAGTGAAAAGTGAAAAGTGAAAAGTGAAAAGTGAAAAGTGAGTTAAAAGTGATTAAAGTGAAACAGTGCCAAAAAGGACTTATAAATTTTGTGCTACTGTGGACTTATAAATTTTTGTGCCGAATTGGACTTATAAAATTCGTGCCAAAATCGGACTTATAAATTTTGTGTCACGCTGGACTTATAAATTTTGTGTCACATCGGACTTATAAATTTTCGTGCAAAGTGAACTTATAAATTTTTGTGCCGAATTGGACTTATAAAATTCGTGCCAAAACCGGACTTATAAATTTTGTGTCATGCTGGACTTATAAATTTTGTGTCACATCGGACTTATAAATTTTCGTGCAAAGTGAACTTATAAAATTCGTGCCGAAAAAGCGACTTATAAAATTTTCGTGCCGAGTGAACTTATAAAATTCGGGCCGATTTGGACTTGTGAAATTTGTGTCGGCTCGAACTTATAAAAATCGGCGACGATTTGAACTTGTGAAAATTGTGTCGGCTCGAACTTATAAAAATCGTTGACGATTGGGACGTATAGAATTTATAACACCTTAACGTATGGCTCCTCGTGCCAAGTGACTCCATACGAAAGGTGCCAAGTCGGACTTAGACATTTGTGCCCAGTGGAACTTAGAACAGTACGAGGGGGCAGGACGGACTAGTACTCGCAAGTGACGTGAGCGAATAAAAGTGTCATTCAGAGTGAACCGGTAAAGTGACCAAAGTGACCGTCAGAAAAGCCGTGAAGTCCCGAAATAATATTACAAATCCAAGGATCTGGAAAAGTCACATCCAGGGTTTAGTTCACTTCCCCTGAAGGCACCTAGACCATCAAAACAAGGTAAAAACGTCCAAGTACCAAATAAACACCAATTGCAAATCGCGAAGTGAGCGAGCTGTCATCGTCGATCGCCGTGTGACGTCAGAGCTAATACAGCCGAACGCGACGACCGGCTGGCCTGAGCGACGATTGAGAAGCTGCCCGCGCATGCGTCGCACGATTATACGCGAATAAACCCTTTCGACTTGATACTCCGGCGACAAGAAATTAATTTATTCTAAATATAGAGAAATAAAATCGGAGCAACAGAAGAATCGATTATCACAAACTTTGTTATCCATTGACAAGACATCTTTAATAATAACAAATATAACGGATCAACTCAAAGCCTTGTAATCCCTTGAAAGCATATCGTTGTATGAATAAAGAAAGTATTATCGTTTCATATAAAAATTGTCTCTGACACACCAGCCCAAGATTCCTTAACGCTCGAGATCACGAATCCGTCCGTTTGAGTGCCCTGTCCTCATAAGGAGGCGCATAAATACGGGAATTATTGTACGAGGAATCTGCTCCTGTTACAATATATGTATACAAACTAATAATTAATACAAACAAAAAAAAATCAACCAATAAAATAACAATACATTGTAACGGGACTCTCCTCGTGCGCCCGTCACAAGGCGAGCAGGAGGAAGAGGAGCGAGCGCGATCAGACCCTCGCGGGCAGCCATCGATACGCTCCATCAATCATCGGCTATCGATGGCTGCGTCTCGCCCGTAGCCCCACTCTGTCACCCGAAAGGCGGGCTATAATTCGGCGAGAGAAACAAACACCTCTCCTCGCATGCTCGCCGGATACCCGGACATGGCGACGACACCCTGGACGAGACCACGGAGACCCGCGTCGCCGCTACGTCATCGCAGCGTGAAAATGCCTCACCACCCCACCGTGGAGGAGCCGGCTCACCCCACCAGATCGGCGACCACGGGTCAAACCAACCAAAATGTGAAACGTCACACCCGTGCCCTACTCTTGTCATTCTCAAATTTGGCGAGTTAATAAAAGGCTCGGGAGCACACAAATCTTTCTCAGAAACATCGTGGTTACTTACCTATCTACGAGAGAGCCGAGCATTCGCTCGCAACAGTAATCTATTAAGGTCGTAAGTCCGTAAAACAGCAGGCAGGGCCCTTACAGAGTCGAACTTCTTCAGTGCGAAGGTGAGGGAGACACACTTAGGAACGTAGTGTAAGATTAATTAATCGGGAACCTCGTTGTGAACAAAAGTGACAGCTTGCGAGGAGAAATAACGAGTAAAGACCGCCGCGACAACGTTAAACACCAAAGGGTATCGCGTACTGGCTCTTAGAGCATCTTCTCTTAATTAATCTTTCCGAGACGCTGCGCATTTTCTTCTAGTATTCGGGAACCTCGTTGTGAGTTTCGGCAGCAGCTTGCGAGGTGAAATAACGAGTAAAGACCGCCGTGACATCGTTGAACATCCATGGTTATCACGTAGCGTGTAATAACGCACCTTTCTCGTATACTAGGAACTCGTGTTTAATTTCGATTCGCATACGAGTAAAAGAACGCCCAGAATTGGTAGCATAGAACAGCCGTATGTGAACAATTGAGAGAGAAATCTCGGGTACAGGGTATAATTTCTCGCAACCAAAACCAATCGCAATTTATTTTCGTTATTCGGTAAATTGAGTGTAAAGCTCCCTACGCACGAGGCTTTCGTCGCGTAGGAATCTTCAAATTTAAAAATTTCATGCGATTAGAAAGATTTCAATTATCCTCATTTCAAAATCAATCCATTACGGTTTCAACTCGTCAAATTGAGTTTAGAATTCCCTACGGAAGAATTTATCGCTCGGTAGGAATATTTAAAATTACAATTTCGGCGTATCGTAAACGCTACCTTAATTTCGACCAAGGCCGACTACGAGTCGTGAGAAGGCCAAAGTCTGCCAAATTTAACATCAAAAACAATCGGTTTCGACCGTTGTCAAGGGGACGCGAAGACGCTGGACATATAGTCCATCCCACCAAGCGTCGCGATAGTGCGTAAGCATCCGCGCAACGCGCGGCCTCCCGTTACCGCGCGAGACTCTACCTATCCGAGGTGCGTGAGAGCCTACTCTCTTCCGCGATTATTATCGTGCGTAAGCAACGCACGTTCGTACGCCCAACACCATCACGGGCATACTATAGCGCGGTCAAGCGAGTGCTTACGGGAAGGTGAGAAGCACCGACGCTCGATCGTCCAGCGGGGCTACGGGGCGTTCGACGCCAAGACAACGGCTTAAGCCGATTGTTCTCTCCGTGTCAAATTTGTTTTGTACATCTTGTGACGAATATCCCAGGCCAACTGCCGTACGGATATTTCGTATTTTTTTTTCTTTCCCAGTAACACCTTACATTCAAACTAACAACTTTTCTTTCCTTTGTATTAATTCGAGCTTCACTCCTATCTAACAAAAAAAATCGGGATTCCCCAAATTTTAACATTTGTCCCTCCTAATTCATTAATTCCTTGTAGTCGCCCGCTTCACGGGTAGACATTTAGATTCATCACGATAAGACCCTTTTTACTGAAGCCTATGATGAAGAGTCTAACCACTCGAGCGGCGCGAAACGCGTGAGTGAAATTAAATTAAACCATTCTGCGGCAATCCGGAACAAACCCTAAGTTTCTTTTTTATTAACTTCATCTAGTTTTGTTATTTCATCTCTTCAACGAACGAAACGATATTCCATCCTGAAGTATTTCCTACATCCTGTACCCGAATCCTGTCTCTCCGAAACGGAGCGGATCGCGCTCCCACTCGAGGAGAAAATCTAAATCTTAACGTAAAACTCGGGAGACGATATTAATCTCATTTCACGGCCGTAACGGAACCTCGCCATATCACCCGAGTTTTCGAAACGTTTCAACATATATACATATGTAATAATAATCTATATTCGTAAAAAAAAGGCGAAATACTACTGCGCCTCACATTAGACGGCAGCAAAACAAAACACCCCAACAACAACAAAAAAAAAAACAAACTACAAAACAAGAAAAAAGAGAAGAAACGAAATATTTACAAAATATACAAAGATATATACATAGATATATACACATATCAATAAAAAAAAATCCCCAATTGCGCCTTATGTTAGACGGCAGCAACACAACGAAAACCCATTTACATTTTGTTATTTTTTCTTTACTAATTTGGGTAGTTTAATAACTACACCAAAATTGCTCCACCAGGGCCGCCTCAGCGCCCCACGCGAGCAAACGGCGGAAATAATTTTTTCCGCCGAGCGTTATCCACCGAGCGACACCCGTCGCGAACATGCTTCGCGATGGCGAACAATAATAGTTCGATAACGCTCCGCGACGTACAAAATCTGATACCCAACTTCAACGGAAAAAATGTACCTCTCAACGATTTCATACGCGCTTGTAAAAAGGCCGCTAAAATCATTTCGGAGCACGATCAATCGCAGCTCCTCGAAATCATCCAACTGAAACTATCAGGAGTCGCCGCCGATATCGCCGACGCAAAAACTTACAATACACTAGAGCCACTTCTGAGAGATCTCAGAAATGCGCTCGAAAAACCGGTCGAATTATCGGATCTCGAACTAGAATTAAAGTCAAATTCACAAAATTATAACGAGTCGGTTCTCGATTACGCAACGCGGACGCGAAAAATTGCAACTGTTACGTCCTGAGAATTTTTCCAAAATATTTCAAACAGAATTAACAAAATATTTGAAATATATTAGTTCGTTAAAAATAAACATGGGAAAAATTGCCATTGTTTAATTGGTCGAATTCAAAGTTTCGATAAATAGATAAAATACCTAATGAAAGAATCATCCGTTGTTAAAAATAATTAGCCTTCAGGCGAATTAGGCTGATGTACAGAGGTGACTGTACGAAGCAAATCAACCGTACGAGAGTCGGTAACCTGAGGCGCAAAAATGCAGATAAGGATATCGGCGGAGCGCTCCTCACAGTTGTCGAACATAGGGCCTGCTTGTACGGCGCGTGTCACGATGGGCACGATGTTGAGAGCGGCCGTTAGGCATAATGAGTGCAGCACCTCCTGGACGGTGAATATCGATGAATGCTAGATCATCGTTATAGTCCAGGAGGATCATAGTTGAAATAATAAATAAGGCAATGAATGGAAATCCAGTTTGAGGGACAAATATACGGGAGTGACATAGTATTTTTGGAAATTATTAACAGATTCGGGAAATAAAATAGAGTCAAGAAGTAAGCAAAGAAAATTAAGTCATATCGTCAAATAAAATATTAAGAAGGGAATAAATATAAAAATAATAAATAATCGATAAATAATCAAATAGCAAATAACAGGGAAAAATATGGAAACTACGAAAAAGGCAAGAAATGCAGAATCATTAACACAGAAATTCAGGAAAATAATCAGATAAATATTAAGTTAAAAATGTATGCCAAGTATTGTTAACTTCGCAATGAACGCTCGTACAGCTTTCATTCAAATTTGTATGTTCATAAAATTCGCGATAAAATTTAAGTAGTAACAAGTTAAAATATCAAAATTATTGTAAACTTATGAAATTAGAAATATTTAATTAGTCAATCAAAGAAAGGAATCAGGTGATGAGAGTGGGGAGACGAGGCGCAGGTGTGACAGCGGTGACGCGGGGGTGTCCGGCACCGAGGTTATTTATTCGCGCGCCCACCGCCCATTCGGCACCTTCTTCGCGACCGGGGCACAGACCTCAATATTGGATTGTACTTAGAGACATTAACAAAGGACCTGTAAATCGACTTGTAAAAATGTTGAGCCAGTATTCATTTTAACCAACTTCAATAAACAATTCATATTTTTCTGAATCATTCCATCGAGATCAAGTATATTTCGACTGAAAATCATTCCATCATCGAAATCATTAATCGTTAAAATCTGGGAAGGACGTTCATTTCTGGAGTCGACCATCATCATCATTCGATTCTGATTAGAAAATTCGGCATTTTGGAAGGACGTTATTTTCGGAAGTCGATCATCATTCGATTCTGACTCGAATATTCATCCAGCATTTGGGAAGGACGTTTCAATTCGATCGTTTAATTTCATCCATCAATCGATTCATTCGATCATTCATTCTGAGGTAAACCCATTTAAATAATATATTAATTTTGGAACGTTATCATCCACATCTGAAAAATCCATTTTCTCTAAATCGTTATTTATCTACATTTATTTACTGTCACCAAAGTTTAAAATATTTCTTGGTCAATTTATATTCGTGTCGGTCAATTTTATTTCAGCTATAACAGTGCGCGTTAAAAGTATTAGGATAGGTCGGGAGAAAACAGTGAGTGAGCTTGTTAGTGAGCTGTCGCGAGCCGTGCGTCGAGGGTGACGCGCGAGAGAGAGATAGCCGCGTATTGAATTCCAGACGATAGAAAGAGATAGCATCCAGAATTTTCTTGTCCAGTTTAAAATCGTCATTTAAAATCTCGTAAATTCGAATTTTTAGCCGAGAATAAAATATCGTCAATAACTTATATATATGCACTCTAGGCCCTATCCCGAATTATTTTCCGAAACGTTAGGTTCAAAACAGGGCCAAAACCTCGATAAAGCGTCATCTCCGAATAACGTGTAAAGGGAGGGTGTAAATTATCCTTGACCGAGATGGAGTGAAAATTGCTGATCGGGACGTAACACAACCAAAATCGAAAACCGGTTAAAAGAAGTTTATCGAACGGAAGCCCAACAGCAGTATTTGCAAAACCGCACTGACGAAGTTCGACGAACCGGCATAAAAGCATTTACCCCCGGTCTTTTTGACCAAATCGCGAATATCATTATGCAAAAAGAATTTATAACCCTCGACAGCGCAGTTAACGAAGCGCTAAATATCGAGAACGAACTCGTTCGTAGACAAAACGTCCACCAGGGACGAAAACGCGATAAATCGGAAACTAGGGACAAAAGTCCAGAAAAAGCGAAAGTTCGGTTCACACAACTAACCGACAACAACGGACTAAAATTTTGCGAAGTCCACCGCGAAAACCCTTCGCATTCAACATCAGAATGCTACTCCGTGCAACGACTGCGTGAAAACATGAACACACGCGTCAATAGCCGTCAATACCGCAACAACTCACCGGGAAACTTCCGAATCAATCCTCGCGGAAGTTTCCAAAACAATACTCATGGCGGTTACCAAAATAACTCACGCGGCAATTATCAAAATAATCCGAACAGCTACTATCAAAACGGTCCACCCGGGAATCACCAAGGTAATTCACGAAGCGGTTATCAAAACAATTCACGCGGAGCCTTTCAAAATAACCCACGGGGGGGTTATCAAAATAATTCGCGCGGAAATTACCAAAACAACCCGCGAAATAATTATCGAGACAATTCACGCGAGAATTATCGCGATAACTCGGGCGATTACCAGAGTAATCCACAACAAAGTTCGTGGGATTACAATTACCAAAATAACCCACAACAAAACAGCTCGTGGGATCGTAATTTCCAACAAAGCAATCCGCGCGATCAAAACAACCGAGACAATTCGCGAGAGCGTAATTATCGCGATAACTCACGCGACCGAGATAATAGAGACAATTCGCGCGACCGAAACAGTCGAGATAACTCGCGAGATAGACAAAATCCGAGCAACAGTCGAAACTCGCGTAAATCAGATCACCAGTCGAGCCTCGATGCAACGCAAATTGAGCAGATTTTCGAGCGCCTGCTCCAAAAAAACGAGAGATCCGCCTCTCGCGACAGCGCGACGAGAGGCCGGACACCCGAGCGCTCGTCAACAACAAACTAAAAGACGCAAACAAGGCGCAAACTGAAACCGAACCTGTAAAATATGTAGGTACTAATCATGTAAAAAATATAGACGGTAGTATAACTATTAGAAAAGCGACAATTAAACTAGGATTGTCGCGCCGGCACAGACCACCAACGGTGACCTTAGAGTCCCCAAATCTATTTACTAAACAGGCTTTGTTTCTCGCCGACACCGGAGCGGAAATAAACCTGTTAAAACAATCATTCCTAGGCTTGCGTACGGAAGTGGATCCGACGCTAATATATGAGCTTAACGGAATAACAGACGGAACAGCGAAAACACTCGGTAGATGCTACCTGAGAATCAAAGAATTTAAAGTCGAGTTCCACCTAGTGGAAGACTTTTTCCCGATTACGCAGGACGCTATACTCGGCGACGTCTTCTTCAGGGGGACTCCGGCCGACATTCTTTATAGCGCAGCCTGCATAACATTTGCTGGCTATCGAATCCCGTTCGAAAGCTTCGAACGAGTAATGATACCTGCCAGATCAAAACTCATCGTACCTATTAGACTAAAGCCAACCGATCTCGAAGAGGCATATATCCCAAGAATGGACGTAGGCTATCGTCTTTACTTGGGTAACGCGCCGGTCAAAAACACCAACGGAATCGCGTATCTTTGCGCGATTAATTCGCACAATTGCGAAATCAGTCTCGAAATTCCGACAGTCGAGCTAATCCCAGTAGAGGCTATCTCGGAAAAACCGATCGATAATTTCACATTGAGCAACTCCCACGATTCTCAGCATGAGAACCGTGCAGAAGTACACTCGATACAATTAGACGATCAGTCCAGGCTCGAAGCCCTTCGAGCACTCTTACAACTGGACCACCTCAACGAAACAGAGAGAGACCACGTGCTTGAATTAGTCTCAAAATATCAACATCTATTTTGTCTACCCGGAGATCGGCTAGGTCACACAACACTAACGAATCCAGGTCACACAACGGACGACAGACCAATCAACACAAAACAATATAGGTTCCCGCATGGAAATTTATGCATTCAAAATATACTCAGAAAATATATGTGGCATATATTTAATATATTTCGGCAAAATCTTTGATATGCAGTATATATCTTGAATGCATCTTATAAATATATTTCACACATACATTAAATATACTTCATAAGTATGTCAAATAAAATCTAGATATATTAATGATATATGTTATCGATAAATACTTGCTATATTTTCAATAAATATTGCTTGTTCTCAAAGTATATTTGGGATATAAAGGTTATATGATAATCAAATACTTGAAACTGATTCTTTTTATATACTGCATATAGGCCGATGTATAGATTTTCTTCATTGATCGTATAAAATACTTGCAAAATTGATGCATGATCACAGTATATATCTTCTACATTCAACATATATCTCAGAAGTATGTGAAATATCTTCACGATAAACGGCAATTGCATTCTGATTTCATTTCAAATATAGACTTTTGGCATCAAAAGTATATCCTTGAAATATTAGATATTCGCGGATAAAAATATTTTTTTTATGTACATATTATTAAACCATACAAAATGCAACGGAGATCCTCTCTGAGAGATGTAACGATACACGAAAACGGATCCACTGCGTTTGAAGAGTTGAATGACTATTATAACAAGTAAAACGTACCCGTCATTTCGTATTTAATGCTGCCTACGCTCTATATCAAGGCTCCATATTATTTCAAAGTTGTCGAACAATGTTTGGTTCTCTTAACGGAATTGTGGTAATCAAATTATGATAACGGAATTCACAGTCGAACATTTTTATCGGCTATAATGCTAGCCAATAGGCAGGCTCTTCCTGAATCACAAGCGGATATGGGTACCGGACTGAAGTACAAGAGAGATTTTCTTAGTGCTATCGTTAGTGGAGCATAGGACGTCTAGACGATGTTGTCATATCTTATCGATCACAAATTCTCTCCCGTACGTTGGTTGCATATTCAAATGCATTTCCTATGCTCAAAGTTGCTGTCTGGTAGGTTTTATGGATAAAGGAGGTCATAGATAAAGTCTAAGAATGAAATGGAAATGGATTGAACAGGAAGAACTGGAAGGAGAACTCAAATTATACAACGTATAAGTAGTCCAATCCGGATGGAATTGAATGAAACTCATTTATTGTATTAATAAACTATTTTAAACCTTACAGCAATACTGCCTCACATTATACTAGAACAAAATACTATAGAAAATCGAATACAATACATTGAATTGCTGATATACATCTTGAATAAAGCGCCTTCGTGAGATCGTGTTTATTTTCTGTTTCGAATCATCTAATCGCTCCCACGATAAAACCTTTAGGACAATAACTCACGATGATTGGGGTGCACACACGCAAGCAAAATCCCTGAGTCAGTTATCTCGATTAGAGTCACTTTTTCTTTCAAAAACGATGTTTCTACCGCCGCTAGATTGGCTTCACGTTTTTCCAGTACGATCAAATGGCCTAACCGGCGCCCTGGAATGATCGAACTTTTTCGCTTTTCGAAATACCTGCCGATAGCGTATGCTTTGATTTTATCTAATTCGACAACCAAAAACGATTCAATTTCGAATATTTCCCCCGTTTGCACTAGTGCATAATTGCTAGCTCTCTTTTTAAGCTTTGAATAACTTTTGCTATGGAAGATTTCCGTCCGCACGATGGCTCTTTTGTAATATTGGCTCCCCGAATTTTCATCAACGTCAATATTCAATCTCTGTAATGCTAGATATTGGTTTCGAGGAAGTTTTTTATAAGTCTCGGCTGTCCCCAACAATTGTGTATCGTCGACAATTAATGAAGGCCGTACCCTTTGCTCCTTCCCTAACATTTTATTCAGGTGATCTATTTGAGACTCGTTCAAAGCTTCCGAATACCTTTCGTATAATCTTTCTACAAACAACATGGTTCTGAATGTATCACAGATCTGTAAAGCTACTCCATTTGAGCTTTTCACACAATCCAGCAATGCTTGATTTGCATTCTCGAACGGGAACGCACTGTGCGTCCATAGCGGACCCCAGTTCGAAACGCTTCGTGGTAAATGAGCCAGCAGATGTACGTTGAACGATATATGCTCTTTACCATATAATTTTTCAACCCCGTCAATAAATTGAATCAGGCATTTATAAGCATACTCGATCTCAGATGGCATTATTGACTCTTTTAAAAGTATCGATATACCATCTACAAGCAAAGCCCAATGGTTCACGTACTTTTGCGGAAAGAGCACTCGTAAGATTGGTAAACTATAAAATAATAGGAATACTACCCATTCGTGTGCCTTCCAATGGACGCGGTCAGATATTTGGCGCGGTGTACGTGCAATGTCAAGATCAGGTGTGATAGATTTCAGCATTGAATCCATTAAATCAATGAGGTGTCCGAAATAAAAGTCTTTTCCATGATTTATAGAATCCAGCCACAATCTGGCAAACTGTCTGCATGCACCTAAAGCGACGCAATGCATCCAGTCAGCGTCTAACGATTCGATGATGTCGAAGGACGGAGTTTCCGATAAAATCGACGGTCCTTTAATGCCCTTGTCCTGTATTGAAGCGTGATGCAATGAGTCTTCATGATTTCGCAGACCTTCACCAAATGGTTTGCCATCTACGTCCAAAGGGTAAACACGTGTGAAACCTCTACCCTTCGCTATTGATTCGCCAGCATGGAGACACAGACCGCAACCATACTCTCCGTTAAACTGATGCGAGTTCCTTAGTAGTGGACGAGCAATGGAGTCGCTGATGCACATGAGTATGCGGCATTTCCTTGTATACGTTGAACCTTGGAATTCGTAGCTGAATCCTTCCTCAGCCAACATCTTACTTTCGGCTACGAACGGTTTCGGATATTCGCTCATCTTCGGTTTACCTTGTCCGAACCAACCCCCATGAAAATAAAGTATACGAAAAAAGTACATTCATGGATATATAGTGACATATATTAAAAATCTAACGGATATACTTCTGATATATTGAAAATACATTAAAAGTATACAATTAAATATGCAATATTTCGTGCCCTTATATATTCGGTAATTATACGTGAAGTATATTTTTGGATTTATTATAGATATGTACCCTTCATATATTATTCATATATGTAAAATATATAACACATATATTCTTTCTATATCGCTGATATATAAATAGAATATATGTGATATATATAAGTATGTATGTTACATATGCTTGCAATATAAGGTCTAGCTGTTTTGTAAATAGTGCAAAAATTATTTTGCAGCACCTTTATCGCTAGTTTTTCTCGAATGTAAAGTAATTACTCTATCAATTGATGCAAATTATATTCTGAAAAAAGATAACAAATTTTTGACATTGGGGGAGATTCGAACGCGGTACCTTGCGATTTGTAGTCTGCGGCAATATCCACTCGGCTATTCAGTAGTTGGGAATAACATTTTGGAAACTTATAAATTAGGCGTGGTAGACTCTAACACATTGTTTTGTGAGTTGTAAGTACATCAATTTTCATGCATAGACATGTCATGCATGTGCATGCATGCATCCATGTTTACCGCGATGATACGCAAAAAATGTTTTTCAGCGCCGCTTATTATTCGAAGCAAAAATGTAGTCGAAGAATCAAAATTTTCATATTTCTTTGTTATGTGTTTTTTTCTTTCACAAAGCTTCTTCTTTAATAAAGCATATTCTTAAAAAGGAATAAAAAAATGAGTTCAACTAACATTTTCCATAGATTCAACACATCATAAAATTCCGATAGCTAAAGTGATTTTAACCTAATTCAATCTTCATAATCCTTCGAGTCCCATAAATCAGTGTACAAAAATCAACAATAGCAAAAACATTTGTTGTATTCAGGGCAATAAGTTGTTGAGTTTGATAAACAGTTTCTATTGCCATTTCATAAGATTTTGAATTTGCAAGCATAAATTCTGGATGACGATATATGTCATTTATACTTTTCGATGTTCAATCGATATATTTTTTGTATAAAATTAACATATTTTTGCATATATGTTTAAATATTATAGACATGTCATCGCAATTATATAAGCCGTAAAAAATATATATACGATTTATAAGAAAATATATAAGAACAAGTATTTTACAACGTGTACTCTTCAAGTATATACTCTTTTATATCCGTAATATACAATTTTTCGGAAAAATATATTAAGTATAAAAATAATACATCTCAAATATATTTTCGAATATACTTTATTTCCATGGGGGAAAGAGTGCATAAAAGCACATTCCTCTTCATCGTGCTCAGACGCAATTCATTGATTATACATAAAATGGGCCAAATGGAGGAATTGGAGCTATCAAAAACGGGTGCGCCATCCACGCCGTAGTTGATGCTAATCATTCCATCGATTATCTTCATCTTGTACAATCGACCATCGCGAATGTTTTTGATTTCACTTTTGTGAGATTGTTCCTTTTGGGTGGCAGACATTTCTTCGTGGGCAGATGTAGTCTCAAAAATTTCTTTCAATTGATGTTTCAGCGGCATATAAATAAAGATGTTGTGGGCGTTTATATTCGATTTCACATCGATGTCTTTGTTGCATTGATCGCAGTGGAGCGAATCATCCGCCGCCTCCCCAACATACGCTTGACAAGCCGGGCAAAGGTGATGAACACTCATGTGCGCTGAGAAATCGGAGACGATTTTTTTCCAGTAATATTTTGTGGCGTCTGATAATCTTTCATCATTAAGAGCGCCGAATAATTGTACAATGCCTTCCGTTGCAGAATATGTGAGATTGAACCGCATTTTTGTGGCCAATATAAGTAATGTTTGGATCAGGATTTTATCGGAATAGTTTTGCGTCATATTTTCGATCATTGGTGCTGGATTGGCGTCACGATCACACGGTGGCATTGTGCGAGGAACCTCGTGAACAGGATCACTGTCCGAGCCTTCTGAGACCGACATCTGTAAAAAAAAATGCTTTAATCACACGGATTGCGGTTTCCTGTCCAGTTTCCTCATCAATTCAGCGTAAATGTAAAAATTAGCCACTACGTGAATCATTATCAGATATTCGTGTCCTATGTTCGGTGATAATACATTTTTTCATGATCATATCTTTTACCGTTTTATTCATCATACAATCTTCGTTCGATTTGACACCGATTGATGATGTTTCAGCAGTCATATTTGATGAATTACCATCTTCCATTTCATCTGTCGAAACTTCCGCCTAGAATCAAATTTCCAATTACAATTATGGATCACGGATTTGAAATCGGGAATATTTTTCAAGTCGTCTGTAAACGAATCTAGATCTATAGTTTCATGTCGAATATTTTCCCCGTTTCATGTAGCACATATTGCACACACTGTTCGTCAAGTTCTTGTCCAATGACCGACACGGCAACAGCCCGGGCCTGTAAAACCTTTTGACTTCTAGCGCGTAAATTCTGCACAAGCAACTGGGGGATTCCCGAACACAGATTTTACCGCTCAAGGAACAATGGGATTATAATAGGATTTCTCGGTGTATGTGAGCAATCGTATAACAATGTGGCTAATTCCCAATGTAGTGATCGCAGAATCTTTAATTCGGAATTGGGAAGAATCGTGTAAGTAACAGTCAAGTCCAAAATAGCCTATTATCATGGGTCAAAATATTTCACACGATCCTACTCGAGGAACACTAAAAAAGTGGAAGATATAGTTTGAAGGAAAGGAGATCCAAGATGGAGGGGGACGTAAACAAGCCCCCCGTGTCAGTCTCGGATAGATCCTATAAATGTTGTAAAAGTAAAGCAACTAGTGTAGTCGTGTGCATAGGGTGCGATGAATCGTATCACGCCAGCTGCCTGAGCAGAAAAAAAGGAGTTAGATATGTCAGTAATGCACTGATAATCTGCTGTGGAGACGACCTAACCTCAAAACTTCTCGAGGAAGGAGAATCCGCAGGGTATGACAGCGGATGCAGCAAAAGCCAGCCGAGGAATCTCTTTGCGGTTATAAAAGAGAAGATAGCAGCACTAAGCACCGAGAACGAGGCTCTGAAGGACGAAGTAAGGTGGCTAAGGACGCACCAGAGGAACACGAGTGAGGATTCGGAGGACTCAGACGGAGAGACACTGACACTCAAGGAAAGGTACAAGCATCTAACGGAGAAAAACAAACTACTGGTATCGTTAAACAAAGAAATGAGAGACAAAAATCAGCTGTTAGTAGATAAGAACGAGTTACTGCAAGGGAAAATTACAGATCTGCAGCAAATAAGTGAGGAGAAAACGAGAACATCCGTGAGAACGTTCGCATCCGTAGCTGCCAATGGGGGTCAGCTGCAACATCTGATCCCGGAAGAGTCAAAAAAGCTACCAGCTCTGATTGTAAAACCACAATCTGGAAAAGGGTCAGTAAAAACTATGAGCGATATCAAGGCAGCAGTCAACCCAGCGATGCTGGGTGTCAGCATACACAAGCTCAGAGAATTCAAGAACGGTGACGTCAGCATCAAATGCACTAGGGAGGCGGACACGCAGATAATGATGGAAGCTCTGACGGGCACACTAAAAGGGTATGACGTGGGGCTGGAAAAGCTAGCCAACCCAAGGATAAAAATAACAGTCATCACGGAAGAGACTTCGGCAAAGGAGTATCAGCGGCTATTCAAGGAACAAAATGCAGAGCTAATTAAGGAGAACGTCTTCGAGGTACAGCACGTTCAGAAGGAGAGAGGACGGAACACGTACTTCGTAGTAGCTGAGGTCGACTCAGCGTGCTACGCGGCGATCATGAGGGACCGGAGGCTCTCGCTGGACTGGCAGAGATACAGGGTATACGACGACCTTGATGTCAGGAGGTGCTTCAAGTGCTGTGGATATGGACACCTAATCAAAGACTGCAAGAACAAGAAAGCATGCCGCCACTGCGCAGGAGAACACGACTCACATGACTGTGAGAGGGCGAACGAGGTGCCGAGATGTGTAAACTGCGAGAATGCGAACAAGCTTATCAAGAATAAACGGGACACAGCACATGCTGCGGATGACGCGAGCAAGTGCGAAACGTTTAAGTCTCGGAGGGAGTTTCTCATATCAAAGAGGGGCTATCCCTTCGTACCGCAACAATGACTCAGAACGCTGCCGGAATCAGAGAGGAAGCTATCGTAAGTCACCTCATGACAACAGCGGAGGAGTGGTTGGAAAAGAGTCGCGGAACTGTAATGGATTTCAGCATTGCTCACTTCAACATTAGGAGCATCTGGAGGAATCATGACGAGCTCCTCGTATATCTGCAACAGTTCAATCGCACGTTTAGTGTAATTGTCTGTACCGAAACATGGAGAGTTGACAATGTCGATTTCTACACTATCCCAGGATACGTTGCTGTACATAATGAGAGTAGGGCCAATCAATCGGACGGGGTGCTGGTATATGTTGAAGAGACCCTTAGCTTCTCGCACAAAATTGCCAGCATCGGCAACATCAAAGCCATAGAAATGCACTTGCAACTCGAGACAGGAGGCTCGGTAGATATCACAGCAATGTATAAGCTCCACTCAGAAGACGCCATGACCTTCGTGGGAAACCTGGAAGACTACCTTGAGCGCCTGAGAAACAAGCAGGAACACATTTTAATAGGAGATTTTAACATCGATATCGGAAGTAGAAGCCTGGCTGCGCGAGAGTACCTAGGAACGTTAAGGGAAAAGGGCTTCCAGCAAGCAATACACCACCCAACACGAGTCGACGGAAACTCCTC
Source organism: Ichneumon xanthorius (assembly GCA_917499995.1). Taxonomy (NCBI): domain Eukaryota; kingdom Metazoa; phylum Arthropoda; class Insecta; order Hymenoptera; family Ichneumonidae; genus Ichneumon; species Ichneumon xanthorius. Next base: position 1,520,767 of record CAKJTD010000002.1, read on the forward strand.
CACGTGCATAGATCACATTTTCGTGAAAACGAACAGAGAAATCGATAACATGCATGCCGGAGTCTTCACTGCAGGAATAACAGATCACTATCCCATAGCTTTATGCTATACAAATACGAGACCAGATAACCAAGGACACGATAGAGGTCTGGGGACGGAGCAGAGGAGGGTGAATTACGCAACCCTTAGAGCTTTAGCGGAAGCCGAATCGTGGACTGACGTCTTCGAAAGTGGTGAAGTTGATACCTGTGCCGAGATACTTACTGGGAAAATAATTGCCATGATCAATGGAGCCTCGGAAACGCGGAGAACCGGAGGAGTTAAGAAGAAATCGATGTGGATTACGCAGGGAATAATTACCTCAATGAAAAGAAGAGACGTACTGTACAAAATAGCGACAGCGAACAGAGAAACGCCGCAATACAAGAGGAGTATCGGCCATATAAAAGAGATCTCAGAAGAGCTATAGAAGAGGCGAAGAAAACTTACTATGGCAGGAAGCTTGCAAGTGTCGGAAAGGATCAGCTAAAAATGTGGAGGTTGGTCAAAAGCGTCGCGACTGGCGATAACCAAAAACTAAAGAGAGGCGTTGACAGTGTACAGTGTGGTGAGGTAGAAATTACTGACTCGAGAGAGATAGCCAGTGCGTTCGGAGAATACTTCACAAACATTGGGAGAGAACTGGCACAGAATATTCCCGACGTCACTATGCCTCCGCAGGAGCATGAGGATCGATCAATGTTTCTGACAGGTGTCGATGCGAGAGAGATTATCGCGGAAATAATAAACTTAAAAAATGGGAAAGCGCCTGGGCCGGACGGTATTGCGGTAGAATATTTAAAAGAAATAGTGAGGTACATCGCCGATCCGCTGGTATTTTTAATCAACCTGTCTTTTGAGAAAGGGTACTGCCCTAGGCATTTAAAAAAAGCCAAGATTTTTCCAATATTCAAGAGCGGGAAACGTAATGTAATTAGCAATTATAGACCAATCTCACTAACATCTAGTCTTGCAAAAATCTTTGAGAAATGTCTCAAGAAGAGGTTGTTATTGTTCCTGAACAGGAACAACTATTTTTCACAGGAACAATTTGGATTTAGATTAGGGAAGTCGACTAATGACGCTATTATGAAGGTTACGCAGATAATATATGAATCTCTTGAGGTAGGGAAACCGTGTCTTGGAATTTTTATAGATTTGAAAAAAGCTTTTGACACGCTCAGTCATGACATACTCCTTGACAAACTTTACAACATAGGAATACGCGGAGTAGTCCACTCTTTACTCGAGTCGTATCTGCGAGAAAGGCCCCAGTGCGTGTCGGTAAATGGAGTAGATAGTGAGTACCGGACTACGAGTTTTGGGGTCCCTCAGGGAACGGTCTTAGGACCCTTACTGTTTATCATATAATTGCCTATGCAGATGACACCGTATTGCTTTACACTGAAAACACATGGAACCTGCTCTTGGAAAAAGCACAGGGGAACTGTGGGAAAGTTTTTCAATGATTTGCGCGAAATAAGCTTACAATGAATGTTGAAAAAACAAAATGCGTGACTTTCGGGTGTTACACAGATAGTGTTCCGAGCATAAACACAGTGGAATTAAATACAGCGGAGAACGGCCAAGGAGCAAATACAGTTCAAATCGAAAATGTAAAGAATATAAAGTATCTAGGAGTAATATTAGACCGGCACATGAGATGGGACGCCCATGTTGAGAGTCTGCTTCAAAAGCTACGATACATTCTGTATCTGATCAGAAGAGCGAGAGAACTTTTAAATATTAATATGCTAAAACTAATATATAGATCACTATTCGTGTCAATTTGGAGCTATGCGATTGAGAGCTGGGGCGGAGCAACTGCAACAGTGGTCAGAGCTTTAGAGAATTTAAATAGGCGCGTCTTGAAGGTCATGTTTCATAAGAACCGAAAATTCCGCACGGAACAATTATACACCCTCACTCAAGAGCGGGATGTCAGGCGCACGTACTGCTGTAATATAACCCGGTATTATGTACAAAATAAGCTCCTCCTATTCGCGAACCAACAGAGAGAGGCTAGGCGAAATACAGCTAGCAGAGTGATTGTACCTAGAAGAAATACGACCATAGGAAGGAAATGTCATGACTACCTAGCAGCCAGAATATTTAACGCGATGCCACCAGAAATAAGAATAGGGATACATGGGGGTGTGATTGGTAGTTTATCAAAAGCGATAAGATGGATTGAATCGGCGCCGGAGGCCTCGATCAAGGAAGCGTTCAAGTAGGACAAACTATTGTGGTAGTTTTAAGGAAAGTTTATGTAGGGGGTATTACCCCTCTCTTGTAAAAAGAAAATGAAAACAAGGAGTAGGCGAACTCTGTGATACCCACGAACGAGCAAATCTTGCTTCTGTGGGCTAAACATTCCTAGAGTTAAAGGCGTAGATATTATTATATTGTATATAGCATATTATTGAATAAGAAAGTCTATGCAACTTATGTAAACAAACAATAAACAATAAACAAAACAATAAACATACATTCTGCTACAACACATCCGTTATTATGTCCAATGAAGAAAACGTTTTCAAATTTTCAATTTACTGCTTCAGACTCTGCATGCTTGCTTTTGCTGCATTACTTGACTGAACACTGTATGAAGTTGAATATAAAAATAGAGAAAAAATCTAAAGGCCGAAAGCAGAAATTGTTATTATAAAAAATTACTGAATAGTAATTTGTTAATGTGTCCAATTCAATACAATTCTTCCTGTAATTTTTTGTAACAGTGCTTTCATGAAGTTTTTTTGTTCCGCCTTCGAGAAATATTATTACGCAAAGGACGAGACCACGCGTAGTCTTATTACTTTAAAAAATGCAAGTTACGACAAATTAGGAATATCTCTTTCGAGAGACTGTGTTATAGGATTATAGTACAAATTACACTTGCCTGAATGAAGTGTATTATGTTTGTTGAAAATAGAATTTATAGATAGAAAAAGTGTTTCGCACGAGGGATGTACGAAATTTTTCATCTCAAGGTGCGAAAATGGCGGTTTACGCACGCGAAGCGGGCGGAAAAGTGGCCATTTCCGCACCGAGTGATGAAAATATATTTTTTGGCAATTAAACGTGTTCGTCTGTTTCTCAGAATCATATGCAAGTTTCAAGGATTTTCTATTCATATATCCAAACCTAAAATATTCCGATTCTAGAAGATCGCCATACTTTTTTTCACTCACCGTTTCTCGGCCTTTATCATTTGGGTATTCATCTCCATTGCATGAGTGTAACGTCAGCACTGCCTTGTTTTTTCTGTGAGAGAAAGTTCAACTATAAAAAATACTCAATTATGGGCTAAATTCTATAATGTTGCTCCTACACATCACCCGATGAACATCAAAATAGTGTATCTTCCAAGGTTTAACCTCAGATTTTAGCTTATATATGTATATTTATCAATCAACTCACCGTTTGAATCGACGCTTTGATTTCCAGTATTGTTTGGTACGTTGAGGAATCTCATTTTTTAGATCTCCGTGGTTATTGTACTTTTTGTAAGGCCCTTTCTTCTTCGTACCCGCACTATTCATCGTTCAAATACGTTCTACCACAAAACCGTCGACAGATACACTATGAGTCTTATGAAAAATACCGGTTCATGAGTCACATTAACCTAAAAACCCAATTAAATGTACAGAAAATAAATGGCGAAAAGTACATTGAAACAAAAAATGTGATAAATGCCAACAAGAAAAAATGCTCGAATACAGTGTCGATGATGCAGGTTCGAGCTGCTCGCGAATTAAATAACGTTAGCAATTTACCATAGACGCAGCATAAGGCCGTAAATGAGACTCAGCATTACGTCTGGATTCGCCAACTATATTGAGCATGCGCATGAGAGGATCGTAGTGTATTTAGTAACGTTGAACATCGAGCGTCGCCAACCAATCATAGTCGTTTTTTTGTCACCAGCCATTTCATCTATAAGGATCTTTCTTACCCACCGTCTTCTTATCGATCTATGTATATCTGAATCACTATGATTGGTCACTGCTATTCCCGCGTTCATAGCTGTGAAGTCGTCAATTAGCCCATGGAGACAAAGCTCAGACAGCAATGCTCGTTTGACTCTAGTCGTATCACGAGTTCGTATTCTTTGAAAATTTTGAGAACTTTTCCGAGTAATATTTAACTGCTGAAACATTTGCCAGAGTTGAAAAGTATCAGTGCGAGTGAATATAGCTTTTTAAACAGAGCCACCGAAAAGCTGCAAAGAATTTTCTCTGCCGGCTACAATCAACGAAAGACGAGGTAAGTATCGTCACTTTATTTGCTTTTGTCTTGTTATGACTTACGACAACTGCATTGTTTCTCGAGAATAGTTCTTTTGTTGATAGTTGTTAAGTAAATGTTAATATCGTGTTCAATCGATGACGTTTTTCGTTAATGTATAGAATGTCGAAGAAATTATTGGCGTTAATCAAATGGGTCGGTGGTGACGATGATCGGAAATGACCGTGGGAATACCAGTTGAGTGGATCAAATCATTCGATTACGAAGAATACTTATTGTCGACTGAAGGTGACAAACTTATGAATTCGAATATATTTGAGAAATTAGACATTCGTTCTGAATTCTTATGTTTCTACAGATAATACATATGTTATCGAGTGGCGTGCATCGGCAAAGGAACCTCTTGGTGGCTGGGATTGTTACGATGGATACGTCATTGAAGTTTCTGGTGAGTTATTCTTGAAAATTCGGTTTATCGTATCGTGTCTACAGCTTAAAAAACGGCAAATATCCATGCATTGAATATCTTTTCCCTTTATAACTTACTGGGGAACTGTATTTGCAAACGGTTTTTCTATACAAATCAATGACATGAATGAACTTTCTATCAATTTTTTTAATGATGATACCATATGAAAGAATCTTTGTCCTTCAGTTTATTGTTGAGCTGGCATAAAAAAGGTTTTTAGCATTGCTTTATTGCTGACAACTATTCTAAACTATTGTCCAAAAGGTTATTGTGGACTACTTTTTCAAGCTAGCGTGAAAAGAAGGTACATCGCTGACTTCTTTCTCAAGCTAGCGAAAAGAGAACCTGCATCGCTAGATCCTTCTTCGAGCTAGTGTAAAGAGAATTTCTATCACTTTTTATTCAAACTAACAGGAAGAGATCCTACATCGCTGACTTCTTTCGCAAGCTAGTATAAAAAAATCTATATCGCTGACTTCTTTCACAAGCTAGCATAAAAAAATTGATATCGCTAACTTCTTTCGCAAGCTAGCATAAAAAAAAACTATATCGCTGACTTCTTTCTCCAGTTAGCATAAAAAAAGCTATATCGCTGACTTCTTTCGCAAGCTAGCATAAAAAAAATCTATATCGCTGACTTCTTTCTCAAGCAAGCATAAAAAAATCTATATCGCTAACTTCTTTCGCAAGCTAGCATAAAAAAAACTATATCGCTGACTTCTTTCTCCAGTTAGCATAAAAAAATCTATATCGCTGACTTCTTTTGCAAGCAGGCATAAAAGAAATCTATATCGCTAAGTTCTTTCGCAAGCTAACATAAAAAAAAATCTATATCGCTGGCTTCTCTCTAAAGCAAGCATTAAAAAAAATCTATATTGCTGACTTCTTTCTCAAGCTAGGGAAAAAGAAACATATATTGCTGGCTTTTTTCAAGTTAATGTGATGAGAATCTATATCGCTGACGTTTTTTTCAAGTTAGCTTAAAGAAAACCTGAATGACTGATTTCTTTGTCGAGTTAATACGTTGTTGCAAAAAAAAACGAATTCTAATGAAATCTTTCATAATAACCGTAGTGGGGCTGAGATAGGACAATTCAGCGAGAATTTGTGCTCCAGTGCATAAGCAAAAACCAATATAATAATGCATTTTTGTGCCATCGTTTATAAAATTCACCTGTTTACTAACTGCATCGTAGTTTTTTTATTGAAATTTCTATTTTTTTCCTCTATATATTTAAGATCGTCTGAACTTCCTGAAGCAGAAGATGATGCAGATCGACGGCGTTCCCAGTCCAACGAGGGTTTTCAAATCGGCAGCTGAACCAAGCACTGTATCATCGGCTGTGGGACCTGGCGAGAATGCCACTCCAAATGCGATACGCAGAATTATCAATTAACTTCGTTTCTATACACACCTCATGCTTATCAACCGGGAGATATTATACATTATCAATTTCGGACCGCAAGAAGTAAGTATCACGCATAAGTATCGGCAACGTTAATCGTCAACAATAGGTGATGAATAAGATTCACGTGGTTCGTGTATCGCGTAATTTATATCAGAAGGTCGTATGCTTTGCCCTTTCAATGGTTTACGAAGGACGGTCATATATTTATTCTCAATAGAAAAAAATCGACTCTTTCGGAACCTATTATAATTTCGTTGACTTAGCAGTTAGTGATAAAACGTCGATGAATTGTCATGCGTCCACCTTATCGAGTGCCCCATTATTTGTCCGACGAATAACCGGGCGTATTTTTTTGCGTGAGTTTATATTCATTTCAAAAACAGTTGATACTTGAAACTTGATATTAATAATAAGATTGGTATTATATATTGTAGCGTGGCTACGTAGGTCGGTGCAGCTCGCTCGCTCGGACTCACACAAGGCGACTCCGTAGGGCCTGATGGTATGTGTGAGTGGATTTTAATGTTTCTTTGAACGCGTTTCATGTATGCCGGGATCTGCGATCGACGGACGGAACGAGAGTGCCGTCGGACGGGAGCATCGAGAGATTCGGAAATCGGCGGAAAGTTCGTGCTACGGCGTATCTCGTCCCCCTGCTGTTGGAGTCGCGGGCATCATCGTCGAGAAGGCTACGGGACGACCGGGAGATTTGCATCGGTCCGGCAGCTGCCGGAGTCCGGGCTGCCGGGGAAGATCGAGGCATCGGGATGGAAGTTGTGTCCGGCCTCGTAATCACGGGGACTGAGTACCGTGAGAGGGTCCGGGCACGAGCGGCGACGCAGCGGGCGAAATATATTTAAGTGTCCGACGTTGAGTCGATTGTATATTGTATAGGGCACGCGTGCGAGACTATAGTAAGCCGCTGGCGGTTAGCGAGCGTCGCGCAAGAGACAGCGAGCGCGTGAAGATGCGAGTCCCGGAAATGTCCGAAAATGGACGAAGAATGTCGCGATTAGGCAGGGGGGCGAGGGGAAGAGTAACGAGCGCGATCGAGAGCGAGGACTCGAGGCATTCACCGTTGTGAACCCGAGCAAGCGGGCCGTGTGACAGGCCTAATTATTGGAAGGAAGGAAGGAAGTTTCTGGATTAATACGGCGCATCATATCTTGGCCGTTTTTCCCGAGAATTACGTCGTTAAACCGGTGAGCTTGAGTCCGAGGACTTTGTTAAGTACTGTACGCCAGTATTGTTATCGTTTCGTGCGCCGAAAGTCCCGAATCGGGCAAGTGATTATTGTAAAGAAATTGTACCCGTCGGCGTGCTCTGTTCGGCCGTTCCGGGAGAGACGCGATCGCCGTGAATCGACGCGTGTATGTGTGGGTTCGGATTGTTTGTCGCGCGGCGAGTCCGTTAAATCGAGAACGGTTTTACTCGGGGCCGCGGGGTGGATTATTTTGTTTCCGCGTTTCTGATTAGTTAATTAGTAAATTCTTAGTTTTGTCGCCTTGGAGAGGTTTCTCACGGGAATCGCCTAATTGTTAAGTCGTCGTTCGCGGGATCTGTCCACGCGCGGGATTGAGAGAGTGTGTGTGGGATTTTTGCCGCGTTTATCGGGCCGGGTGCGTGTCTGGTATGAGTGATTTTGCGATTTTGTATGGGTAATTTACATTTTACGTTGATAATTCCGCGTGTCGCAAATTTGGACGTTCCGTGAATCGCGACCGTACGCTGTGTGTGTGTGTGTGTGCAGGAGCGCAGGTCCCGAGTAGGGGACGGAGAATTTTTGTCGCGAGAAATATTGTTGTATATTGTGAGATTACGGGACGAGGGTTTTACCCCGGGCACTGCGGTTTTTCCCCTCCTTAGAAATTTTGTGCTGAATTCGTTTTGATTTAAAATAAAAGTTTCGAGTCGTGGTTGACACTGTTACTAGAATGACGGTCAAAAACCGTCTGGATCGGGGGCCAACTCACAAATAGGAAGTATCCAATCAAACCAAGTTGGCAAAGATCAAGCAGTCGGAGCCGCCAAGAAAAAGTTAGGTGGTGATAAAAAAGCTCTGACAAAAAAAAATGACCCGGACGTTCAAACGAATCGGAGATTGGATATGGCAGACTCTTTTGAGAGCAAGCAAGGATCGGAGGATGGCGATGAATCAGGCATCGTCGAAATTAACAGCCGATCCAACGTTGTGGCACAAATGATCAAAGGTACTATAATAAAGAATCAGTGTTACCTAATTTTGAATGTGCATTCCACCATTCGCATTATTCGAGACCATACGTTATCGATTGTACGAGTTACGGATGTCTTCATCTAAATATTTGAATTCTTCATCCAATCAACTACTTCAATGTGTGCCCTTCAGCGCTGTGTTTCATGTGTAACATGTACAAACGTTTTCGTAGAATTTTGGTGTATTCACGATTATATTATTAATTTTTATTAAAAATTCCAACATTGGTCAAATGCTTTGAATTCGCGACAGTAAAGTTTTCTATTAAATCTTCAGATTACCTAACATTTTGACGTACCTCTTTATCAAAAGGAAAAAACTAAATATCTACTTTTTGATTTGATTTACAAATATTCTTTTCTGGATGGCAATTGCGTTTTGATTTTTTCGGTTTTGTTAGACATTGATTTATATGTAACTGTGAAACTAACCCAAGACGTGGAAAGATTTTCGAAGAAATCGAAGATTTCATCGATCAAATTGGACTCGACAATTACTGATTAAATTTAGATGAGCCTTAAACCTACCTCCAAATACGCAATGTTCATCTTCATCTTCAAGCTATTGATTTATCCGCAGTGCGTCGTTTATTTCTATATGCCATCAAATTAAATGGTTAATTTACAGGCCAACAAAAAATTGGTGCTCAATTGGCAAAAGTTTGTGATGTACTCAAACGTCAGGGAAAAAAGCGATCGAGACGGGATGACTCGAGCGACAGCGATTCTGATCAAGAGGAACCCACGGTAAATTGGCTTACATCGACTCGAATGCATGCGAATGAAATAGTAAATTACGCTACGAGGGTGAAAAACCTTTTTCTAACGATTGTTACTTTGTAATCACACCAATTATAAAAAGTATTTCGCATGAGTATCATATAAATGTTTCGTTAGTATAGTATGCAAGAGTCATTTGAGATCCTCTCTAAAATGAAAAGCTTCCTCTATGAGGAAGCAAAATTGACAAATTTAAATTTTTAGGGAGTCACAAATGATTGATATCACAGATATGTCAATGTTCAGATAGATGCGAGAATACGTAGTGCAAGAGGTAAATATGTTTACAACAATGAATATTATTTCTCAGGTGCGGATTGGACCGAAAAATTCAGGAGTACGAGTGACATTCAATCAATGGCGGACAGCCAAATCCCAAGGCTCATATACTGCGATGGGAGTATCGCTCATGATGGCCTTATTTCCTATGGAAGTTCTGTTGCGCAGTAACCTGCGAGGAGGGGCACGGAAGATCTCTCGAGACCAAAATGCTGAAAGATTCAATGCGTTGGATAAGAGGATTTGTGAAGCGATATATTGTAAGACTTTATCTGTTCATATAAACAAAGTGGCAAGTCTGGAGCTTAGCATGAAGATTTTTCGTGCCAATAAATGAATCAATTCGGGTGTACGATCAGAGATTGTAGGTTGCCTTCGACTGGGGCTTGTTGGGCTGCTCGAAACGCATTCTTCCGTGTTTTCATGGAATAAAGAGTTCTCACTTCATAATACGAGATGGAATGCCTACAGCGAGCGTAATCCTCAAATGCTCGATTTCGTTATGAAGCGACTTTGCCTTCGACTGGGGCTTGTTGGGCTGCTCGAAACGCATGAATCTTCCGTGTTTTCATGGAATAATCATGGTCCCACGATCCCGATCCCTCGATCTCGACCCGATCCCATAAAAGTCGAAAATTGAAATTTTTGTAATGCTTTCTCATCAAAGTTAAAAGTTGAAAGTTGAAAGAGTTCTCACTTCATAATACGAGCTGGAACACCTACAGCGAGCGTAAAACTAAAATGCTCGATTTCGTTATGAAGCGACTTTGCCTTCGACTGGGGCTTGTTGGACTGCTCGAAACGCATGAATCTTCCCGATCCCCCGATCCCCCGATCCCCCGATGCCCCGATCCGCCGATCCCCCGAACCCCCGATCCCCCGATCGCCCGATCCCCCGATCCCCCGATCCCACGATCCCACGATCCCCCGATCCCCCGATCCCCCGATCCCCCGATCCGCCGATCCCCCGATCCCCCGATCCCCCGATCCCCCGATCCCCCGATCCCCCGATCCCCCGGTCACCCGATCCCGATACCATAAAAGTCGAAAATTGAAATTTTCGTAATGCTTTATCATCAAGGTTAAAAGTTGAAAGAGTTCTCACTTCATAATACGAGCTGGAATGCCTACAGCGAGCGTAAAAATCAAATGCTCGATTTCGTTATGAAGCGACTTTGCCTTCGACTAGGGCTTGTTGGGCTGCTCGAAACGCATGAATCTTCGATATTTGCATGGAATAATCATGGTCCCACGATCCCGATCCCTCGATCTCGATTCCGATCCCATAAAAGTCGAAAATTGAAATTTTCGTAATGCTTTCTCATCAAGGTTAAAAGTAGAAAGTTGAAAGAGTCCTCACTTCATAATACGAGATGGAATGCCTACAGCGAGCGTAATCCTCAAATGCTCGATTTCGTTATGAAGCGACTTTGCCTTCGATTGGGGCTTGTTGGGCTGCTCGAAACGCATGAATCTTCCGTGTTTTCATGGAATAATCATGGTCCCACGATCCCGATCCCTCGATCTCGACCCGATCCCATAAAAGTCGAAAATTGAAATTTTTGTAATGCTTTCTCATCAAAGTTAAAAGTTGAAAGTTGAAAGAGTTCTCACTTCATAATACGAGCTGGAACACCTACAGCGAGCGTAAAACTAAAATGCTCGATTTCGTTATGAAGCGACTTTGCCTTCGACTGGGGCTTGTTGGACTGCTCGAAACGCATGAATCTTCCCGATCCCCCGATCCCCCGATCCCCCGATGCCCCGATCCGCCGATCCCCCGAACCCCCGATCCCCCGATCGCCCGATCCCCCGATCCCCCGATCCCACGATCCCACGATCCCCCGATCCCCCGATCCCCCGATCCCCCGATCCGCCGATCCCCCGATCCCCCGATCCCCCGATCCCCCGATCCCCCGGTCACCCGATCCCGATACCATAAAAGTCGAAAATTGAAATTTTCGTAATGCTTTATCATCAAGGTTAAAAGTTGAAAGAGTTCTCACTTCATAATACGAGCTGGAATGCCTACAGCGAGCGTAAAAATCAAATGCTCGATTTCGTTATGAAGCGACTTTGCCTTCGACTAGGGCTTGTTGGGCTGCTCGAAACGCATGAATCTTCGATATTTGCATGGAATAATCATGGTCCCACGATCCCGATCCCTCGATCTCGATTCCGATCCCATAAAAGTCGAAAATTGAAATTTTCGTAATGCTTTCTCATCAAGGTTAAAAGTAGAAAGTTGAAAGAGTCCTCACTTCATAATACGAGCTGGAATGCCTCCAGCGAGCGTAATCCTCAAATGCTCGATTTCGTTATGAAGCGACTTTGCCTTCGACTGGGGCTTGTTGGGCTGCTCGAAACGCATGAATCTTCCGTGTTTTCATGGAATAATCATGGTCCCACGATCCCGATCCCTCGATCTCGATCCCGATCCCATAAAAGTCGAAAATTGAAATTTTCGTAATGCTTTCTCATCAAAGTTAAAAGTTGAAAGTTGAAAGAGTTCTCACTTCATAATACGAGCTGGAACACCTACAGCGAGCGTAAAACTCAAATGCTCGATTTCGTTATGAAGCGACTTTGCCTTCGACTGGGACTTGTTGGGCTGCTAGAAACGCATGAATCTTCCTAATTTTTATGGAATAAAGAGTTCTCACTTCATAATACGAGCAGGAATGCCTACAGCGAGCGTAAAACTCAAGTGCTCGATATCGTTATACAGCCACTTTGCCTTCGATTGGGGCTTGTTGGGCTGCTCGAAACGCATGAATCTTCGGTATTTGCATGGAATGAAGCATTTTTAACTTCATAATACGAGCTGGAACACATACAGCGAGCGTAAAACTCAAATGCTCGATTTCGTTATGCAACGACCTTGCCTTCGATTATGAATTGTTCGGCTGCTCGAAACACATGAATCTTCGATATTTGCATGGAATAAAGGGTTTTCAACTTCATAATACGAGCTGGAACACCTACAGCGAGCGTAAAACTCAAATGCTCGATTTCGTTATGAAGCGACTTTGCCTTCGACTAGGGCTTGTTGGGCTGTTCGAAACGCATGAATCTTCGATATTTGCATGGAATAATCATGGTCCCACGATCTCGATCCGGATCCCATAAAAGTCGAAAATTGAAATTTTCGTAATGCTTTCTCATCAAAGTTAAAAGTTGAAAGTTGAAAGAGTTCTCACTTCATAATACGAGCTGGAACACCTACGGCGAGCGTAAAACTAAAATGCTCGATTTCGTTATGAAGCGACTTTGCCTTCGACTAGGGCTTGTTGGGCTGCTCGAAACGCATGAATCTTCGATATTTGCATGGAATAATCATGGTCCCACGATCCCGATCCCTCGATCTCGATCCCGATCCCATAAAAGTCGAAAATTGAAATTTTCGTAATGCTTTCTCATCAAGGTTAAAAGTAGAAAGTTGAAAGAGTCCTCACTTCATAATACGAGCTGGAATGCGTCCAGCGAGCGTAATCCTCAAATGCTCGATTTCGTTATGAAGCGACTTTGCCTTCGACTGGGGCTTGTTGGGCTGCTCGAAACGCATGAATCTTCCGTGTTTTCATGGAATAATCATGGTCCCACGATCCCGATCCCTCGATCTCGATCCCGATCCCATAAAAGTCGAAAATTGAAATTTTCGTAATGCTTTCTCATCAAAGTTAAAAGTTGAAAGTTGAAAGAGTTCTCACTTCATAATACGAGCTGGAACACCTTCAGCGAGCGTAAAACTCAAATGCTCGATTTCGTTATGAAGCGACTTTGCCTTCGACTGGGGCTTGTTGGGTTGCTAGAAACGCATGAATCTTCCTAATTTTTATGGAATAAAGAGTTCTCACTTCATAATACGAGCAGGAATGCCTACAGCGAGCGTAAAACTCAAGTGCTCGATATCGTTATACAGCCACTTTGCCTTCGATTGGGGCTTGTTGGGCTGCTCGAAACGCATGAATCTTCGGTATTTGCATGGAATGAAGCGTTTTTAACTTCATAATACGAGCTGGAACACATACAGCGAGCGTAAAACTCAAATGCTCGATTTCGTTATGAAACGACCTTGCCTTCGATTATGAATTGTTCGGCTGCTCGAAACACATGAATCTTCGACATTTGCATGGAATAAAGGGTTTTCAACTTTTTAATTCGAGCTGGGGCAACTACAGAGAGCGTAAAACTCAAATGCTCGATTTCGTTATGAAGCGACTTTGCCTTCGACTAGGGCTTGTTGGGCTGCTCGAAACGCATGAATCTTCGATATTTGCATGGAATAATCATGGTCCCACGATCACGATCCCTCGATCTCGATCCCGATCCCATAAAAGTCGAAAATTGAAATTTTCGTAATGTTTTCTCATCAAGGTTAAAAGTAGAAAGTTGAAAGAGTTCTCACTTCATAATACGAGCTGGAACACCTACAGCGAGCGTAAAACTCAAATGCTCGATTTCGTTATGAAGCGACTTTGCCTTCGACTGGGACTTGTTGGGCTGCTAGAAACGCATGAATCTTCCTAATTTTTATGGAATAAAGAGTTCTCACTTCATAATACGAGCAGGAATGCCTACAGCGAGCGTAAAACTCAAGTGCTCGATATCGTTATACAGCCACTTTGCCTTCGATTGGGGCTTGTTGGGCTGCTCGAAACGCATGAATCTTCGGTATTTGCATGGAATGAAGCGTTTTTAACTTCATAATACGAGCTGGAACACATACAGCGAGCGTAAAACTCAAATGCTCGATTTCGTTATGCAACGACCTTGCCTTCGATTATGAATTGTTCGGCTGCTCGAAACACATGAATCTTCGACATTTGCATGGAATAAAGGGTTTTCAACTTTTAATTCGCGCTGGGGCACCTACAGAGAGCGTAAAACTCAAATGCTCGATTTCGTTATGAAGCGACTTTGCCTTCGACTGCGGCTTGTTGGGCTGCTCGAAACGCATGAATCTTCGATATTTGCATGGAATAATCATGGTCCCACGATCCCGATCCCTCGATCTCGATCCCGATCCCATAAAAGTCGAAAATTGAAATTTTCGTAATGCTTTCTCATCAAAGTTAAAAGTTGAAAGTTGAAAGAGTTCTCACTTCATAATACGAGCTGGAACACCTACAGCGAGCGTAAAACTCAAATGCTCGATTTCGTTATGAAGCGACTTTGCCTTCGACTAGGGCTTGTTGGGCTGTTCGAAACGCATGAATCTTCGATATTTGCATGGAATAATCATGGTCCCACGATCTCGATCCGGATCCCATAAAAGTCGAAAATTGAAATTTTCGTAATGCTTTCTCATCAAAGTTAAAAGTTGAAAGTTGAAAGAGTTCTCACTTCATAATACGAGCTGGAACACCTACGGCGAGCGTAAAACTAAAATGCTCGATTTCGTTATGAAGCGACTTTGCCTTCGACTGGGGCTTGTTGGGCTGCTAGAAACGCATGAATCTTCCTTATTTTTATGGACTAAAAAGTTCTCACTTCATAATACGAGCTGGAATGCCTACAGCGAGCGTAAAACTCAAATGCTCGACTTCGTTATGAAACGACCTTGCCTTCGATTATGAATTGTTCGGCTGCTCGAAACGCATGAATCTTCGATATTTGCATGGAATAAAGGTTTTTCAACTTTTTAATTCGAGCTGGGGCACCTACAGAGAGCGTAAAACTCAAATGCTCGATTTCGTTATGAAGCGACTTTGCCTTCGACTGGGGCTAGTTGGGCTGCTCGAAACGCATGAATCTTCCGTGTTTTCATGGAATAAAGAGTTCTCACTTCATAATACTGTGATAGTCGTCAGGTATGGTCGAGGGAATTAATGAGAGTGAATGCGTATGAATGATTGAAGTCCGAATAAATGTATAATACTTTTATTATAATGAGCGTGAATGAAGGAGAGTGCGCGTCTAACAGCTTCGGGACTCTGAGATGAACTGAAGAAAGGGCCTGACGGAAGCAGGGCCCTCGCCTATTGCTACGCGCGACAAAGTATTCTTACGCGCTGATAAGACGGCCGCTGCTCGGACGTGGCGGGCGCAGCGGCTGGACTGTTACCGTGAGAGCGTGAACGTTCGCACGGAAGGTGCTGACGGCACAAAGATTAGCGAGAGTCTAGATAAAATATTAAATCTGAGTTTCCTGCGCTAAAAATGTTAACTCGGAATATGGGACCGTCACAATACGAGCTGGAATGCCTACAACGAGCGTAAAACCCGAATGCTCGATATCGTTATACAGCCACTTTGCCTTCGACGGGGGCTTGTTGGGCTGCTCGAAACGCATGAATCTTCCGTGTTTTCATGGAATAAAGAGTGCTCACTTCATAATACGAGCTGGAATGCCTGCAGCGAGCATAAAACTCGAATGCTCGATATCGTTATACAGCCACTTTGCCTTCGACTGGGGCTTGTTGGGCTGCTCGAAACTCATGAATCTTCGGTATTTGCATGGAATGAAGCGTTTTCAACTTTTTAATAGGAGCTGGGACCCCTACAACAAGCGTAAAACTCATATGCTCGATTTCGTTATGAAGCCTCTTTGCCTTCGACTAGGGCTTGTTGGGCTGCTCGAAATGCATGAATCTACCTGATCCCCCGATCCCCCGATCCCCCGATCCCCCGATCCCCCGATCCCCCGATCCCCCGATCCCCCGATCCCCCGATCCCCCGATCCCCCGATCCCCCGATCCCCCGATCCACCGATCCCCCGATCCCCCGATCCCCCGATCCCCCGATCCCCCGATCCCCCGATCCCCCGATCCCCCGATCCCCCGATCCCCCGATCCCCCGATCCCCCGATCCCCCGATCCCCCGATCCCCCGATCCCCCGATCCCCCGATCCCCCGATCCCCCGATCCCCCGATCCCCCGATCCCCCGATCCCCCGATCCCCCGATCCCCCGATCCCCCGATCCCCCGATCCCCCGATCCCCCGATCCCCCGATCCCCCGATCCCCCGATCCCCCGATCCCCCGATCCCCCGATCCCCCGATCCCCCGATCCCCCGATCCCCCGATCCCCCGATCCCCCGATCCCCCGATCCCCCGATCCCCCGATCCCCCGATCCCCCGATCCCCCGATCCCCCGATCCCCCGATCCCCCGATCCCCCGATCCCCCGATCCCCCGATCCCCCGATCCCCCGATCCCCCGATCCCCCGATCCCCCGATCCCCCGATCCCCCGATCCCCCGATCCCCCGATCCCCCGATCCCCCGATCCCCCGATCCCCCGATCCCCCGATCCCCCGATCCCCCGATCCCCCGATCCCCCGATCCCCCGATCCCCCGATCCCCCGATCCCACGATCCCACGATCCCACGATCCCCCGATCCCCCGATCCCCCGATCCCCCGATCCCCGGATCCCCCGATCCCCCGATCCCCCGATCCCCCGATCCCCCGATCCCCCGATCCCCCGATCCCCCGATCCCCCGATCCCCCGATCCCCCGATCCCACGATCCCCCGATCCCCCGATCCCCCGATACCTCGATCCCATAAAAGTCGAAAATTGAAATTTTCGTAATGCTTTCTCATCAAGGTTAAAAGTAGAAAGTTGAAAGAGTTCTCACTTCATAATACGAGCTGGAATGCCTACAGCGAGCGTAATCCTCAAATGCTCGATTTCGTTATGAAGCGACTTTGCCTTCGACTGGCGCTTGTTGGGCTGCTCGAAACGCATGAATCTTCCGTGTTTTCATGGAATAATCATGGTCCCACGATCCCGATCCCTCGATCTCGACCCGATCCCATAAAAGTCGAAAATTGAAATTTTCGTAATGCTTTCTCATCAAAGTTAAAAGTTGAAAGTTGAAAGAGTTCTCACTTCATAATACGAGCTGGAATGCCTACAGCGAGCGTAAAACTCAAATGCTCGATTTCGTTATGAAGCGACTTTGCCTTCGACTAGGGCTTGTTGGGCTGCTCGAAACGCATGAATCTTCGATATTTGCATGGAATAATCATGGTCTCACGATCCCGATCCCTCGATCCCGATCCCGATCCCATAAAAGTCGAAAAATGAAATTTTCGTAATGCGTTCTCATCAAAGTTAAAAGTTGAAAGTTGAAAGAGTTGTCACTTCATAATACGAGCTGGAATGCCTACAGCGAGCGTAACACTCAAATGCTCGATTTCGTTATGAAGCGACTTTGCCTTAGACTGGGGCTTGTTGGGCTGCTCGAAACGCATGAATCTTCGATATTTGCATAGAATAATCATGGTCCCACGATCCCGATCCCTCGATCTCGATCCCGATCACATAAAAGTCGAAAATTGAAATTTTCGTAATGCTTTCTCATCAACGTTAAAAGTTGAAAGTTGAAAGAGTTCTCACTTCATAATACGAGCTGGAACACCTACAGCGAGCGTAAAACTAAAATGCTCGATTTCGTTATGAAGCTACTTTGCCTTCGACTAGGGCGTGTTGGACTGCTCGAAACGCATGAATCTTCGATATTTGCATGGAATAAAGGGTTGTCAACTTTTTAATACGAGCTGGGACACCTACAGAGAGCGTAAAACTCAAATGCTCGATTTCGTTATGAAGCGACTTTGCCTTCGACTGGGGCTTGTTGGGCTGCTCGAAACGCATGAATCTTCCGTGTTTTCATGGAATAAAGAGTTCTCACTTCATAATACTGTGATAGTCGTCAGGTATGGTCGAGGGAATTAATGAGAGTGAGTGCGTATGAATGATTGAAGTCCGAATAAATGTATAATACTTTTATTATAATGAGCGTGAATGAAGGAGAGTGCGCGTCTAACAGCTTCGGGACTCTGAGATGAACTGAAGAAAGGGCATGACGGAAGCAGGGCCCTCGCCTATTGCTACGCGCGACAAGGTATTCTTACGCGCTGATAAGACGGCTGCTGCTCGCACGTGGCGGGCGCAGCGGCTGGACCATTACCGTGAGAGCGTGAACGTTCGCACGGAAGATGCTGACGGCACAAAGATTAGCGAGAGTCTAGATAAAATATTAAATCTGAGTTTCCTGCGCTAAAAATGTTAACTCGGAATATGGGACCGTCACAATACGAGCTGGAATGCCTACAGCGTGCGTAAAACCCGAATGCTCGATATCGTTATACAGCCACTTTGCCTTCGACTGGGGCTTGTTGGGCTGCTCGAAACGCATGAATCTTCCGTGTTTTCATGGAGTAAAGAGTTCTCACTTCATAATACGAGCTGGAATGCCTGCAGCAAGTGTAAAACTCGAATGCTCGATATCGTTATACAGCCACTTTGCCTTCGACTGGGGCTTGTTGGGCTGCTCGAAACGCATGAATCTTCGGTATTTGCATGGAATGAAGCGTTTTCAACTTTTTAATAGGAGCTGGGACACCTACAGCGAGCGTAAAACTGAAATGCTCGATTTCGTTATGATGCGACTTTGCCTTCGACTGGGGCTTGTTGGACTGCTCGAAACGCATGAATCTTCGATATTTGCATGGAATAATCATGGTCCCCCGATCCCACGATCCCACGATCCCACGATCCCCCGATCCCCCGATCCCCCGATCCCCCGATCCCCCGATCCCCCGATCCCCCGATCCCCCGATCCCCCGATCCCCCGATCCCCCGATCCCCCGATCCCCCGATCCACCGATCCCCCGATCCCCCGATCCCCCGATCCCCCGATCCCCCGATCCCCCGATCCCCCGATCCCCCGATCCCCCGATCCCCCGATCCCCCGATCCCCCGATCCCCCGATCCCCCGATCCCCCGATCCCCCGATCCCCCGATCCCCCGATCCCCCGATCCCCCGATCCCCCGATCCCCCGAACCCCGATCCCCCGATCCCCCGATCCCCCGATCCCCCGATCCCCCGATCCCTCGATCCCCCGATCCCCCGATCCCCCGATCCCCCGATCCCACGATCCCCCGATCCCCCGATACCTCGATCCCATAAAAGTCGAAAATTGAAATTTTCGTAATGCTTTCTCATCAAGGTTAAAAGTAGAAAGTTGAAAGAGTTCTCACTTCATAATACGAGCTGGAATGCCTACAGCGAGCGTAATCCTCAAATGCTCGATTTCGTTATGAAGCGACTTTGCCTTCGACTGGCGCTTGTTGGGCTGCTCGAAACGCATGAATCTTCCGTGTTTTCATGGAATAATCATGGTCCCACGATCCCGATCCCTCGATCTCGACCCGATCCCATAAAAGTCGAAAATTGAAATTTTCGTAATGCTTTCTCATCAAAGTTAAAAGTTGAAAGTTGAAAGAGTTCTCACTTCATAATACGAGCTGGAATGCCTACAGCGAGCGTAAAACTCAAATGCTCGATTTCGTTATGAAGCGACTTTGCCTTCGACTAGGGCTTGTTGGGCTGCTCGAAACGCATGAATCTTCGATATTTGCATGGAATAATCATGGTCTCACGATCCCGATCCCTCGATCCCGATCCCGATCCCATAAAAGTCGAAAAATGAAATTTTCGTAATGCGTTCTCATCAAAGTTAAAAGTTGAAAGTTGAAAGAGTTGTCACTTCATAATACGAGCTGGAATGCCTACAGCGAGCGTAACACTCAAATGCTCGATTTCGTTATGAAGCGACTTTGCCTTAGACTGGGGCTTGTTGGGCTGCTCGAAACGCATGAATCTTCGATATTTGCATAGAATAATCATGGTCCCACGATCCCGATCCCTCGATCTCGATCCCGATCACATAAAAGTCGAAAATTGAAATTTTCGTAATGCTTTCTCATCAACGTTAAAAGTTGAAAGTTGAAAGAGTTCTCACTTCATAATACGAGCTGGAACACCTACAGCGAGCGTAAAACTAAAATGCTCGATTTCGTTATGAAGCTACTTTGCCTTCGACTAGGGCGTGTTGGACTGCTCGAAACGCATGAATCTTCGATATTTGCATGGAATAATCATGGTCCCCCGATCCCACGATCCCACGATCCCCCGATCCCCCGATCCCCCGATCCCCCGATCCCCCGATCCCCCGATCCCCCGATCCCCCGATCCCCCGATCCCCCGATCCCCCGATCCACCGATCCCCCGATCCCCCGATCCCCCGATCCCCCGATCCCCCGATCCCCCGATCCCCCGATCCCCCGATCCCCCGATCCCCCGATCCCCCGATCCCCCGATCCCCCGATCCCCCGATCCCCCGATCCCCCGATCCCCCGATCCCCCGATCCCCCGATCCCCCGATCCCCCGATCCCCCGATCCCCCGATCCCCCGATCCCCCGATCCCCCGATCCCCCGATCCCCCGATCCCCCGATCCCCCGATCCCCCGATCCCCCGATCCCCCGAACCCCCGAACCCCCGATCCCCCGATCCCCCGATCCCCCGATACCCCGATCCCCCGATCCCCCGATCCCCCGATCCCCCGATCCCCCGATCCCCCGATCCCCCGATCCCCCGATCCCCCGATCCCCCGATCCCCCGATCCCCCGATCCCCCGATCCCCCGATCCCCCGATCCCCCGATCCCCCGATCCCCCGATCCCCCGATCCCCCGATCCCCCGATCCCCCGATCCCCCGATCCCCCGATCCCCCGATCCCCCGATCCCCCGATCCCCCGATCCCCCGATCCCCCGATCCCCCGATCCCCCGATCCCCCGATCCCCCGATCCCCCGATCCCCCGATCCCCCGATCCCCCGATCCCCCGATCCCCCGATCCCCCGATCCCCCGATCCCCCGATCCCCCGATCCCCCGATCCCCCGATCCCCCGATCCCCCGATCCCATAAAAGTCGAAAATTGAAATTTTCGTAATGCTTTCTCATCAAAGTTAAAAGTTGAAACTTGAAAGAGTTCTCACTTCATAATACGAGCTGGAACACCTACAGCGAGCGTAAAACTAAAATGCTCGATTTCGTTATGAAGCGACTTTGCCTTCGACTGGGGCTTGTTGGACTGCTCGAAACGCATGAATCTTCGATATTTGCATGGAATAAAGGGTTGTCAACTTTTTAATACGAGCTGGGACACCTACAGAGAGCGTAAAACTCAGATGCTCGATTTCGTTATGAAGCGACTTTGCCTTCGACTGGGGCTTGTTGGGCTGCTCGAAACGCATGAATCTTCCGTGTTTTCATGGAATAAAGAGTTCTCACTTCATAATACTGTGATAGTCGTCAGGTATGGTCGAGGGAATTAATGAGAGTGAGTGCGTATGAATGATTGAAGTCCGAATAAATGTATAATACTTTTATTATAATGAGCGTGAATGAAGGAGAGTGCGCGTCTAACAGCTTCGGGACTCTGAGATGAACTGAAGAAAGGGCATGACGGAAGCAGGGCCCTCGCCTATTGCTACGCGCGACAAGGTATTCTTACGCGCTGATAAGACGGCTGCTGCTCGCACGTGGCGGGCGCAGCGGCTGGACCATTACCGTGAGAGCGTGAACGTTCGCACGGAAGATGCTGACGGCACAAAGATTAGCGAGAGTCTAGATAAAATATTAAATCTGAGTTTCCTGCGCTAAAAATGTTAACTCGGAATATGGGACCGTCACAATACGAGCTGGAATGCCTACAGCGTGCGTAAAACCCGAATGCTCGATATCGTTATACAGCCACTTTGCCTTCGACTGGGGCTTGTTGGGCTGCTCGAAACGCATGAATCTTCCGTGTTTTCATGGAGTAAAGAGTTCTCACTTCATAATACGAGCTGGAATGCCTGCAGCAAGTGTAAAACTCGAATGCTCGATATCGTTATACAGCCACTTTGCCTTCGACTGGGGCTTGTTGGGCTGCTCGAAACGCATGAATCTTCGGTATTTGCATGGAATGAAGCGTTTTCAACTTTTTAATAGGAGCTGGGACACCTACAGCGAGCGTAAAACTGAAATGCTCGATTTCGTTATGATGCGACTTTGCCTTCGACTGGGGCTTGTTGGACTGCTCGAAACGCATGAATCTTCGATATTTGCATGGAATAATCATGGTCCCCCGATCCCACGATCCCACGATCCCACGATCCCCCGATCCCCCGATCCCCCGATCCCCCGATCCCCCGATCCCCCGATCCCCCGATCCCCCGAACCCCCGATCCCCCGATCCCCCGATCCCCCGATCCCCCGATCCCCCGATCCACCGATCCCCCGATCCCCCGATCCCCCGATCCCCCGATCCCCCGATCCCCCGATCCCCCGATCCCCCGATCCCCCGATCCCCCGATCCCCCGATCCCCCGATCCCCCGATCCCCCGATCCCCCGATCCCCCGATCCCCCGATCCCCCGATCCCCCGATCCCCCGATCCCCCGATCCCCCGATCCCCCGATCCCCCGATCCCCCGATCCCCCGATCCCCCGATCCCCCGATCCCCCGATCCCCCGATCCCCCGATCCCCCGATCCCCCGATCCCCCGATCCCCCGATCCCCCGATCCCCCGATCCCCCGATCCCCCGATCCCCCGATCCCCCGATCCCCCGATCCCCCGATCCCCCGATCCCCCGCTCCCCCGATCCCCCGATCCCCCGATCCCCCGATCCCCCGATCCCCCGATCCCCCGATCCCCCGATCCCCCGATCCCCCGATCCCCCGATCCCCCGATCCCATAAAAGTCGAAAATTGAAATTTTCGTAATGCTTTCTCATCAAAGTTAAAAGTTGAAACTTGAAAGAGTTCTCACTTCATAATACGAGCTGGAACACCTACAGCGAGCGTAAAACTGAAATGCTCGATTTCGTTATGAAGCGACTTTGCCTTCGACTGGGGCTTGTTGGACTGCTCGAAACGCATGAATCTTCGATATTTGCATGGAATAATCATGGTCCCACGATCCCACGATCCCACGATCCCACGATCCCACGATCCCACGATCCCCCGATCCCCCGATCCCCCGATCCCCCGAACCCCCGAACCCCGATCCCCCGATCCCCCGATCCCCCGATCCCCCGATCCCCCGATCCCCCGATCCCCCGATCCCCCGATCCCCCGATCCCCCGATCCCCCGATCCCCCGATCCCCCGATCCCCCGATCCCCCGATCCCCCGATCCCCCGATCCCCCGATCCCCCGATCCCCCGATCCCCCGATCCCCCGATCCCCCGATCCCCCGATCCCCCGATCCCCCGATCCCCCGATCCCCCGATCCCCCGATCCCCCGATCCCCCGATCCCCCGATCCCCCGATCCCCCGATCCCCCGATCCCCCGATCCCCCGATCCCCCGATCCCCCGATCCCCCGATCCCCCGATCCCCCGATCCCCCGATCCCCCGATCCCCCGATCCCCCGATCCCCCGATCCCCCGATCCCCCGATCCCCCGATCCCCCGATCCCCCGATCCCCCGATCCCCCGATCCCCCGATCCCCCGATCCCCCGATCCCCCGATCCCCCGATCCCCCGATCCCCCGATCCCCCGATCCCCCGATCCCCCGATCCCCCGATCCCCCGATCCCCCGATCCCCCGATCCCCCGATCCCCCGATCCCCCGATCCCCCGATCCCCCGATCCCCCGATCCCCCGATCCCCCGATCCCCCGATCCCCCGATCCCCCGATCCCCCGATCCCCCGATCCCCCGATCCCCCGATCCCCCGATCCCCCGATCCCCCGATCCCCCGATCCCCCGATCCCCCGATCCCCCGATCCCCCGATCCCCCGATCCCCCGATCCCCCGATCCCCCGATCCCCCGATCCCCCGATCCCCCGATCCCCCGATCCCCCGATCCCCCGATCCCCCGATCCCCCGATCCCCCGATCCCCCGATCCCCCGATCCCCCGATCCCCCGATCCCCCGATCCCCCGATCCCCCGATCCCCCGATCCCCCGATCCCCCGATCCCCCGATCCCCCGATCCCCCGATCCCCCGATCCCCCGATCCCCCGATCCCCCGATCCCCCGATCCCCCGATCCCATAAAAGTCGAAAATTGAAATTTTCGTAATGCTTTCTCGTCAAAGTTAAAAGTTGAAACTTGAAAGAGTTCTCACTTCATAATACGAGCTGGAACACCTACAGCGAGCGTAAAACTGAAATGCTCGATTTCGTTATGAAGCGACTTTGCCTTCGACTGGGGCTTGTTGGACTGCTCGAAACGCATGAATCTTCGATATTTGCATGGAATAATCATGGTCCCCCGATCCCACGATCCCACGATCCCACGATCCCACGATCCCACGATCCCACGATCCCACGATCCCCCGATCCCCCGATCCCCCGATCCCCCGAACCCCGATCCCCCGATCCCCCGATCCCCCGATCCCCCGATCCCCCGATCCCCCGATCCCCCGATCCCCCGATCCCCCGATCCCCCGATCCCCCGATTCCCCGATCCCCCGATCCCCCGATCCCACGATCCCCCGATCCCCCGATCCCCCGATACCTCGATCCCATAAAAGTCGAAAATTGAAATTTTCGTAATGCTTTCTCATCAAGGTTAAAAGTAGAAAGTTGAAAGAGTTCTCACTTCATAATACGAGCTGGAATGCCTACAGCGAGCGTAATCCTCAAATGCTCGATTTCGTTATGAAGCGACTTTGCCTTCGACTGGCGCTTGTTGGGCTGCTCGAAACGCATGAATCTTCCGTGTTTTCATGGAATAATCATGGTCCCACGATCCCGATCCCTCGATCTCGACCCGATCCCATAAAAGTCGAAAATTGAAATTTTCGTAATGCTTTCTCATCAAAGTTAAAAGTTGAAAGTTGAAAGAGTTCTCACTTCATAATACGAGCTGGAATGCCTACAGCGAGCGTAAAACTCAAATGCTCGATTTCGTTATGAAGCGACTTTGCCTTCGACTAGGGCTTGTTGGGCTGCTCGAAACGCATGAATCTTCGATATTTGCATGGAATAATCATGGTCTCACGATCCCGATCCCTCGATCCCGATCCCGATCCCATAAAAGTCGAAAAATGAAATTTTCGTAATGCGTTCTCATCAAAGTTAAAAGTTGAAAGTTGAAAGAGTTGTCACTTCATAATACGAGCTGGAATGCCTACAGCGAGCGTAACACTCAAATGCTCGATTTCGTTATGAAGCGACTTTGCCTTAGACTGGGGCTTGTTGGGCTGCTCGAAACGCATGAATCTTCGATATTTGCATAGAATAATCATGGTCCCACGATCCCGATCCCTCGATCTCGATCCCGATCACATAAAAGTCGAAAATTGAAATTTTCGTAATGCTTTCTCATCAACGTTAAAAGTTGAAAGTTGAAAGAGTTCTCACTTCATAATACGAGCTGGAACACCTACAGCGAGCGTAAAACTAAAATGCTCGATTTCGTTATGAAGCTACTTTGCCTTCGACTAGGGCGTGTTGGACTGCTCGAAACGCATGAATCTTCGATATTTGCATGGAATAAAGGGTTGTCAACTTTTTAATACGAGCTGGGACACCTACAGAGAGCGTAAAACTCAAATGCTCGATTTCGTTATGAAGCGACTTTGCCTTCGACTGGGGCTTGTTGGGCTGCTCGAAACGCATGAATCTTCCGTGTTTTCATGGAATAAAGAGTTCTCACTTCATAATACTGTGATAGTCGTCAGGTATGGTCGAGGGAATTAATGAGAGTGAGTGCGTATGAATGATTGAAGTCCGAATAAATGTATAATACTTTTATTATAATGAGCGTGAATGAAGGAGAGTGCGCGTCTAACAGCTTCGGGACTCTGAGATGAACTGAAGAAAGGGCATGACGGAAGCAGGGCCCGCGCCTATTGCTACGCGCGACAAGGTATTCTTACGCGCTGATAAGACGGCTGCTGCTCGCACGTGGCGGGCGCAGCGGCTGGACCATTACCGTGAGAGCGTGAACGTTCGCACGGAAGATGCTGACGGCACAAAGATTAGCGAGAGTCTAGATAAAATATTAAATCTGAGTTTCCTGCGCTAAAAATGTTAACTCGGAATATGGGACCGTCACAATACGAGCTGGAATGCCTACAGCGTGCGTAAAACCCGAATGCTCGATATCGTTATACAGCCACTTTGCCTTCGACTGGGGCTTGTTGGGCTGCTCGAAACGCATGAATCTTCCGTGTTTTCATGGAGTAAAGAGTTCTCACTTCATAATACGAGCTGGAATGCCTGCAGCAAGTGTAAAACTCGAATGCTCGATATCGTTATACAGCCACTTTGCCTTCGACTGGGGCTTGTTGGGCTGCTCGAAACGCATGAATCTTCGGTATTTGCATGGAATGAAGCGTTTTCAACTTTTTAATAGGAGCTGGGACACCTACAGCGAGCGTAAAACTGAAATGCTCGATTTCGTTATGATGCGACTTTGCCTTCGACTGGGGCTTGTTGGACTGCTCGAAACGCATGAATCTTCGATATTTGCATGGAATAATCATGGTCCCCCGATCCCACGATCCCACGATCCCACGATCCCACGATCCCACGATCCCCCGATCCCCCGATCCCCCGATCCCCCGATCCCCCGATCCCCCGATCCCCCGATCCCCCGATCCCCCGATCCCCCGATCCCCCGATCCCCCGATCCCCCGATCCCCCGATCCCCCGATCCCCCGATCCCCCGATCCCCCGATCCCCCGATCCCCCGATCCCCCGATCCCCCGATCCCCCGATCCCCCGATCCCCCGATCCCCCGATCCCCCGATCCCCCGATCCCCCGATCCCCCGATCCCCCGATCCCCCGATCCCCCGATCCCCCGATCCCCCGATCCCCCGATCCCCCGATCCCCCGATCCCCCGATCCCCCGATCCCCCGATCCCCCGATCCCCCGATCCCCCGATCCCCCGATCCCCCGATCCCCCGATCCCCCGATCCCCCGATCTCCCGATCCCCCGATCCCCCGATCCCCCGATCCCCCGATCCCCCGATCCCCCGATCCCCCGATCCCCCGATCCCCCGATCCCCCGATCCCCCGATCCCCCGATCCCCCGATCCCCCGATCCCCCGATCCCCCGATCCCCCGATCCCCCGATCCCCCGATCCCCCGATCCCCCGATCCCCCGATCCCCCGATCCCCCGATCCCCCGATCCCCCGCTCCCCCGATCCCCCGATCCCCCGATCCCCCGATCCCCCGATCCCCCGATCCCCCGATCCCCCGATCCCCCGATCCCCCGATCCCCCGATCCCCCGATCCCCCGATCCCCCGATCCCCCGATCCCCCGATCCCCCGATCCCCCGATCCCCCGATCCCCCGATCCCCCGATCCCCCGATCCCCCGATCCCCCGATCCCATAAAAGTCGAAAATTGAAATTTTCGTAATGCTTTCTCATCAAGGTTAAAAGTAGAAAGTTGAAAGAGTTCTCACTTCATAATACGAGCTGGAATGCCTACAGCGAGCGTAATCCTCAAATGCTCGATTTCGTTATGAAGCGACTTTGCCTTCGACTGGCGCTTGTTGGGCTGCTCGAAACGCATGAATCTTCCGTGTTTTCATGGAATAATCATGGTCCCACGATCCCGATCCCTCGATCTCGACCCGATCCCATAAAAGTCGAAAATTGAAATTTTCGTAATGCTTTCTCATCAAAGTTAAAAGTTGAAAGTTGAAAGAGTTCTCACTTCATAATACGAGCTGGAATGCCTACAGCGAGCGTAAAACTCAAATGCTCGATTTCGTTATGAAGCGACTTTGCCTTCGACTAGGGCTTGTTGGGCTGCTCGAAACGCATGAATCTTCGATATTTGCATGGAATAATCATGGTCTCACGATCCCGATCCCTCGATCCCGATCCCGATCCCATAAAAGTCGAAAAATGAAATTTTCGTAATGCGTTCTCATCAAAGTTAAAAGTTGAAAGTTGAAAGAGTTCTCACTTCATAATACGAGCTGGAATGCCTACAGCGAGCGTAACACTCAAATGCTCGATTTCGTTATGAAGCGACTTTGCCTTCGACTGGGGCTTGTTGGGCTGCTCGAAACGCATGAATCTTCGATATTTGCATGGAATAATCATGGTCCCACGATCCCGATCCCTCGATCTCGATCCCGATCACATAAAAGTCGAAAATTGAAATTTTCGTAATGCTTTCTCATCAACGTTAAAAGTTGAAAGTTGAAAGAGTTCTCACTTCATAATACGAGCTGGAACACCTACAGCGAGCGTAAAACTAAAATGCTCGATTTCGTTATGAAGCTACTTTGCCTTCGACTAGGGCGTGTTGGACTGCTCGAAACGCATGAATCTTCGATATTTGCATGGAATAAAGGGTTGTCAACTTTTTAATACGAGCTGGGACACCTACAGAGAGCGTAAAACTCAAATGCTCGATTTCGTTATGAAGCGACTTTGCCTTCGACTCGGGCTTGTTGGGCTGCTCGAAACGCATGAATCTTCCGTGTTTTCATGGAATAAAGAGTTCTCACTTCATAATACTGTGATAGTCGTCAGGTATGGTCGAGGGAATTAATGAGAGTGAGTGCGTATGAATGATTGAAGTCCGAATAAATGTATAATACTTTTATTATAATGAGCGTGAATGAAGGAGAGTGCGCGTCTAACAGCTTCGGGACTCTGAGATGAACTGAAGAAAGGGCATGACGGAAGCAGGGCCCTCGCCTATTGCTACGCGCGACAAGGTATTCTTACGCGCTGATAAGACGGCTGCTGCTCGCACGTGGCGGGCGCAGCGGCTCGACCATTACCGTGAGAGCGTGAACGTTCGTACGGAAGATGCTGACGGCACAAAGATTAGCGAGAGTCTAGATAAAATATTAAATCTGAGTTTCCTGCGCTAAAAATGTTAACTCGGAATATGGGACCGTCACAATACGAGCTGGAATGCCTACAGCGTGCGTAAAACCCGAATGCTCGATATCGTTATACAGCCACTTTGCCTTCGACTGGGGCTTGTTGGGCTGCTCGAAACGCATGAATCTTGAGTGTTTTCATGGAGTAAAGAGTTCTCACTTCATAATACGAGCTGGAATGCCTGCAGCAAGTGTAAAACTCGAATGCTCGATATCGTTATACAGCCACTTTGCCTTCGACTGGGGCTTGTTGGGCTGCTCGAAACGCATGAATCTTCGGTATTTGCATGGAATGAAGCGTTTTCAACTTTTTAATAGGAGCTGGGACACCTACAGCGAGCGTAAAACTCAAATGCTCGATTTCGTTATGAAGCCACTTTGCCTTCGACTAGGGCTTGTTGGGCTGCTCGAAACGCATGAATCTTCCCGATCCCCCGATCCCCCGACCCCCCGATCCCCCGATCCCCCGATCCCCCGATCCCCCGATCCCCCGATCCCCCGATCCCCCGGTCCCCCGATCCCCCGATCCCCCGATCCCCCGATACCTCGATCCCATAAAAGTCGAAAATTGAAATTTTCGTAATGCTTTCTCATCAAGGTTAAAAGTAGAAAGTTGAAAGAGTTCTCACTTCATAATACGAGCTGGAATGCCTACAGCGAGCGTAATCCTCAAATGCTCGATTTCGTTATGAAGCGACTTTGCCTTCGACTGGCGCTTGTTGGGCTGCTCGAAACGCATGAATCTTCCGTGTTTTCATGGAATAATCATGGTCCCACGATCCCGATCCCTCGATCTCGACCCGATCCCATAAAAGTCGAAAATTGAAATTTTCGTAATGCTTTCTCATCAAAGTTAAAAGTTGAAAGTTGAAAGAGTTCTCACTTCATAATACGAGCTGGAATGCCTACAGCGAGCGTAACACTCAAATGCTCGATTTCGTTATGAAGCGACTTTGCCTTCGACTAGGGCTTGTTGGGCTGCTCGAAACGCATGAATCTTCGATATTTGCATGGAATAATCATGGTCTCACGATCCCGATCCCTCGATCCCGATCCCGATCCCATAAAAGTCGAAAAATGAAATTTTCGTAATGCGTTCTCATCAAAGTTAAAAGTTGAAAGTTGAAAGAGTTGTCACTTCATAATACGAGCTGGAATGCCTACAGCGAGCGTAACACTCAAATGCTCGATTTCGTTATGAAGCGACTTTGCCTTAGACTGGGGCTTGTTGGGCTGCTCGAAACGCATGAATCTTCGATATTTGCATGGAATAATCATGGTCCCACGATCCCGATCCCTCGATCTCGATCCCGATCACATAAAAGTCGAAAATTGAAATTTTCGTAATGCTTTCTCATCAACGTTAAAAGTTGAAAGTTGAAAGAGTTCTCACTTCATAATACGAGCTGGAACACCTACAGCGAGCGTAAAACTAAAATGCTCGATTTCGTTATGAAGCTACTTTGCCTTCGACTAGGGCGTGTTGGACTGCTCGAAACGCATGAATCTTCGATATTTGCATGGAATAAAGGGTTGTCAACTTTTTAATACGAGCTGGGACACCTACAGAGAGCGTAAAACTCAAATGCTCGATTTCGTTATGAAGCTACTTTGCCTTCGACTAGGGCGTGTTGGACTGCTCGAAACGCATGAATCTTCGATATTTGCATGGAATAAAGGGTTGTCAACTTTTTAATACGAGCTGGGACACCGACAGAGAGCGTAAAACTCAAATGCTCGATTTCGTTATGAAGCGACTTTGCCTTCGACTGGGGCTTGTTGGGCTGCTCGAAACGCATGAATCTTCCGTGTTTTCATGGAATAAAGAGTTCTCACTTCATAATACTGTGATAGTCGTCAGGTATGGTCGAGGGAATTAATGAGAGTGAGTGCGTATGAATGATTGAAGTCCGAATAAATGTATAATACTTTTATTATAATGAGCGTGAATGAAGGAGAGTGCGCGTCTAACAGCTTCGGGACTCTGAGATGAACTGAAGAAAGGGCATGACGGAAGCAGGGCCCTCGCCTATTGCTACGCGCGACAAGGTATTCTTACGCGCTGATAAGACGGCTGCTGCTCGCACGTGGCGGGCGCAGCGGCTCGACCATTACCGTGAGAGCGTGAACGTTCGTACGGAAGATGCTGACGGCACAAAGATTAGCGAGAGTCTAGATAAAATATTAAATCTGAGTTTCCTGCGCTAAAAATGTTAACTCGGAATATGGGACCGTCACAATACGAGCTGGAATGCCTACAGCGTGCGTAAAACCCGAATGCTCGATATCGTTATACAGCCACTTTGCCTTCGACTGGGGCTTGTTGGGCTGCTCGAAACGCATGAATCTTGAGTGTTTTCATGGAGTAAAGAGTTCTCACTTCATAATACGAGCTGGAATGCCTACAGCGAGCGTAAAACTCAAATGCTCGATTTCGTTATGAAGCGACTTTGCCTTCGACTAGGGCTTGTTGGGCTGCTCGAAACGCATGAATCTTCGATATTTGCATGGAATAATCATGGTCTCACGATCCCGATCCCTCGATCCCGATCCCGATCCCATAAAAGTCGAAAAATGAAATTTTCGTAATGCGTTCTCATCAAAGTTAAAAGTTGAAAGTTGAAAGAGTTGTCACTTCATAATACGAGCTGGAATGCCTACAGCGAGCGTAACACTCAAATGCTCGATTTCGTTATGAAGCGACTTTGCCTTAGACTGGGGCTTGTTGGGCTGCTCGAAACGCATGAATCTTCGATATTTGCATGGAATAATCATGGTCCCACGATCCCGATCCCTCGATCTCGATCCCGATCACATAAAAGTCGAAAATTGAAATTTTCGTAATGCTTTCTCATCAACGTTAAAAGTTGAAAGTTGAAAGAGTTCTCACTTCATAATACGAGCTGGAACACCTACAGCGAGCGTAAAACTAAAATGCTCGATTTCGTTATGAAGCTACTTTGCCTTCGACTAGGGCGTGTTGGACTGCTCGAAACGCATGAATCTTCGATATTTGCATGGAATAAAGGGTTGTCAACTTTTTAATACGAGCTGGGACACCTACAGAGAGCGTAAAACTCAAATGCTCGATTTCGTTATGAAGCTACTTTGCCTTCGACTAGGGCGTGTTGGACTGCTCGAAACGCATGAATCTTCGATATTTGCATGGAATAAAGGGTTGTCAACTTTTTAATACGAGCTGGGACACCTACAGAGAGCGTAAAACTCAAATGCTCGATTTCGTTATGAAGCGACTTTGCCTTCGACTGGGGCTTGTTGGGCTGCTCGAAACGCATGAATCTTCCGTGTTTTCATGGAATAAAGAGTTCTCACTTCATAATACTGTGATAGTCGTCAGGTATGGTCGAGGGAATTAATGAGAGTGAGTGCGTATGAATGATTGAAGTCCGAATAAATGTATAATACTTTTATTATAATGAGCGTGAATGAAGGAGAGTGCGCGTCTAACAGCTTCGGGACTCTGAGATGAACTGAAGAAAGGGCATGACGGAAGCAGGGCCCTCGCCTATTGCTACGCGCGACAAGGTATTCTTACGCGCTGATAAGACGGCTGCTGCTCGCACGTGGCGGGCGCAGCGGCTCGACCATTACCGTGAGAGCGTGAACGTTCGTACGGAAGATGCTGACGGCACAAAGATTAGCGAGAGTCTAGATAAAATATTAAATCTGAGTTTCCTGCGCTAAAAATGTTAACTCGGAATATGGGACCGTCACAATACGAGCTGGAATGCCTACAGCGTGCGTAAAACCCGAATGCTCGATATCGTTATACAGCCACTTTGCCTTCGACTGGGGCTTGTTGGGCTGCTCGAAACGCATGAATCTTGAGTGTTTTCATGGAGTAAAGAGTTCTCACTTCATAATACGAGCTGGAATGCCTGCAGCAAGTGTAAAACTCGAATGCTCGATATCGTTATACAGCCACTTTGCCTTCGACTGGGGCTTGTTGGGCTGCTCGAAACGCATGAATCTTCGGTATTTGCATGGAATGAAGCGTTTTCAACTTTTTAATAGGAGCTGGGACACCTACAGCGAGCGTAAAACTCAAATGCTCGATTTCGTTATGAAGCCACTTTGCCTTCGACTAGGGCTTGTTGGGCTGCTCGAAACGCATGAATCTTCCCGATACCCCGATCCCCCGACCCCCCGATCCCCCGATCCCCCGATCCCCCGATCCCCCGATCCCCCGATCCCCCGGTCCCCCGATCCCCCGATCCCCCGATCCCCCGATACCTCGATCCCATAAAAGTCGAAAATTGAAATTTTCGTAATGCTTTCTCATCAAGGTTAAAAGTAGAAAGTTGAAAGAGTTCTCACTTCATAATACGAGCTGGAATGCCTACAGCGAGCGTAATCCTCAAATGCTCGATTTCGTTATGAAGCGACTTTGCCTTCGACTGGCGCTTGTTGGGCTGCTCGAAACGCATGAATCTTCCGTGTTTTCATGGAATAATCATGGTCCCACGATCCCGATCCCTCGATCTCGACCCGATCCCATAAAAGTCGAAAATTGAAATTTTCGTAATGCTTTCTCATCAAGGTTAAAAGTAGAAAGTTGAAAGAGTTCTCACTTCATAATACGAGCTGGAATGCCTACAGCGAGCGTAAAACTCAAATGCTCGATTTCGTTATGAAGCGACTTTGCCTTCGACTAGGGCTTGTTGGGCTGCTCGAAACGCATGAATCTTCGATATTTGCATGGAATAATCATGGTCTCACGATCCCGATCCCTCGATCCCGATCCCGATCCCATAAAAGTCGAAAATTGAAATTTTCGTAATGCTTTCTCATCAAAGTTAAAAGTTGAAAGTTGAAAGAGTTCTCACTTCATAATACGAGCTGGAATGCCTACAGCGAGCGTAAAACTCAAATGCTCGATTTCGTTATGAAGCGACTTTGCCTTAGACTGGGGCTTGTTGGGCTGCTCGAAACGCATGAATCTTCGATATTTGCATGGAATAATCATGGTCCCACGATCCCGATCCCTCGATCTCGATCCCGATCACATAAAAGTCGAAAATTGAAATTTTCGTAATGCTTTCTCATCAAAGTTAAAAGTTGAAAGTTGAAAGAGTTCTCACTT
The DNA here is from genome assembly GCA_917499995.1 of Ichneumon xanthorius. Classification (NCBI taxonomy): domain Eukaryota; kingdom Metazoa; phylum Arthropoda; class Insecta; order Hymenoptera; family Ichneumonidae; genus Ichneumon; species Ichneumon xanthorius. The sequence continues at coordinate 1,554,974 of CAKJTD010000002.1, forward strand.
CATAATACGAGCTGGAATGCCTACAGCGAGCGTAAAACTCAAATGCTCGATTTCGTTATGAAGCTACTTTGCCTTCGACTAGGGCGTGTTGGACTGCTCGAAACGCATGAATCTTCGATATTTGCATGGAATAAAGGGTTGTCAACTTTTTAATACGAGCTGGGACACCTACAGAGAGCGTAAAACTCAAATGCTCGATTTCGTTATGAAGCGACTTTGCCTTCGACTGGGGCTTGTTGGGCTGCTCGAAACGCATGAATCTTCCGTGTTTTCATGGAATAAAGAGTTCTCACTTCATAATACTGTGATAGTCGTCAGGTATGGTCGAGGGAATTAATGAGAGTGAGTGCGTATGAATGATTGAAGTCCGAATAAATGTATAATACTTTTATTATAATGAGCGTGAATGAAGGAGAGTGCGCGTCTAACAGCTTCGGGACTCTGAGATGAACTGAAGAAAGGGCATGACGGAAGCAGGGCCCTCGCCTATTGCTACGCGCGACAAGGTATTCTTACGCGCTGATAAGACGGCTGCTGCTCGCACGTGGCGGGCGCAGCGGCTCGACCATTACCGTGAGAGCGTGAACGTTCGTACGGAAGATGCTGACGGCACAAAGATTAGCGAGAGTCTAGATAAAATATTAAATCTGAGTTTCCTGCGCTAAAAATGTTAACTCGGAATATGGGACCGTCACAATACGAGCTGGAATGCCTACAGCGTGCGTAAAACCCGAATGCTCGATATCGTTATACAGCCACTTTGCCTTCGACTGGGGCTTGTTGGGCTGCTCGAAACGCATGAATCTTGAGTGTTTTCATGGAGTAAAGAGTTCTCACTTCATAATACGAGCTGGAATGCCTGCAGCAAGTGTAAAACTCGAATGCTCGATATCGTTATACAGCCACTTTGCCTTCGACTGGGGCTTGTTGGGCTGCTCGAAACGCATGAATCTTCGGTATTTGCATGGAATGAAGCGTTTTCAACTTTTTAATAGGAGCTGGGACACCTACAGCGAGCGTAAAACTCAAATGCTCGATTTCGTTATGAAGCCACTTTGCCTTCGACTAGGGCTTGTTGGGCTGCTCGAAACGCATGAATCTTCCCGATCCCCCGATCCCCCGACCCCCCGATCCCCCGATCCCCCGATCCCCCGATCCCCCGATCCCCCGATCCCCCGGTCCCCCGATCCCCCGGTCCCCCGATCCCCCGATCCCCCGATCCCCCGATCCCCCGATCCCCCGATCCCCCGATCCCCCGATCCCCCGATCCCCCGATCCCCCGATCCCCCGATCCCCCTATCCCCCGATCCCCCGATCCCCCGATCCCCCGATCCCCCGATCCCCGATCCCCCGATCCCCCGATCCCCCGATCCCCCGATCCCCCGATCCCCCGATCCCCCGATCCCCCGATCCCCCGATCCCCCGATCCCCCGATCCCCCGATCCCCCGATCCCCCGATCCCCCGATCCCCCGATCCCCCGATCCCCCGATCCCCCGATCCCCCGATCCCCCGATCCCCCGATCCCCCGATCCCCCGATCCCCCGATCCCCCGATCCCCCGATCCCCCGATCCCCCGATCCCCCGATCCCCCGATCCCCCGATCCCCCGATCCCCCGATCCCCCGATCCCCCGATCCCCCGATCCCCCGATCCCCCGATCCCCCGATCCCCCGATCCCCCGATCCCCCGATCCCCCGATCCCCCGTTCCCCCGATCCCCCGTTCCCCCGTTCCCCCGATCCCCCGATCCCCCGATCCCCCGATCCCCCGATCCCCCGATCCCCCGATCCCCCGATCCCCCGATCCCCCGATCCCCCGATCCCCCGATCCCCCGATCCCCCGATCCCCCGATCCCCCGATCCCCCGATCCCCCGATCCCCCGATCCCCCGATCCCCCGATCCCCCGATCCCCCGATCCCCCGATCCCCCGATCCCCCGATCCCCCGATCCCCCGATCCCCCGATCCCCCGATCCCCCGATCCCCCGATCCCCCGATCCCCCGATCCCCCGATCCCCCGATCCCCCGATCCCCCGATCCCCCGATCCCCCGATCCCCCGATCCCCCGATCCCCCGATCCCCCGATCCCCCGATCCCCCGATCCCCCGATCCCCCGATCCCCCGATCCCCCGATCCCCCGATCCCCCGATCCCCCGATCCCCCGATCCCCCGATCCCCCGATCCCCCGATCCCCCGATCCCCCGATCCCCCGATCCCCCGATCCCCCGATCCCCCGATCCCCCGATCCCCCGATCCCCCGATCCCCCGATCCCCCGATCCCCCGATCCCCCGATCCCCCGATCCCCCGATTGTCACGTTCCGCGCGGGAATAATTTTTATTTCGAATTTTCTCGCGCGATTCGTGACTAGAACTCGCGATATAGCACGTACAGGCTCGTCAGCGGCGGGATTAACTATCAAGGTATCGGAATACACAGGATGTATTCCGTTGCTTTTTTAATATTTAATTTCCCTTAATAGCCGTTTCAACATCGCGCCTACCGCGGCGTTATTCTACGCGTCGCGGGTCGCGCGATGTTTTTCTCGAGAATCGCGAGCGGGGCTCGAGGGGCCATCCTAACGTCTCCTCTCGCCTTCTTTCAAGCGAGGTACAATTCCGCGATCTTGCAAAAATCCTCCCCGGTGCGACACCCGACGGTCGAGAGATCGTCGGATGTACGAGCCGGGGAGGACAGTCCCGAAGATACAGTGAAAGCGAAAGCTTGAACTTCGGATCGGCTCCTCGTCCAGCACCCGCAGGAGTAAAGTAAATCTTGAGGGAACACCCCGGTCTATTAGTACGCGAAATCGCGATGGCCGTAAGGAGCCTGAAAAGTGTTACTCGCCGCGGTGGTCAGCCTGTTCGTGCTAGTTATAAGTGTAATTATTCACGCCACGAACAATATTGTCGTGTAGTCTTAAGTGTGTGATTACCGTACGAGAGAGAGTGAGAGAATAGGAGTGAAGAGTGTAAAGAGAGAGAAAGGGAAGAGAGCGGATAAAGGGGACAGTCTCATACGAGAATAAGAATTGTAAGTGCGATTGTATGTGTGTGTGTGAGCGTTTGTATGCTTGAGTACTTGCCGGCACATTTACTAAATCTATTAGAGCCGTTTGTATTAACCATACTACGTGCCATTTCGGACATTAAAACTCGAGTCATAGTAAACCATTGCCTAAATTATTTAGCGACCTGCACGAAACATCGGGAAACGTCCTGTAGAGGACGGACCGGGAACGATCCCGAACAAAAATATAAACTCGTCGCGCTTCCCGCGACGGGGTTATTTCGACGTACCGAACGCCCGTACGTCATACGATCCCCCGATCCCCCGATCCCCCGATCCCATAAAAGTCGAAAATTGAAATTTTCGTAATGCTTTCTCATCAAGGTTAAAAGTAGAAAGTTGAAAGAGTTCTCACTTCATAATACGAGCTGGAATGCCTACAGCGAGCGTAATCCTCAAATGCTCGATTTCGTTATGAAGCGACTTTGCCTTCGACTGGCGCTTCTTGGGCTGCTCGAAACGCATGAATCTTCCGTGTTTTCATGGAATAATCATGGTCCCACGATCCCGATCCCTCGATCTCGACCCGATCCCATAAAAGTCGAAAATTGAAATTTTCGTAATGCTTTCTCATCAAAGTTAAAAGTTGAAAGTTGAAAGAGTTCTCACTTCATAATACGAGCTGGAATGCCTACAGCGAGCGTAAAACTCAAATGCTCGATTTCGTTATGAAGCGACTTTGCCTTCGACTAGGGCTTGTTGGGCTGCTCGAAACGCATGAATCTTCGATATTTGCATGGAATAATCATGGTCTCACGATCCCGATCCCTCGATCCCGATCCCGATCCCATAAAAGTCGAAAAATGAAATTTTCGTAATGCGTTCTCATCAAAGTTAAAAGTTGAAAGTTGAAAGAGTTGTCACTTCATAATACGAGCTGGAACACCTACAGCGAGCGTAAAACTCAAATGCTCGATTTCGTTATGAAGCGACTTTGCCTTCGACTGGGGCTTGTTGGGCTGCTAGAAACGCATGAAGCTTCCTTATTTTTATGGACTAAAGAGTTCTCACTTCATAATACGAGCTAGAATGCCTACAGCGAGCGTAAAACTCAAATGCCCGACTTCGTTATGAAACGACCTTGCCTTCGATTATGAATTGTTCGGCTGCTCGAAACGCATGAATCTTCGATATTTGCATGGAATAAAGGGTTTTCAACTTTTTAATTCGAGCTGGGGCACCTACAGAGAGCGTAAAACTCAAATGCTCGATTTCGTTATGAAGCGACTTTGCCTTCGACTGGGGCTAGTTGGGCTGCTCGAAACGCATGAATCTTCCGTGTTTTCATGGAATAAAGAGTTCTCACTTCATAATACTGTGATAGTCGTCAGGTATGGTCGAGGGAATTAATGAGAGTGAATGCGTATGAATGATTGAAGACCGAATAAATGTATAATACTTTTATTATAATGTGCGTGAATGAAGGAGAGTGCGCGTCTAACAGCTTCGGGACTCTGAGATGAACTGAAGAAAGGGCCTGACGGAAGCAGGGCCCTCGCCTATTGCTACGCGCGACAAAGTATTCTTACGCGCTGATAAGACGGCCGCTGCTCGGACGTGGCGGGCGCAGCGGCTGGACTGTTACCGTGAGAGCGTGAACGTTCGCACGGAAGGTGCTGACGGCACAAAGATTAGCGAGAGTCTAGATAACATATTAAATCTGAGTTTCCTGCGCTAAAAATGTTAACTCGGAATATGGGACCGTCACAATACGAGCTGGAATGCCTACAGCGAGCGTAAAATCCGAATGCTCGATATCGTTATACAGCCACTTTGCCTTCGACGGGGGCTTGTTGGGCTGCTCGAAACGCATGAATCTTCCGTGTTTTCATGGAATAAAGAGTGCTCACTTCATAATACGAGCTGGAATGCCTGCAGCGAGCATAAAACTCGAATGCTCGATATCGTTATACAGCCACTTTGCCTTCGACTGGGGCTTGTTGGGCTGCTCGAAACTCATGAATCTTCGGTATTTGCATGGAATGAAGCGTTTTCAACTTTTTAATAGGAGCTGGGACCCCTATAACGAGCGTAAAACTCATATGCTCGATTTCGTTATGAAGCCACTTTGCCTTCGACTAGGGCTTGTTGGGCTGCTCGAAATGCACGAATCTTCCTGATCCCCCGATCCTGATCCCCCGATCCCGATCCCCCGATCCCCCGATCCCCCGATCCCCCGATCCCCCGATCCCCCGATCCCCCGATCCCCCGATCCCCCGATCCCCCGATCCCCCGAACCCCGATCCCCCGATCCCCCGATCCCCCGATCCCCCGATCCCCCGATCCCTCGATCCCCCGATCCCCCGATACCTCGATCCCATAAAAGTCGAAAATTGAAATTTTCGTGATCCCCCGATCCCCCGATCCCCCGATCCCCCGATCCCCCGATCCCCCGATCCCCCGATCCCCCGATCCCCCGATCCCCCGATCCCCCGATCCCCCGATCCCCCGATCCCCCGATCCCCCGATCCCCCGATCCCCCGATCCCCCGATCCCCCGATCCCCCGATCCCCCGATCCCCCGATCCCCCGATCCCCCGATCCCCCGATCCCCCGATCCCCCGATCCCCCGATCCCCCGATCCCCCGATCCCCCGATCCCCCGATCCCCCGATCCCCCGATCCCCCGATCCCCCGATCCCCCGATCCCCCGATCCCCCGATCCCCCGATCCCCCGATCCCCCGATCCCCCGATCCCCCGATCCCCCGATCCCCCGATCCCCCGATCCCCCGATCCCCCGATCCCCCGATCCCCCGATCCCCCGATCCCCCGATCCCCCGATCCCCCGATCCCCCGATCCCCCGATCCCCCGATCCCCCGATCCCCCGATCCCCCGATCCCCCGATCCCCCGATCCCCCGATCCCCCGATCCCCCGATCCCCCGATCCCCCGATCCCCCGATCCCCCGATCCCCCGATCCCCCGATCCCCCGATCCCCCGATCGCGATCCCATTAAAGTCGAAAATTGAAATTTTCGTAATGCTTTCTCATCAAGGTTAAAAGTAGAAAGTTGAAAGAGTTCTCACTTCATAATACGAGCTGGAATGCCTACAGCGAGCGTAACCCTCAAATGCTCGATTTCGTTATGAAGCGACTTTGCCTTCGACTGGTGCTTGTTGGGCTGCTCGAAACGCATGAATCTTCCGTCTTCTAAAGAACTACCATAAACTTTCATTCTTCCGGTTTGTGCGGTTTGCCGAATTGAAGCGGTCGCGAGATATGGTTTACGTGAAACCTTATCGTCTTACGCAACTCGTAAAATGGGTGAGAACGTTGCTTCAATTCGGTTAAAGGTCCTGGTGAAAGATCTCCCGCCCTTACTCGTACAGATTCTAAAGAACTACCATAAACTTCCATTCTTCCGGTTTGTGCTGTTTGCCGAATTGAAGCGGCCTCGAGATATGGTTCACGTGAAACCTTATCGTCTCACGCAACTCGTAAGATGAGTGCGGACTTTAATTCAATTCGGTTAAGGGTCCTGGTGAAAGATCTCCCGCCCTTACTCGTACAAATTCAGAATAACTCCCATAAACTTTCATTCTTCCGGTTTGTGCTGTTTGCCGAATTGAAGCGGTCTCGAGATATGGTTTACGTGAAACTTTATCGTCTTACGCAACTCGTAAGATGGGTGAGAACGTTGCTTCAATTCGGGTAAGGGTCCTGGTGAAAGATCTCCCGCCCTTACTCGTACTGATTCTAAAGAACTACCATATATATTGAAGCGCATATACACGAGCTCTCACCGCTCGAAAGTTCGATGAGAAATGTCCAATTTCACTGCGCGAGATCCACTCGCGTCACACAAGCTCTCTAATCGAACACTGAATCGATGATAACTTTTGACAGTCACTAAAAATGCGAGAGAAGCGCAGCGCGCGAACTCTCGATGCACAAAAATCCCGGTGAGTAGATCGAGAAATGTCATACGCGCGAACGAGATACGACGCACGAACCGGTGAAATGTCTGAGCGCGAGAGAGCGACGTCGAAGCGCGCACAATATCGATGAGCAATGCCACTGTCACTATGTATAAGAGAGAGAAGTGCGACGCGCGAGCTCTCACTGCGTGAGAGACCGATGAGAAGTCCGAATTGCTCGAGCGCGAGTGAGAGAGCATACAATAGTCACTGCCCGAGCGTTCGATGTGTCGCCTGAGAGCGACAGCAGACGCGTACCGCCCGCGTGAGAGACCCGACCGTCGGTGTTAGGGAGAGACTCACCGTCACGAGAGAGCCCGATGAGATGCCCAAGATGGCCGAACGCGGGAGCGCGGCATGATCGCGCGCGCTCTCAACGCACGAGAGTCCGGTGAGTCATTCGCACTGTCCGTTACGCGGGAACGGTGCACGCGGCACGACAGCTCTCCTCGCACGAGAGCCGGCGGGTGAGTCGTACATGTGCGCTCGCGCGCGAACGAGAGAGCTTTCCGATGAGCTGTTCAAGTGCCACTGCGGGAGAGAGATACACGGCACGCGGACTCCCTCCGCGCCTCACAGATGAGATGTTCCGATGAGTACACTTGCACTGACACTTTTCGCGCACTTTTTCGCTCCCCACCGTTCCGCTATCCGGCTCGAAGGACCAAATGTTTGAGAATTGCCAGGGTGAGATATAGCGGAACGGGGTGTTAAATGATTTCACACAAGATGGTAACAGTGAAAATAAACCTCTTTATTCAATAACAGAACGACGATAAAAACCGCGCGAAAAAACACTGTACAATGAGTAGACCGAGGATGAGTGATACCGATTAACAACAATAGTTTTAATGAGCAGTCCAAACTGTGCACTCCGATGAGCCAACTTAATTACATGAAAATCGCATTGAACTCTCGAGTGAGTATATCTATCCCCGATGCTGTATCGCCGCGAGATAGCCGCTGAGAACGTGAGCGGTTCCAGTGTACCGCGTAACTGAGAACGTACACTCCCGTTATGTTCCGTGTGAGCTCGAACGATATCCCGAAACCGAAGATACGGTTCCCGTGATGAGATGTAACAATAAACTGAGCGAAACCGTTGAGCTTTACAGTGAGAAAACCAGTTGTAATCGGCGATCTACCTGAACGCGTGGTGACCCGTGTCAGCCATTACACGTAGCTGAGCGCGAAACCTGTTGCACGCGGTACGTAACCCGTGCCACCTCGGATGGGCGCCGGTGCGCGTGCGTCGGCGGCCCGCGTCGCTCTCGCCGGACTCAGCCGGGAGGTGCTGCCGAACAGCGGCCGCTCGAGCTAGCGCACGTAGCCGCTTTGATTCTCGAACACTCCTTTTTTATTTAAATAAAATAAATAATTTTTTCTTTTTATACTTTCAAATTTTCTTTGTTTTCTCTCCTTTATAGTCATACAACAAAATTTTTACATGCAAATAATAACAAATTAATTAAATTCATCTTTTTTGTTCGAAAAAAATATAATAATAATACAATTCGAACGAACAAAAAAAAAACTAGAAACAAATAAACAATTAATTTCTCAGTCCATTCTTTTCTATTAATCCAAACAAAATAAAATACATATACAAAAAAAAAGAACAACGAAATCCAGTATGAAAAATGTCATTTCATGTTTTTCTCGCGATTTAAAAAAAAAAAAACACAACACTGATAACGTATAGTTATTATTAATAAAAAAAGGAATAAAGAGAAATAACAATTATTAATAATAATTCAGTCATTTTTAATTATATATAAATAACAATAATAATAATAATAATAATAATAAAACAGAGGGAGGACATTTCTTCTTTCCTCACTTTTACTCAATTAAAATAAGTCCGCCGAAACGGCCTCGGCGCACACGAACAAATAGTGCGAATAGTTTTTTCCACTCAGCATTGTCTGAGGGATCAAAGGTAAGAATGGCCAATGAGGGCAATAATCACCGCGTACCTAGCTCGATAACGCTCCACGACGTACAAAATCTTATACCTAATTTTAACGGGAAAAATGTACCGCTCTATGATTTTATACGCGCTTGCAAAAAAGCTGCAAAAATCATCTCAGAGCACGATCAATCGCAGCTCCTCGAAATTATTCAACTTAAATTGTCAGGAGTCGCCGCCGATATCGCCGACACGAAAACTTATAACACACTAGAGCCACTTCTGAGAGATCTCAGAAATGCGCTCGAAAAACCGGTAGAATTATCGGATCTCGTATTAGAATTAAAATCAAATTCTCAAAATTACAACGAGTCAGTAGTCGATTACACAACCCGGACGCGAAAAATTGCAATAAAAATCGAAAATAGACTAAAAGAAGTCTACCGAACGGAAGCCCAACAGCAGTATCTGCAAAACCGCACCGACGAAGTTCGACAAACCGTCATAAGAGCCTTTATTCGCGGTCTTTTCGATCAAATTGCGAATCTTATTATGCAAAAAGATTTTATAACCCTCGACAGCGCAATCGACGAAGCGCTAAACATCGAAAACGAACTCGTCCGTAGACAAACGGTACACCAGGGAAGAAAACGCGATAAATCGGAAACTAGGGACAAAAGCCCAGAAAAGCGAAAGTTCGGTTTACGCAACTAACCGACAACAACGGACTAAAATTTTGCGAAGTCCACCGCGAAAACCCTACACATTCAACATCAGAATGCTACTCTGTGCAACGATTGCGTGAAAACACGAACACACGCGTCAACAGCCGTCAGTACCGTAACAATTCACCAGGAAATTTCCGAAACAGTTCTCGCGGAAATTTCCAAAACAATACTCGTGGCGGTTACCAAAACAACTCACGCGGTAATTATCAAAATAATCCGAACAGCTACTATCAAAACGGTCCACCCGGGAATTACCAAGGTAATTCACGTGGGGGCTACCAAAACAATTCACGCGGATCCTACCAAAATAACCCACGTGGGGGTTATCAAAACAATTCGCGCGGAAATTATCAAAACAACCCGCGAAATAACTATCGAGACAACTCGCGTGATAATTATCGTGTTAGCCCGGGCGATTATCAGTGTAATCCACAGCAAAGCAATTCGTGGGATTACAATTATCAAAATAACCCGCAACAAAACAACTCGTGGGACAATAATTATAACAATAGAGACAACCGAAATAATTCGCGAGATCGTAACTATCGCGATAACTCACGCGAAAGAGACAATTCGCGTGACCAAAATAGCCGAAACAACTCGCGAGACAGACAGAACCCGAGCAACACTCGAAACTCGAGAAAAACAGATCTTCAATCGAGCCTCGATGCAGCGTAAATCGAGCAAATTTTCAAGCGCGTGCTCCAAAAAAAAACGAGCGACCCGCCTCTCGCGTCAGCGCAACGAGAGGCAGGACACCGGAGCACTCGTCCAATCCGAACTAAGAGAAGACGCGAAAGTTGCGCACACCCAGCCCGAACTCCTAAAACACGTAGGATCGGCATACGTAAAAAAAAACAGACGGGAGCGTAACAATTAGAAAAGCTAGAATAAAATTAGGATTAACTAATAGACATAAGCCACCAAGCGTGACCCTAGAGTCACAACCTACATTCGAACCAAGCTGTATTTCTTGCTGACACTGGAGCAGAGATAAATCTCATAAAAGATTCCTTTGTCGCCCGAAGTACGGAGACAGACCCGACGCTCATATACGAGCTTAGTGGTATCACCGACGGGACAGCGAAAACAATTGGTAGATGTTACATCCGAATCAAGGGATTTAACATCGAATTCCACGTAATCGACGATTTATTCCCGATTATGCAGGACGCCATACTCGGTGACGTCTTCTCTAGAGGGACGCCAGCCGATATACTCTACACCGAAGCGTGCATCAAATTTGCTGGTCATACAGTCCCGTTCGAAACGTTCGAGCGAGTGACGATACCAGGCAGATCAAAACTCATCGTACCCATCAGGCTGAAACCGACCGATCTCGAGGAGGGATACATCCCGAGAATCGGCGGAGGTCCACGTCTCTACATGGGTGAAACCGACCGATCTCGAGGAGGGATACATCCCGAGAATCGGCGGAGGTCCACGTCTCTACATGGGTAACGCTTTAGTAAAAAATAACAACGGAATTGCGTACCTTTGCGCAATTAACGCGCAAAACAGCGAGATAAACCTGACAGTCCCGACGGTAGAATTAATACCAGTCGAGATTATCAGCGAAAAACCAATCGACAACTTCACACCGAGCGACCTTCACGGCTTCTCGAACGTGGACCGTGCAGAAGTACGCTCGGTACAACTCGACAAACAGAGTAGTCTTGAAGCTCTTCAAGCTCTTCTGCAATTAGATCACCTCAGCGAAACAGAACGAGATTACGTTCTCCAGTTGGTCTCAAAATACCAACACCTGTTCTGTCTACCCGGAGATTGATTGGGTCACACAACACTGGCAAAACACGAAATTCCTACAACAGACGACAGACCAATTAACACCAAACAATACAGATTTCCACAAGTACACAAGAGAGAAATACAAAATCAGGTTAACGACATGTTAAACAAGGGGATAATAAAACCATCTCCCTCCCCTTACAACTCTCCAGTTTGGGTTGTTCCCAAAAAGCCAGACGCGAAAGGCAACAAAAAATGGAGAATCGTGATAGACTTTCGGAAGCTTAACGAAAAAACTACGCCGGACGCGTACCCACTCCCAAACATCAGGGACATATTAGATCAACTGGGAAACGCCCGGTACTGTTCAACATTCGACCTAGCGTCCGGTTTTTATCAAATAGAAATGCATCCAGCAGACAGACACAACAGCTTTTTCGACCCCGAATGAATATTACGAATATCACCGAATGCCATTCGGACTTAAAAACGCGCCAGCAACCTTTTAAAGGTTGATGTACGTCGTCCTATTCGGTCTTCAAGGTACAGACCTATTCGTCTACCTGGACGATATTGTAATATACGCAAGAGACATCACCGAACACGAAAACAAATTTAAGAGTTTAGCGAAAAGACTGACTTCGGCAGGATTGACGCTACAAACCGAAAAATGCCACTTCCTAAATCGAGAAGTGACTTACCTAGGGCACATAATTTCAGCCGAAGGCGTCAGATCGAACGCCAGCAACATCTTCGCAGTTAAAAACTTCCCAACACCAAAAGACAAAAAAGGAATTAAACAATTCGTAGCACTTGCAGGCTACTATCGACGCTTCATCCGCGACTTCGCAAAAATTGCGATTCCTTTAACCCAACAACTAAAGAAATTAGAAAAATTCGAATGGACGGACGAATGTCAATCAGCGTTCGAATACCTAAAGGCAAAAATCATCGAACGCCTGGTCCTAAAGTATCCGGACTTTGACAAACCGTGTACGCTTACCACGGACGCATCAGACTACGCCATAGAATCTTTCCGAGATTCTCTAAAAAAAAAGTTCCGGGAATCCATTGGGAATCTCTCCGAGATTCTTTCCGAGATTCTCTAAAAAAAGTCCCGGGAATCCGTTGGGAATCTCTCCGAGATTCTTTCCAAGATTCTCTAAAAAAAAAGTTCCGGGAATCCATTGGGAATCTTTCCGAGATTCTTTCCGAGATTCTCTAAAAAAAAGTCCCGGGAATCCGTTGGGAATCGCTCCGAGATTCTTTCCGAGATTCTCTAAAAAACAAATACTTGTCACTTGTGCTAATCTCATAATCCGATAATCCGATGTAGCATTTGCCCGAAATTGTAATCTACTAAAGGACTAGAATACCGAATGTTCATTCGTACGAATGCTCAAAATCCAGAAATATTATTTTGCCGACTCGTCATAATCCCGACGGCTTAAAATACCGAAACATCAATTGCGCGAAGTCCATTCACCCGACGTCTCATTTGCCCAAAAGTCTGTTTTACCATCATAGAGCTCGTGGTTACCGACGTACGCTACAGAGGCGGATGATAAATTGACGCCCTACAATAAAAACCTACAGTCGCCTCGCTAAGAGATCATCCAAACCTTGCACTGACACTGAGACTCAATCGTCGATTCCCCTCGCTGATAATACTTATGATCGGTCCTGAGTCGCACCGGGGGGGGGGGGGGCGGTCGCACACCTTGAACATTTATCTGTGAACATTTACTTCCGGTTGTTTTCGACTGAGGCAGTTTGGCAACCTGAGTTTCACTGAACGATTACTTTAAGGTTGCCTTCCAGTAACTTTTAGCGAAAAAGCACCAGCTGTTTCATTGTTTTGCGCTTACAGTAGAACCTCGATTACCCGAACCTCTAATTAACCAAACTGCGAGTTGCTTTATCCGAATTTGTATTATCCGATCCATAATGCAAATTTCGTGTCCCTGAAGTTATCTCGACTGCATCAAATTTCATCGCTGGCAAATCTGCGTCAATGCACTGGTATTGGGGAAAAAATAGATTGCTTGTAGAATTTTATTTTTCAAGTGAAATACCCCGAGCGAAGTTTGTGCGATGCAAAACACAGTCGTTATAACTTGATGAAATTTAAACCAGGATTCGCGTAACTTTTTTTAAAGAATCTTAGAGAGATTCCCAACGGATTCGCGGAACTTTTTTTTTTAAAGAATCTCGCAGAGATTTCCAACGGATTCCCGGAATTTTTTGTTAGAGAATCTCGGAAAGAATCTCGCAGAGATTTCCAGGGGATTCCCGGAACTTTTTGTTAGAGAATCTCGGAAAGAATCTCGCAGAGATTGCCAACGGATTCCCGGAACTTTTTTTTTAGAGAATCTCGGAAAGAATCTCGCAGAGATTGCCAACGGATTCCCGGAACTTTTTTTTAGAGAATCTCGGAAAGAATCTCGCAGAGATTTCTAACGGATCCCCGGAACTTTTTGTTGGAAAATCTTGGAAAGAATCTCGGAGAGAATCTTGGTTCGGCGCTCATGCTTCACTCTCAGTGAGATTCTCGGTGAGATTCTCAGCGAGATTCTCGGCAAGAATCTCGCCGAGAATCTTGGGGTATTTTTTCCCCAATGCCAGTGCATTGACGCAGATTTGCCAGCGATGAAATTTTATGCAGTCGAGATAACTTCAGGGACACGAAATTTGCACTATGGTTCGGAAAATACAAATTCGGATAAAGCAACTCGCAGTTTGGTTGAATAGAGGTTCGGGTAATCGAGGTTCTACTGTAAGCGCAAAGCAATGAAACAGCTGGTTGCTTTTTCGCTAAAAGTTACTGGAAGGCAACCTTAAAGTAATCGTTCAGTGAAACTCAGATTGCCAAACTGCCTCAGTCGAAAACAACCGGAAGTAAACGGTTCACAGATAAAATGTTCAAGGTGTGTGACCGTCTCCCCCCCCCCCCCCCCCCCCCCGGTGGACTCAGGACCGATCATAAGTATTATCAGCGAGGGGAATCGACGATTGAGTCTCGGTGTCAGTGCAAGGTTTGGATGATCTATTGGCGAGGCGACTGTAGGTTTTTATTGTAGGATGCCAATTTATCATCCGCCTCTGTAGCGTACGTCGGTAACCATGAGCTCTATGATGGTAACACAGACTTTTGGGCAAATGAGACGTCGGGTGAATGGACCTCGGGCAATAGATGTTTCGGTATTTTAAGCCGTCGGGATTATGACGAGTCGGCAAAATAATATTTCGGAATTTTGAATATTCGGTATTCTAGTCATTTGGGAGATTACAATTTCGGGCAAATGCTACATCGGATTATGAGATTTAGCACAAGTGACGGCATGCCGGCTCCTCGTGCAATCCGATTTGCGACCTGTGGGTGGTCCACGGCAAAGACATCCCGCTCAGCGAACTTCCTACCCGCCGGCTATTGTTTCGCCGGATCACGACGCCGGATCTGCGAAAACTTTTCAGATAATGTATAAGAATTCTGGCACGAGACCGTCCTTCTATGCTCGACCCCGAGGGGTCACTCGCCCATCAAGAGCATACGCAACGAACATCCTATCCACATTCATGCGATGTAGTATGCCAGCCCAGAATCCCCTCAACCTGAGGCGACGCAATTGTCACCTCCCCCGGGCTCCAATAACTGACCTAGTGGCTACCGTATGTCACTTTTCTGGTCTCACGTGTGGTTCGGTGGCCACACGGGGTAAACCAAAGCGAGGGCCCTCCACTCCTCGTCGGTCTCAACCTCCTGGTTCGTTTCACATATACGGTCTCCTTTTACTACATACACCACGACGGTCTAAGCCCGCTTCCGGCCAAGTCCGGAATCGGGCTTGCTTGCATTTAATAGCATGTGCAATACCGCGGTCGTTAATAAAAACTGTAATCAACTTTTCTCACAGGTTCTCGTTGTACGCTCAAAAGAAAAGTCTCATGGGAAACGGATATCATCTCGGCTTCCGATGAAACTTTTCTTTTGACCTTACTTTCCAGATTCCGTGAGAAAAGTTGATTACAGTTTTTATTACCGACCACGGTATTGCACATGCTATTAAATCTAATTCCGAATTTATCGATAAATTGCCCCCGACGATTTCCATACGGCGAGTCTCAACGTCCTCTGGAAAGTTGTTCGTGTTAGTCCACTCAAAACTCGTCCCGGTTTAGTGCATAGCAGACAACGGGAGTTTTATCGGCGAGCTACATGGCGAAGGACAATGTTGTAATTTCTTGAATCGTCATCGAGGGACTTAGCATTGTCGCTGCTATCACCGAATGTCGTGCTATTCTCTCTGAAAAGTTTTCGCAGATCCGGCGTCGTGATCCGGCGAAACAATAGCCGGCGGGTAGGAAGTTCGCTGAGCGGGATGCCTTTGCCGTGGACCACCCACAGGTCGCAAATCGGATTGCACGAGGAGCCGGCTTGCCGTCACTTATGCTAAATCTCATAATCCGATGTAGCATTTGCCCGAAATTGTAATCTCCCAAATGACTAGAATACCGAATGTTCAATATTCCGAAATATTATTTTGCCGACTCGTCATAATCCCGACGGCTTAAAATACCGAAACATCTATTGCCCGAGGTCCATTCACCCGACGTCTCACTTGCCCAAAAGTCTGTTTTACCATCATAGAGCTCATGGTTACTGACGTACGCTACAGAGGCGGATGATAAATTGGCATCCTACAATAAAAACCTACAGTCGCCTCGCCAATAGATCATCCAAACCTTGCACTGACACCGAGACTCAATCATCGATTCCCTTCGCTGATAATACTTATGATCGGTCCTGAGTCGCACCGGGGGGGGGGGGGGGGGGGGAGACGGTCACACAGCTTGAACATTTATCTGTGATCCGTTTACTTCCGGTTGTTTTCGACTGAGGCAGTTTGGCAATCTGAGTTTCACTGAACGATTACTTTGAGGTCGCCTTCCAGTAACTTTTCGCGAAAAAGCAACCAGCTGTTTCATTGCTTTGCGCTTACAGTAGAACCTCGATTACCCGAACCTCCATTTAACCAAACTGCGAGTTGCTTTATCCGAATTTCTATTATCCGAACCATAGTGCAAATTTCGTGTCCCTGAAGTTATCTCGACTGCATCAAATTTCATCGCTGGCAAATCTGTGTCAATGCACTGGTATTGAGGGAAAAATAGATTGCTTGTAGAATTTTATTTTTCAAGTGAAATACCCCGAGCGAAGTTTGTGCGATGTAAAACACAGTCGTTATAACTTGATGAAATTTAGTCTCATGCAGATATCTTTATAGGGTCATAAAATTTCGATGTAACTTCATCGTTGAGTGCTGCTTTGTTGCAAGCGCGATCAAGCTACACGGAAAAAAATGCTTGGTTGGGTCACCTAACTATTTATTAGTTGGGTATAAATGGGTTACAATAACTATCTGTTTCGTTACAGTAGCGACTTAGGTTTAGTTGAATCTACCATTAACAGTTAGTTAACGCGAATAGTGAACACAACTAACACGATTAGTTAGTCTAACTACTAACATAGTATTCAGGATAGGCAGCGAATTTTATAGGCACCCTAACCAACTATAGTTGTTAGTGCGACCACGCTCGGCGCGCGTGTCAGACAACCAACTGAAATGGTTGCAGCAACGAACTGCAGTTGCTGCGAACCCAGACATCACACCGTTATACATGCAAGTCAGTTGATATGTTAATAATGTCGGAAATTGTGAAGGCGTACGAGAGACGAACGGGCTTAATTACTTACTTAATTAATGAACGGATATTCACTTATTGACAGGTAGAGATGGAGCAGATTCGAAAAATAGCAGATTTAAGGCTACACTTAAAAAAAAAAGATGTTCATAACCTACCAATTCCCTTACCATAAACGGAGCACGAACAAACGATACGCAAGATCGCGCCCAAGTCGACCGTCTCTCTAGTCCCGAAAAACACAAGAAGGAACTAGGTAGCATAACACATACCCGGATCCAAGCCGATTGGGAGCGTAGATGTGCGGTCTGAACGTTAGGCGGCGGGTTCTTGCCTTCGTTTTACGAACACTCCCACGAATATGATCTCATGGTTTTTTATGCACAATCAAATAACGCAATGGCCCTGTATTCTTCCGAGTCCGTTGCGTTGCACCAGCGTATCTCAGTTCTGGGCCTAATACGAGCCCTACCTGAGTTTCGCCATCAGATCTCTCGGGGTTTTTACGGACGTTCAATTTGCTGCCAGCCGTGGGCTTTGCAGCCCGCTGCGATTGCCTATGCCGTTGCGTTGTCGCCAGAGGATTCGTTCATGTTGCATTCTCACAAGGAGAGTGACTTATAAGCCCCCTTAACACCAATCAATCAGGGTGAACCGTAACTTGACGGAAAACACACTGTCCGCAGGCTCATTTCCGTTTTCCATGCTCCAGTCGCAGACGCGGCAAATACCATCAAAACCGCCCATCAATGCAAGCACCCTTTCGGTGCTCGCGTGGTTTCCGCGATCATATAAAAACCGACACCGCTATGGAGCGGGCATCAGTTTCTCGCGATAGTTCCGCGACTGCACAGCTCCAGATCTCAGGAAGCGAAGAAGTGACAAGATGTCAAAGAAGCGCGCTGCTAGAAAACGTTTGATTTGACTCCTAGTCTACCGGGCAACTCAGCGGGTCTTGCGTGAGGCCAGGAAAATTCTCGGTACACCGCCGATCGAAACCGACGATAACCATCAACAGACTACTTCCGCCTCATCGACACCCAAGAAATCTCCAACTACAAAACCTCCTAATCCTCCCGCTCAATAGATTCTTGTCATCTCATCCACCATCGCTCCCGCACCTGCACGGACACCAGGAATAAATCGCCTCTTGATAACTCATCCGCGAGTCCGACAGGATTGCATGCGCTGGACTTTCCATCGCATCTCGTCTAGCAGCACAGATCTTCGGGCATACTGCCAGGCCGCTCACCTACTAGCCCTTTCCCCCCCCCCCAACGGAAGGCCGCCAAGCTGGATCTGTTGTTTAACTCACCAAAGAGAATCGACAGCGAGGTAGCGGCGATACGAATTCAGCTATCTCCGAGGAAAGAGACAGACATGCTGGAGATCGAGCTGTGAGAGAAGACACTCGGGGAAAAAATCAAACGGTCCTTTTTAGGGCCAACATTTGGTTCAAACGTTAAAACTTCCCGTTGTTCAAATCCTTGGTTAATTGTAAAAATTAAACCACGGATGGAGAATACAAAGTTTTTTAAAAAATTTATTTATTTATTGTTTAACATTTTTTTAATCCCTGAAAATTCCATGGAAAAAAATGGTTTCGCATAGTGGTCAGGATTCCGGCCGCAAATTTTATCTGAAACAAAAATTTCAAAATGATTATTAATCTGTAGGAAAGCCGCTATGTTGCTATGAAGGATTTTTTTACGAAATTTGAAAAAATGGCGGACGTTTGAACAAAAAAGTATCGAATTTAGCCTATTTTTTGGACAGTTTTTTGTAAAAAAAATAGGAAGTTTAAAAAAAAAAGTTTCTATAGCAACATAAAGAATGACGTGAACAATGTTCTGTCAAAATTTCAATCGGATAGCTTGAAAAATCTTCCTCTCTGAGTGGCCACCGTTTTGAAAAATACTATTCCAAAAAAAACGCGTTTAAATTTGGATATTTACGATCAATCAGCGATGCCACGTCCATACAATATTCATTCTGCTTCCTCAAATTGATCCTTTTCGGCAACAATTTCGTTTCGACGAGTTGTCTTGGCTTCTTGCTACCCAGAGAGCTTCGGCGGTTCGCAGTTATGATGCGCTCCGCCCTATACTTACAAGGAACGTCAGTTTGGTGTCCCCCTCTGATTTTGATGAAACTCACTTATGTTGTAGAGCATCGAAAACTAAAAGGCATGTATTTTTTTATCGGCGGAAAAACATTTCTAAGGGGTGAAATCGCCCTTCAAAGTTAGGCATGTTGAAGGGTGATTATGCAGTTTCACCCAGAAGGCGTCAACCGATTTTCATTAAACAAAAACCAAAATACTCCTCATTGAAGACAATGAAAATTCCGCGGGAAGGTGAAGAAAAAAAATCATTTGCAGGGGTGAGCGACCCCCTGATTTTTCAATTTTCCACCGTACACAAAAACTAATCTACCGAATTGAACAGAACATGTACTATTTGGAAGGGCAAGTTAAAATAAAATTGAGGTATTTTTGTACATTCACAGAAAAATGAGTTTACGGGGGTACACTACCCCTTATCCATTAGTACGTATATTTTTGCATACGTTCTCGTTTCTCGTTATTTACATGTTAAAGAGCTGCTTGCGTTCACTCTTTGTGTTGATTTTGTGCTTATCAATAATTTATCGTCATATATTATCGAATTTTCGATTAGATTGTATTTTAATACGGCGCAAATTTCGGAATATGTCGATGATGCAACAGTCGTTCCATCTATAGGACATTATCAATTATTCCAACGAAATGAATATGATCTTATCTTTTGAGCCCTACACGCAAATCGATGCCAGATGATTACAGAATATCATGATAGTCAACATGCATCCAATATGATAAAAATTACTTTCGACGCAATATGAGGCGTTTTCTACATAGGCAGCTATCTGGGGCAGCGTATTATCTGCTCATATCGCAGCTGGTTCAACAACAAGTCTTTCAAATATAACAACCGCGATACATACAGCGATCTTCAGTTGTTCATTCGACCTGAGTGCCAGTGCGTAAGTCATAATATTTGCTTAAGAAAAAAAAAAAAAAAAAAAAAAACAATAGACGATGAAAGTGAATCCATTCAGCGTCATTAAACTGCTCTTGGTTATATTTGAAGCCATGAATATTCCCGAAACTCCGATTAACAACAATGCATAATCAAGGTAAAACTGAATTTCGAAAAAGTTCTGATCGACTGCATGGACGATTATAACAGAGAACCCGAAGGAGGGCTGTCTGCGTACTGTGACCGGCGCGATAAGCTGATTGGCACGGATCTAAGAGGCAGTGTGTATTGAGATGATTCATTATTTGGTCGAAGACAATTTTTTCTAAAGATTTTGATAGAGCGCACAGAATCGAGATTGGTCGATAATCGTTCGGGCCTGATGGCGTTTTCACCTTCGGCACAGGACTGACGAGGGCGTGCTTCCATACGGTCGGAAAATAACCTGACATTAGAGAGTAAGTGTATAGATGTGGAATCATGGGTAGTATGCATGGGAGAGCGAGTTTGATCATCCCTATCGAAAGTCCATCCACGCCGTCTGCTGACGATTTCGAGTGTGTTAGAGCCTTACTAAGATTGCCATAGCTGATATTGTCAAAATAAAACTTATCGTCCCTGTACTCAGATTCTCCGAGATAATACGACGCCGGAGGCATATACGTGGCGTCAGCACACGCTGATGCGAAGTAAATATTTAGGCTAGACACAGAGACAGCGAGAGGACGGATGCATTTGCGCGATTTGATAAGTCCAAGACTGCGAAGCTCCTTCCAGGTGTCAGCAGCGCTGTTCTGGGTCGATAGAATTCGATTATAATAATCTGCCTTCGCGGTTCTGATTAAATCTTGTACAGAGTTTCTGAGATGTTTAAATCTGTTATGGGCGTCATTGGTGCGTCTCCTACGCCATTCTCTGCGAGCTCGGTCGTGATTTCTCATTTGCATCTTGATTTCGGCTGTGAGTCAAGGTGCAGGAGCCGTCTTCGATTTTACTGTGATGAGCGGAGCGTGAATGTCGAGACAGTGCGTAAGATATTGGTTCATAATTGACACTTTATGGTCGAGAATATTTGTATTATAAAATGTCTCCCTATTCATACTTTGTAGCTGTGTTAAAAAAGCGGCAGAGCAGAAATTTCTAAAATCTCGGCAGGTGAATTCTCGGGGGGGGGGGGAAGCCTATCAACCGCGATTCGATATTTGACATAAATAAGATCGTAAAAAAGAAGGGACCACAAAAAAAAACCAAACCCAAAAAACTAGGGACCGCTAAAAAAAAACCAAACCCAAAAAAGGAGGGACCACAAAAAAAGAAACCAAACCCAAAAAAGGAGGGACCACAAAAAAAACCAAGCCCAAAAAACTAGGGACCGCTAAAAAACCAAACCCAAAAAAGGAGGGACCACAAAAAAAACCAAACCCAAAAAACTAGGGACCGCTAAAAAAAACCAAACCCAAAAAAGGAGGGACCACAAAAAAAACCAAACCCAAAAAACTAGGGACCGCTAAAAAAACCAAACCCAAAAAAGGAGGTACCGTGAAAAAAAACCCAAACCCAAAAAAGAAGGGACCGCAAAAAAATAAGCTCTAAAAAACCAAAAATGGGACTAAAATCGTGCAACGGGATGGGGAGGGGAAAATCCAACAAAATAATAGTACTAGGCGGGAACGATGATAACAATAGTTTACTGAGCAAGAAAAATATGACACTAATAATAATCGATAATACAAAAATAATCCGTAACGAAACAATAACAAAATGGTATTCGGTGATAATATCCGGAACTAAAAAAAAAAGAACATAAACTAAAGAATGAAGTGGGACTAGCGATAATGATGACTTGGAGGGCGAAATAATAATAACAAGGTCGCGGGAAGGTTAGATAATAATAATAATAAATCGGGGGTTAAATAATTGTAAAAGAAACGGTAAGGGATAAACTGAATATAATCGCAAAAAAGGGGGCCGGATCACAAATACTTAATTCTGAACAATAATCTCGGAGAAAAACAAAAATGCAATTGGCTTAAATTATTCAAGAAACACTACTAAAGGGGGACGCAAAAGGGGAAAATATTCGGAATAAATTTGGCGGAGTTATGGGGATTTTAAGGGGGCTTAACGGGAGAGCTGGTCAGACAAATGTTGCACGAAAATCAAATAATACACGAAATATGAACTCGGATGGGCGCCAGCTACTTTCACGGTATAGCAGACAGATCGTGCAGACGGCACGGATCTTTTCTCAAAAAACCTCAATTCGAGGTATTTACTCAAAAGAGAAAACTCAAAACTTGAAAGAAATATCTCTGTCGCACTGGACAGTCCAGCTAGCTCGGGAGAGGAGAGAGGGCTCAGGGGGAGGGTACACGAATCCGATGGCTTCTTACAATATTACCGCGGTCTTAATAATTTACACGGAAAATGTCTCAAAGTCTTAATGGCATTGATGGGAAAAAACTTTACCTAACTAAACTATTACTTATAGCGAATTTTACGCCGCTCACCACGCACGCGCGATACCTTCCTGCTCGTGTAACGGAAATGTCGAGCACGTGTCGACCACGAGGCAGAATCTTTCAATAATAATTTCTATAAAAATAAGGGGTGCTGGGGGGGGGGGGGGGAACGGGTCGAAGGGGTTGGGAAAAATTTGGTCAAAAACTTACGAGAAAATCGGGGCTCACTCACTCAAATTCCACACACATGGATCTCGGTTACAAAATTTCTCCGATTTCCGGTCGTCAATTTCTCCTCGAATCAGCGGACAGCCTCAGTCTTTATATAATTCGTGTATCGGTCCAAATCGTATCCCTGGGCTATCGCTGATTCGTCGTACATGCGGGTTATGCTCTCCGTAAGGAGTCTAATCGATGTGCAATGAATAGCCGAGTCGTCTTAATATTTAGTAATTTTCTCACACTCGCTATACAATATTTCTGGATTAGTCTTAAAACTAGCGACTTCCGATCTCACACACACGTTATTCGCCACGCGGCTCGGCTCGGAGTAAGGGACATGGCGGGGTCTTCTTCTTCGTCGGCGTGGGCACTGATGGTGGTGGGGGACGAGAGCACCTGTGCGTCAGCTTCGGTCGGTAATCGGAGTCATGGACGGGCGGCGAGAGGTGGCGACAGAGGCCCCGCTGGATCGTCAATCGAAGCCGTGCATCGGCCGATCCCAGCGGGCGGCAGGCGGGCAGCGGCGGCTTTTCGGCGGGCTTTTTGACGGGCTTTTCGAGGCTTTTCGACGGTCTTGTTGGCGGCTTTTTCCCCTCGTCCACGATCCTCCTACCTTCCTCGGCGTCAGCACGTCGGCTTTCGTTCCTTTGCTGTTCCTCGCTGATCGTGGACCGTCGAGGGTGGGGGGATGTCGATATTGTCCTCGAGTCGCGCACATTCACACAGGGGGTAACGGGAGGGAAAAAACGGGAAATTACATGCTAACTTACACAAAATAAGTAGAAGAAAAAAGCGTAAAAACATCCGGGTCTAACGTCGGGTGAGCGGCGGACTCGAGTCGATTTTGGGGAAAGGCTTGTTGTTACGTCCGAGGTAGAGCAAAGCTCGTTCTCGAACGTAGCAAACCAATATTTAATTATTTGTTGTGGGCCGCCTTGCTCCGTCCCGTACGGGCCCGGTCCACGAGTACCTGAAAGGGAATTCCGAATAGGGTTTTCGTTCGAATAAAATAATAACCGAATTAAGGGGAAAACTGTAGTTGCTGTATTGCTAATATTAAAATACAAAATGTGAGTTGACGCCGAAAGACAATGTTCGCAATCCCGTCAACATGGGGATTACGTTACTCATACATTCATCCACACACATACCCATACTATTATTCATACGTTGTGCCGCTTCCCTCCGGCGGGGGTTCTTAGTTTCTACCCTATTACAATGCTTGAATATAAGCCGCTGAATCACTAGAGTCTCTAATAAGTTCTTGATTACGTTGCTGGTAAGTTAATATTAACTCACGCGAATTGATTCACTCCGCGGCGGAACACACTCACGAAGCCACGTTCTCGATTCTATCGTTACTATCTTTGTAACAGTATCGAGGGCCAACTATCGGAGATTGACAGACCTATGCGGAAACAGATCACGGAGCTTTGCTTATCATTAACACGACTCGATTTACACCACGGCGGAACACACTCACGAAGCCACGTTCCCGATTCTATGGCGAACTATCTTTGTTGCAGTACCGGGTGTTAACTATCGAAGATTTACAGACCTATGTGGCCACGACTGTCGTGGAGACCCTAGACCGATCTATCTTTGATCATGGCTGTCTAGAGACTGCTCTTCCTCGATCGTCCGAGGCTTTCCAAAGCCGCGGCCGATGGAGGAGAGCATCGGTTTCGGGTCGACTCAGCAGTCGCGGGGTGCAGGCTCCGCGGCGCGTGCAGGAATTTGCAAGTCCTGGACGAGTCGCGGAGCGCGCGTCTCCCGAGCCTCTTATTCTTTTCATTTATTATATTTCTGATATCCATTTACGCTGAGCGATTTCCGCCAACTCGGGAGCGCACGGCGAGGACAACCGTGGTTTCAAATGACACCCCGGATGCCCAGCGCGACTCGCCGCTCGACCCGCGAGAAAACGCGTCAGCAGAAGGGAGTTACGCACCGATTCTCGAGAAGTTTCGAGAGACTCGAAACTCGCGAAAATCGGGACGTAACATTGTGACCTACCACGTCACAACTTTAAAAAACATGCAAGCCGCTGTAGATGCTGGTTTCATTGTTCATGATATCGGCCTTCAAAAGTGGACTCTACAAGCTCAAAAAGAAATAGGTCACGAAAACATTCGTTTTAAAGCCTCTCGTGATTGGCTTTGAAAGTTCAAGACACATCGTATTGTATCCAGGAAATTTAACAAATTCGTAATACGAAAGACTGTAGAAGACGAACAAGTTTTAAGGATGAATGCAGAAAACTTCGTGAATGGAATTTAACCATTATAACGAAACAGGGACCAGCCCTGGCAGAAAAGCACAAAATGTCGGCTCGATCGCGACCACCGTTACCGGCCTGCGACCGAACGCGACTTGGGATCGCTCGCGGGAGCGTAAGCCCGGCCTTGGGAAAGCCTTTTCTATATATTTTTTTTTGGCTTCCTCATAGAAGAAGCTTTGCGAATAATGGGATATTACGAGAAAACGATATGAAAATTTCAATTTTCAACTTTTATGACGAAGTCATATGAAAATTTCAATTTTTAACTTTTATGAGGAAGCCATATGAACATTTTTATTTTTAATTTTATTGAAAATTATTATGTTAAAATAACGTCGCTCTTCACTTTGTCAGATTTGTGCTCGGCGTGAAAAAAATACATGGAATTATGTGCTCCCGAATTTTTTTTTCAACTTGATTTTTACACAAGAAATCCAAATGGTACCTCTTTATATAGCTTTTTCAATCCCGTATATTTCATCTTATGTATTCTTTGCCGTAGAACATGATAAGCACCTGAGTTTTCCTGCGATTCCATAGTGAAGCAAAGAAAAAGTTTTTTTAATAGGCAAAATCACTCATTTTTGTAATATTGGTTATCAAAATTCCCGAAAAAGTTTTTCTTTGGTCGTCGCTCAGGGACTATATTTAATCTATTTTTCTCACTGATCACGAATTTACCAATTATTCAGATTGTTTCACAATATTTGAAACGGAAACGGGCGTCAGTTGGGGGGTATGATTTTTTTGAGTTTTTTTTCAAAATTTTGTAAAATTTAAACGGGTGGATCGATTTTTGCCAAATTTAATATGGAACATGAGTCCATAATAATTGATTTATGTCGATTTTTTTAGGCAAATATCTCAAAAAAATATAAGATCTAGAGAGGAAACGATATTTAACGAAAAATTGAAAATGTCACAAAACCGAAACCCCGCGACCGATTCTTACCAAATTCAATAGCAAACATTGTTTGATGTTGGTCTACTTCTATAGAAATTTTCAGCGCGAAAACTCAAAATTTGTGAAAGCTAGAGCGCGAATACACTTTTTTCAAAAATTTCAAACTCTGAAAAAACCTGAACGAATGCACTGTAAAAAATCGGTGTTAAAATTAACACCGTTTTAATACCAGCGCGGTGTCTATATAGGTCCATCAAATATGTGTTAACCAAGTACTCTGCTATGGTGTAAACCGACTGTGTAAGAAATGTAGTGTAAGTTAAGAATTTCACTCAACACCGTATAGTTAACACCGATTTACATTAACACTGTTCGGTGTACAACATGATATCCCAATGCGTTCGAAAATAGCACAAGATGGTGCAACTATTGGCACATATCTGTGTCAATATTAAATCCTATAAAGTCCTTTTTTAACACATGAACGGTGTCGACCATCCGCATTGTGAGCTGCTTAGAAACGCCACAATGTGTAACAGATTGACACAAGTCGATATGATGTTTTTCACCTATGTGTATCAACATTAATCTTATAAAGTGCTTTATTAGCACCGAGTAGTGTCAACCACCAACATTATGGGACGATTAAAAATACCCCAAAGTGTAGAAAATTGACACAAGTCTGTGTGATAATGATCACATATGCGTGTAAATATTAATCTTATAAAATGCTTTATTAAGACATTAGTAGTGTCAACCACGAAATGTATGGGCTGTTTGACAACACGGGAATGTGTAGCAGATTGACACAACCCTGTGTGATAAGTTTCACCTGTACGGATCAATATTAATCATACAACATTCGAAATTGATACATGAGTAGTGTCGACTACGAACTTTCAGGAAGGTGTTAAAACGGCGAAAAGTATAGCAGACTGGCACGAGACCGTGCGATTGTTTGCACCCCTTGTGTGTCAATATGAAATCCCATAATAGTACTTTGCGATACTAGTACGTGTTTCGTGCACGTGTTATAATCAATTATTTAATAACATATGTGACATGTATTATTGATACATCAAATAACCGTAGACGATCATTAAGTATTATAGCAACTTTATTGATAAACTTTATAAAATCATGTTCTCAATTTATAATTTTTTATAAAATGATATAGTCTTTATATCAAACGCAGAAATAAAAATGAAATAAACTATTATCATATAAAGTTTCACACTTGTTACACGAACGTAGTATCTTACAACTAATATTAGGGTAAAAGTGGGGGATATGGACCGGTCTATATATCATTGATTTATATGTTAATCGAGGTGGCCCATATTCACCACTTTTACCCTACATAATGAAATACTTGGGAATAATGTACGTATCAATACTATTGTACTCTTGATGAAGTTCGTATGATTCTTTGTGTGATAGATTATCGATATCGTCAAGAGACGCGGTAGCGTCTCGACGCCAAGTACTTAAAAAAAGTTTTTTTTTAAGCGAGTTGATGAGACGCTACCAAGTATATATACTCCAAAATGCCGGAAGCGGATTTTTGCTTCTCGATTTTCTCGGAAACGAAGCAGCAGATCGGAATTCGGACGACACTTTTTATATATACTAGCGACAACGCGCTCGCTTCGCTCGCGCTTATTTCATTTCTTTTAGGTTAGGTGTGCCGATCTTACTAACGAAACGGACGATCCCGATTGGCTACGAAAACTGGCTTCACATTTTCGATTATTTCGATATATTTATCTCGATCATTCGAGGTCATGTCTTTTTTAAGAGAGGATATAGGACACAAGCTTTTCAACGCGCCCTGTTCCGATTATAACTTTGCGGTAGATGCCGAGATATGGGCATCGGGTACCTCTCGAGGTCCGAAAATATTATAAATTGTCCTGTGATGTGATGTGATGTGAGTCCTCGCGTCTATTGCGCATGGGCCTCGCGTTTACTGCGCATGCGTTCGCCATATCAGCTGGCTCGTCTTTCGACTGCTGTGCTGCATTCAGGATTCTATCGCGCCGCTGAAGTAGTCGGATATTGCCTGACAGGAAACTTTTTGTTGAAAAATTGTTTTTCTGTAAGCGATTAAAACAGTGATTCGTGTAATTAAGTGAAAAGCCGTGATTCGTGTAATTAAGTGAAAAGCCGTGATTCGTGTAAATAAGCGATTAAGCAGTGATTCGTGTAATTAAGCGATTAAGCAGTGATTATTTGTGTAACATGAAATGCGGTAGCATCTCGACATTTATTATTATGTAGATACAGGAGTAATTCGTGTAAACAAAAATAAAATGTCATTTAAACATACCTAATATTTTCTTTTTATTCATAATTGTTAATTATTTTTATATTTTTTTAATTCTGTGTTGAACGTGTAAAGTTAATTTTTCCTCGATCTTTTTATGACTAACCTAGCTTTCAAGTGTCGTTTTTTTTTGCTTTTGAAATATATAATAAAATGTTACACAAATATATTTGTCAGGAAGATGGTTCAACTTTTTTTAAATGGAATCTATTGTCCGTCAGAAAAATGTGCACTTATTTACATATACCCAAACCGAGGAATAAATCTTTTCCTGACAGAGCTGGCATTCTATTTGAGACATTTTGCCCTGTTGATGCATGATTAAAAGCTCGCAGTGAAAATTTATAATTTAGTATATATATCATTTGTGACGTGGTGCGTCACAAGTCTCCTCCGACGTGGCTCGACGTCCCACCACTCACCTAGGGAATAACTTAGGATTAGAATTTACAATTTAAACAACGACTGTAATATTGTTAACCCTCTTCCCCCCCCCTGACTTACCCACAGTTCCCACTACCCAGTCAGTCCCTCGACCCACTCACTCAAGCCGTCGCCACCCACCGAAGACTCGTCGCAGACTCATCGCAGACCCAGCGCAGACCATCTCAGACCAACGCAGACCTTCAAATACCATCGCAGCCCATCGAAGACTCTTCTACACTCTGGACCGACCCTGAGGGACACGAAAATTGCACAATAGGATACAACTGGAACATCATCCCGGTACGAACCTCCAAAAATGCCCGACACTCCGGTACACCGCCAAAACATCGTCGTCCCGTCTCCTGGAGGCCACAACAACGAAACTCCACTCGGCTGACCCGTCCTGGACAGCCCGGAACCCGACGACACACTCTCGGCTCGAAATCACGAGTGTAAACCGACGAGCTGTGGCGTGCGGGCAAACACCGTAAAAACACACCGAACTGTCAGATGCGATATTTCACCTGCCCGCCGCGAGGAACCAGCACCTTTCGACGTCGAGAATTGTTCGACGATCGATGGGCCAATCGATGCAGAAGATGCGCGCGCCGAGCGTCGCGACAGGCCTTCCGTCGCGACGAATATTCGCATCGGCCGCGGCCAATCCCAACGCCCATCACCAGCTAGTCCCGAGATCGACCAATCGATTTTCGCCAGCCAAATCGCAAATTGCAAGACCGACCCTAAGGTCGGAGAAGAAGCCGGAAGCGGCGAGGCCGTCTTCACTTCGAGCCACGGTGTGTGATAGAGCGAACGTGTGTGACAGGCGTAAGATTGTAAGAGCGAAATTATTGGAAACTTATAACGACCCGGCCATTCAACGTACGACGAGACTCCATCCCCGGAGAGTATTACCCAGAGGCAATAATAACGGACACGATTTGGACCAAAATCTGGAATTTATAACGACTCGGCAAACCCAGGAATATTGAACGAATTTTGCCGAGAGGGCCTGTTTGAAAGAATTATCGGACGGATTATTGTAACCGATAACGAGTGTACTGCTTGAGTGAGTACGGTTTAAGTTTCTCTTCCCCCAATTATAATTGATTGATTGTCCCACTTTTCCGATCCCCCTGCAAATTTACCCGTCACCCCCTTTTCTGTAATTGTAAGCGATTTTTCTTGTACAAATTTTCGACCGACGATTATCGGCCGCCACGTGCGCCGACATTTTCCATTGTTCTGAATTTAATACGTGCGCGTGAGTGGTGGTGATCGCAACAATTTACAGCGTGCGATACCGTAAAATTATTACCCTTACCCCGAGAGACTCATAAATTGTTCATTCTTATCGATTTTTGTAATTATTGAAGTTGTTATTATTTTCTTTGTGCCGAGGTAATATTACTAAGAAGCCCTAGACAGTGTCCCCGGCCTGAGAAGTCTCATCCCCCTCCCTCCCCCATTCCCGCTAGCCGAGTGCAGTAAAAGGCAATAGATTTCTTTTCTTTTTTTTTCTTTTCTTTTGTTGGATCCGATTAAATCAAATTGGTAGTTCCGGTGCTACACCGTTACCGTAGCTGGCGCCCAAAAACAAGTATTTAACATTTGGATTCATTTCTCAAGTTTTGATATTTTACTGAGTTTGTTACATTAAGACCAGCCTTGTGTAGAATATCCACCGGCCAGCCCCCTCCTCCCCCCTCCTTCCGACGATTGACCCAATCGAATTGCCGTCCCGGCAATTACCATAAGATATATTTTTCTTGTAAGTTTCGTTACTGATTATTTTGTTATTTTCTTATTTTTCCCCCGAATATTAGTTATTTTGCCATTTTCTTATTTTTCACCCGAATATTAATTATTTTGTCATTTTCTTATTTTGCCCTGCGTATTAATTAGTTTTCGGCCCTCGTATTTTGCCCTGCGTATTAAGTATTTTTCTATTTTCTTACTTCCCCCACAAATTGATTATTACTTGTTGTTATTTTTGAATTCCTTCCCCCTTTCGCTCATTTTTTTTATCTGGTTATGACAATTGTTATTGCGAACCTCTTTTCTTCTCTTGGATTATTGTTGAAATTGCTGATTTTATTTTGTTATTCACTATTCACCGAACCGTTTATTATTAAAAGTTAATTTTCCACGTTTTCTACACAAGATTTTGGTGTGTTATTTCCCCCTTTCCCCTCGCCCTAGATTTCCCGGATTGCCCCGGTTTTTAGATTGGAGAAAATAAAGTACCATCACAAAAGTGGCGCCCAACGTGGGGCCCTGAAATAACAGGAAAATTGAAAACAATTTAAACGGTACCCTCGAGGGCGGTGACATTTTCACCCCTCGAGTGGAGATTTCTTTTTCCTGAGCTGAAAAAAGAGTGCTCACCTCGGCACAGAAAGTATTCCCCCCCCCCTGTACCTCCCCCACACTGAATTAAAACTTTTTTCTTTTTTTCTCTTTACTATTATTGCGCCCGCCGCTGTTTCGCGAGTCGTTACCACTCGCGGATATCTTGTTGGCAAGTAAGTACCCCCGTTGCCCATATTTACCCCGAACATTATACCGATTTCGTCTGCATTTATTTTTCTTTTGATACAACTTGTGCTTCGCATCGTAACCCTTGCCATTTCTACCCTTTTTCTTTCTTTTCTTGCTTTCTTTTCTTTGCTGCCCTTTGGAGTTCTTTCTTTTCTTTTTTTTTCTTTTTTGCTTTTCTTTCTCTTTTCTCCCTTTCTAGCTTTTCGCCCCAACGTTAGCCCTGAACCCTTGCTCTCTGGTCACCTTCTTTATTTTATTTTATTGTATTTTATTAGTCTTTTACCCCCCCTTTTTTTCCATTCACCCCTTTGCCGTAAATAATGGCCGACGCCACGGAGGGCGTAACGCCCGCTGGAGTGGACCCCCCGACCACCACCGGTGTAACGACCGCTGGAGTAACCACCCCGACCACCACTAGCGTTACCACGGCCGGGCCTCAACCCCCAACCCAATCTCGAACATCGTCCCCCCCGCCCGAAATGATAGTTCCCCCTGCAGCCCCCGTTGATATCGCCCTTTACAGTGAAATAAAAAAAATTAAAATTGATCTGGCTAGTTTCCGCAATGTGAGCGATCTGATACGGCTCTGCGATCATGCCGGGCTAAGTATCACGGGAACCTCGGAGGATTTACTGGACCGATATTGGCGGTACGAGGTCCGCCGCCGCTATCGGAATGTTCACATAGCATGGGACCCTGTTGAAGACGAACGTGGATTGGGCACACCATTCACGTTGTCATCCGCGCTATCAGAGCCCGACTTTAACGGGACACTTCGTTCCCGGCTCGCCCACATAGACCTAGATTTATCCCAAGCCCAGTCCGTCACCCAACCCGAAACCCAACCCCCTGCCGAAACCCAACCCCGTCGACAACCCTTACCCACTGGCCAAACCCTAGGACCGTATCAAGACCCCATTACCTTCAACAATAGTGACGATTTAATGTCCCTACATGACGAGCCCATCCCCCACCATCCCCCATTACAACCAACCCAAGCCCCAGCCCCCACCGTAACCTTCCATCCCCGGTTTTTGATCCCTCAAATAACCCCACGCCCAACCCCAGCCCAAATACCCACAAGAGCCCCCCTTGTCCCTGTTCCCCAACCCCAGCCCCAAGCCCCACCTCGCTCCCAAGATACCTTCTGTATCCCGCCCCGTACGAACCCTCAACATAACAGCACCCACCTACGACCTCCCTTCCGAACCCCCCTTCGACATCCCCAGTCTTTTCAACCCCCAGCCCCAAGTTTCGTGACCCGGGATACCGCCGGGATTGATCATTTTCGTCGTTTCGGTCCCAAATTCGCGGGACGACGTACCGACGATGGGGAGGAGTACCTCCTGCGGCTATACGAATATTGCGCCAGCCGTACGTATACCGAGGAGGAATTACTCCGCATGCTTCCCGAATCATTTACCCATGACGCCCTCATGTGGTATCGAGTATCCCACGACGCCTGGACGTCATACGAGGAATTCGTGTTCCACTTTCGGGCACGATTCGGACACAGTGACCTCCAGGAAAAGCTACGTCGCGAGGTTGAACAACGAACTCAAGGTCCGGGTTAGCCCAGTGGGGAGTATCTCACAAAGATGAGAACGTATTTCAGTTTCCTCAGCCCTCCCCTCACCCTGGACGCCCAGCTCGACCTGTGCTACGAAAATTTACACCCCGATCTGGCATTCCACCTCGAACGTTCCGACATCGTGAATTTCCTTGACTTTCAGTTAAGGTGTCGGCGCATAGAGTCCATGCTGGAGCGAAAGAGAAATTACCGACCTCCCCCGCCCCCAACCCAGTCCGTCCTTCCCTCCGCTGCATTTACGCCCCAGGGTAATTCGTATGCGAGAGCCGCCGCAGTAGAGTCAACCCCAACCCCTGAAGCCATCCCCGTCGCCCCTGCTGCCCCTTCCCCAGTCCTACCCACGCTACAACCCACCCCAAAAACCCCTCGAGTTGCCGCCCCCACATAAAACCCTCAAGCCGTCCCTCCACCCCTAATGGCCGTCCAAGTCGAAAGCCCTTTTCCCAATCCTAACCCCCAACCCAACCCCAGACCTCCCAGAGTCCAGTCAGCCACAGTCCGCTGTTATAACTGCCGGGAACAGGGACACATATTTAGGCAGTGCACCCGTTGCCGACGAACCCGTGAGGGAAACCCCTCGGGGGGAGGACAGTAGAGGCCTCCCCCGGGATAAAAAACCCTATAACCCTTGACCTCGTAGATACCATTGATTCCCGTACATCCCGACCGTCCCTACTATCAAGCACACCCGATCAACCCGACGTCTACAGGGAAGACGATCGCCATTTCCTAATCCTAAACCTCTTTGGACGCCCTGTAGAAGCCTTCATCGATTCAGGAGCCACGCGCTCTTTCCTAGGAGTAACCCTTGCCAACTCCCTAGGAGTGACCATAAGACCCGCCACCGGAGGAGTACGCGTTGCAAACAACGCAATCGTCC
The DNA here is from genome assembly GCA_917499995.1 of Ichneumon xanthorius. NCBI lineage: Eukaryota > Metazoa > Arthropoda > Insecta > Hymenoptera > Ichneumonidae > Ichneumon > Ichneumon xanthorius. Next base: position 1,588,697 of record CAKJTD010000002.1, read on the forward strand.
CCGTGGTGGGAGACATCAGACTCTTTTTTGAGATCGACGGTAAAATTTGGCCCCTGGACATGCGTGTCGCACCCTTGGGGTACGATGCGATTCTAGGGAGAGATTTTTGTAAGCTGTTAGGCTTACAAATAGATCACCTGAACGACACGTGGCGTACTCCCACAGGACGTCCCCGAAAGTTCGCCACGCATGGCCACATCCCCATGGTCGTGTCAGCCCACCCTGAATTCGCCGGCCTGGTGGAAATCACTAAAAATACGGAGGACCAATTAAAGTCATTGTTAGACCGTCTAGTGAAACCTCCCACCACGGGAACTCTAAGTTGTACGTCCCTTATCCGCCATTCTATCGATGTCGATAATCATCCCCCAATCCGCCAACGCCCCCGAACGATATCCCCTTTCCTTTTGCGAATTGCCCAAGCTGAAGTCGATAAAATGATCGGCGAACAGGTGATCGAACCCTCGGACAGCGGATGGCTCAGCAACCCGGTGATAGTCCCGAAGCCCAACGGTAAACACCGATTCTGCATTGATTACCGCGACGTGAACAAAGTCACGCGCAAGGATGCATACCCGTTACCCAATCTAGACCGGATATTAGACGGACTTCGTCGTGCCCAACATATCTCCAAGTTAGACCTGAGCAAAGCATATTTCCAAGTCCCGTTAGACCTCAAAAGTCGTCCCATAACCGCCTTTGCAGTCCCTGGACGTGGCCTGTTCCAATTTACCCGTATGCCCTTTGGACTGACAAACGCCCCTGCAACATTCCAACGACTGATGGACAGACTAATAAGACCCGAATGGGAGCCGCATGTATTTGCTTACCTAGACGACGTGATCATCGCCATGGAAACGATAGATACTTCGAGTATTTGACTCTCGTGTTAACGGCCCTTAAAAACGCGGGATTGGAAATTAACCGAGAGAAGAGTTCGTTCTTCTGTCCCGAGATGAAATATTTGGGATATTTAATCACGAAAGACGGACTGAAGACAGACCCCGACAAGATAGCCCCGATCCTGAAGTACCCTGCCCCAAGAAACCTTAAGCAATTACGCCGATTTCTCGGAATGATCGGATGGTATGCTCGATTCCTGGGTGATGTTTCCAAGCACAAAGTCCCCCGCGTACGACTCCTGGAAAAGGACACGCAGTGGCAGTGGGGAGAGGAACAGAGCATAGCATTCGAAGCATTACGGACAGCCCTGACCCAAGCCCCAGTTTTAGCCCGCCCTGATTTTACCAAGCCCTTTACCATCCATACCGATGCCAGCGATTTAGCCATCGGAGCCGTCCTCACCCAAGAGTCCCAGGGCGAAGAACATCCCATAGTATTTTGTAGTCGAGTCCTCTCCCAAGCCGAAAAAAGTACAGTGTGACCGAAAAGGAGTGCCTAGCCGTTTTGTGGGTGTTACGTGCTCCGTAATATATATATCTAACGAAACCACTATAGGCTCTTCCGAGCAGCATCTCCACGCACCCGGATAGTGCGTCTTGTATGAATGGAACTCGTAGGCTCTCCCGAGCAGCTTCCCCGCGCCCCGCGCGGCGTACGCTAGCCTAAACTTGGGAACGCATTTTCTCTAGCCACGCGTCTAGCCACTTAGCGGACCCTCATAATTAATCGCCTACGCGCGACACTTGCCACCGCGGCACGCTTTTAACTTGCCGCCGCACTCCGGGCAGAGGCTCTAGTAGCCTAAATATTAATTGCTTTATCAGCAGAGACTAGATGCACCACGCACGCTCCTTTATAAAATATTATTTTTCGAGCATAAGTTGTCGCCCGCGCGTGACACTTATTACCACAGCATTAAGTGATATGCTCTAAATTCCCTACCTTAAAAGGGGCAACGCTACCGAAAAATCTAATAATTCCTTCACACCAAAGATACCGCTAAAAGCGCATCTATGCATTTTTCTTTTTATTAAACTAATATTTCGACGCCACATTAACCCCACCACATTACACGTTCAACCATAGGGTGACGCCCGACAAAAAGCTATGCGAGACGCCCACGACAACCCCCAATCCGGCCACCTGGGCATAGACAAAACATACCACCGGTTGACCCAAGACTTTGCCTGGCCCGGAATATTTCAAGACGTCGCTCAGTTCGTGCGACGATGCCCGGTTTGTCAACTCAACAAGGTGCAGCAGACTGCACCTGTTGGACTAATGAGAGAAAGAACGACCGAAGGCCCATGGACCGTCTTAGCCGCCGACGTCATGGAACCGTTCCCCCCAAGTAAAAATAGAAACAGATACGTCGTTGTATTTCAAGATTTATTTACCAAATACATCGAAGCCCAACCCCTAAAAACCGCAACAGGACCCACCATAATGACTGCCCTAGAAAAATTAATTCTGAACCGTTGGGGCTGCCCTCGATACCTCCTGACAGACAACGGTACGGAATTTGTAAACCGGTACATGACCACACAGTTATCCCAATATGGAATCCGACAGACCACCATCCCTCCCTACCATGCCCAAGCCAACCCGGTCGAACGAGTTAACCGAACCCTTAAGACCATGATTATTTCCTACATAGGCGACGACCATCAAACATGGGATGCCCATCTCCCCGAATTGTGTTTTGCCCTTAATACCGCCGTCCAAGCCTCCACCCAAATGACCCCTGCCTTCCTAAATTTCGGCCGAAACCCTCGCCCTGCAAAAAGCATCCGAAACGAAATACCTCCACCGACCATCGAAGACCGGACAGACCCAGCTGTCTGGAAAAATCGAATGACCCGGCTTCCCCTAATCCATGACTGGGTGAACCGAAATTTATCCCTAGCCGCGCGACGACAGGCGCGATATTACAATCAAGGCCGGTCCGACCGGGAATATAACGTAGAAGATTTAGTACTTCGAAAGAATCGCGTTCTTTCGTCCGGCGCGCAAAATTTTGCCGCCAAGCTCGCCGCTAGATATCGCGGACCGTACGAGATCACTAATAAATTGTCCCCCGTGGTCTACGAGTTAAATATACCCTCCAAGAAAACCCGCCCGAAAGTTCACATTAAAGATTTGAAGCCCTATCACCCTCCCGCAAATATCTCAGAAATTCCCCCGTTAGGCCTGCCCCCAGCCACCCCCCCTCTAGCCACAGCCCCAGTTAATAATCAGACCCTAACGCCCCCATCCCCGTCATTACAGAATGGAGAGATTGCCGTGGAAAACGAGACAGCACGGACGCGGCGGACTCCGCACAACCGAAGCCCGTCGAGACGCCATCGGCTACCACCTACCGGAAGTCGAGACACCGCCACACCAAACGACCCAGAGGCCATCTCGACGCCAGACCCAGCTGCCAACACTAACCCAGCCACCGACGAAGCCCCAGAGAACCCACGACGTCCCCGAGGTCGCCCTCGTGGGAGCGTTAACCGACCTTCAGCTCCACCCGAACGCAGCTACCAGTTGCGCAACCGACAGCCCTAAGACAACCCCGAAAAATACCTCCTCAGCTCGTCCCCATCCACTTGCCCACACCGGCGCTATCCCCAAATTAATGCTTGACCTCGCAGCAGGCCCCCTGTTCCACGGCCCCACCATAGCTTACCCCCCGAAAACCCCAAAACCCAACCCCAACCCCCAAAAACCCAACCCACCCCCTGCCCCCCTCGTAACACGCCCGCAACCCGCCCCCCCGCCGACTCCCCGTGCGCCCCCCAGTCCCAGCCCTAATGTCCCTACACCTTGTGCCCCCACCCCCCCCCCCCCCCAGAACCCTACTCTCCCCAGACCCCCGACCCCAAAGGCGCCAATAAAACCCAAACCCCTTGTACCCGCATTGATGTCCCTACAAATGACCCCCCCTGCCAGCCCCCAAACCGAACCGGCCCATGTGACACACGCACCCAGATGCTGGAATTGTGGCAAGTCCAACCATCGCTCGCCAAAATGCCCGACCCGCATCGAAAACCGTCCCAGACCGCCCCGTTAACAGACCGTCCCGCAAACGCCCTATTATGTCCCCCGTTGACAACCGCCGCTTATTATCGTTTTCTGCTTCATCTCATTCGAATTTTGGTTTATAATGTTCTTTCCTCCCGTTATTTTCTCCCCGACTCCTCCAATCCTCAGTACTTGCCACCAAGAGGCCAATTATTTAGTTTTTTTTTCGTTTGAGTTAATTATTTTCTTTTGTACGATTTCTCTTTTCTTTGTATTACTTTTTTGTTATGATCTCATGACTGTCATCCCACACCAGCGTTACCAAAGAGTTGTTTATTTTTTTTTAGTTATGTGGATGACAGATGTAAATACGAGAAGAAAAGACTGAGGACGAGTAAAACGGTATTATTACAATTACAATATTGCATTCCTATATTTTTCTTAGACCCGCCAGCCCCTCTCTCCCCTCCCAGAAATCTTACCCCGTTCGTCGCCAGTGTGAATGTGTTGCTCAAGTCGTCAGGAGACGTACTTTCGGCAAGTGGGGGGGAGTTGTGACGTGGTGCGTCACAAGTCTCCTCCGACGTGGCTCGACGTCCCACCACTCACCTAGGGAATAACTTAGGAGTAGAATTTACAATTTAAACAACGACTGTAATATTGTTAACCCTCTTCCCCCCCTGACTTACCCTCAGTTCCCACTACCCAGTCAGTCCCTCGACCCACTCACTCAAGCCGTCGCCACCCACCGAAGACTCGTCGCAGACTCATCGCAGACCCAGCGCAGACCATCTCAGACCAACGCAGACCTTCAAATACCATCGCAGCCCATCGAAGACTCTTCTACACTCTGGACCGACCCTGAGGGACACGAAAATTGCACAATAAGATACAACTGGAACATCATCCCGGCACTAACCTCCAAAAATGCCCGACACTCCGGTACACCGCCAAAACATCGTCGTCCCGTCTCCTGGAGGCCACAACAACGAAACTCCACTCGGCTGACCCGTCCTGGACAGCCCGGAACCCGACGACACACTCTCGGCTCGAAATCACGAGTGTAAACCGACGAGCTGTGTCGTGCGGGCAAACACCGTAAAAACACACCGAATTGTCAGATGCGATATTTCACCTGCCCGCCGCGAGGAACCAGCACCTCTCGACGTCGAGAATTGTTCGACGATCGATGGGCCAATCGATGCAGAAGATGCGCGCGCCGAGCGTCGCGACAGGCCTTCCGTCGCGACGAATATTCGCATCGGCCGCGGCCAATCCCAACGCCCATCACCAGCTAGTCCCGAGATCGACCAATCGATTTTCGCCAGCCAAATCGCAAATTGCAAGACCGACCCTAAGGTCGGAGAAGAAGCCGGAAGCGGCGAGGCCGTCTTCACTTCGAGCCACGGTGTGTGATAGAGCGAACGTGTGTGACAGGCGTAAGATTGTAAGAGCGAAATTATTGGAAACTTATAACGACCCGGCCATTCAACGTACGACGAGACTCCATCCCCGGAGAGTATTACCCAGAGGCAATAATAACGGACACGATTTGGACCAAAATCTGGAATTTATAACGACTCGGCAAACCCAGGAATATTGAACGAATTTTGCCGAGAGGGCCTGTTTGAAAGAATTATCGGACGGATTATTGTAACCGATAACGAGTGTACTGGTTGAGTGAGTACGGTTTAAGTTTCCCTTCCCCCAATTATAATTGATTGATTGTCCCACTTTTCCGATCACCCTGAAAATTTACCCGTCACCCCCTTTTCTGTAATTGTAAGCGATTTTTCTTGTACAAATTTTCGACCGACGATTATCGGCCGCCACGTGCGCCGACATTTTCCATTGTTCTGAATTTAACACGTGCGCGTGAGTGGTGGTGATCGCGACAATTTACAGCGTGCGATACCGTAAAATTATTACCCTTACCCCGAGAGACTCATAAATTGTTCATTCTTACCGATTTTTGTAATTATTGAAGTTGTTATTATTTTCTTTGTGCCGAGGTAATATTACTAAGAAGCCCTGGACAGTGTCCCCGGCCTGAGAAGTCTCATCCCCCTCCCTCCCCCATTCCCGCTAGCCGAGTGCAGTAAAAGGCAATAGATTTCTTTTCTTTTCTTTTCTTTTCTCTTGTTGGATCCGATTAAATCAAATTGGTAGTTCCGGTGCTACACCGTTACCGTAGCTGGCGCCCAAAAACAAGTATTTAACATTTGGATTCATTTCTCAAGTTTTGATATTTTTCTGAGTTTGTTACATTAAGACCAGCCTTGTGTAGAATATCCACCGGCCAGCCCCCTCCTCCCCCCCCCCTTCCGACGATTGACCCAATCGAATTGCCGTCCCGGCAATTACCATAAGCTATATTTTTCTTGTAAGTTTCGTTACTGATTATTTTGTTATTTTCTTATTTTTCCCCCGAATATTAGTTATTTTGCCATTTTCTTATTTTTCACCCGAATATTAATTATTTTGTCATTTTCTTATTTTGCCCTGCGTATTAATTAGTTTTCGACCCTCGTATTTTGCCCTGCGTATTAAGTATTTTTCTATTTTCTTACTTCCCCCACAAATTGATTATTACTTGTTGTTATTTTTTAATTCCTTCCCCCTTTCGCTCATTTTTTTTATCTGGTTATGACAATTGTTATTGCGAACCTCTTTTCTTCTCTTGGATTATTGTTGAAATTGCTGATTTTATTTTGTTATTCACTATTCACCGAACCGTTTATTATTAAAAGTTACTTTTCCACGTTTTCTACACAAGATTTTGGTGTGTTATTTCCCCCTTTCCCCTCGCCCTAGATTTCCCGGATTGCCCCGGTTTTTAGATTGGAGAAAATAAAGTACCATCACACATTTTTACATATAGTGGTGAAAGGCATCGCCAGCTCCACATACAGATGCCATCGATGCTCTAGAACTTCAGAGGCACTGCGTCAGCACCAAAAGATGTCTTTATCCATCATGCGAGAGAGATAAGTTTTTTTTCAGCTACGCATGATGAAAACCACCTCCTGGTCCTAACACAGTTGCCTTCGAAGAACCAGAGCATCAAGAGCAGGTACTCAGATGTCGAAGGTGCCTTTCGTCAGCATAAAATGTTACACGAATATATTTTACAGGATGATGATTCTGTTTATTTACTGTATGTTGGTAATAATCAACCAAACTACATGACTGGATGTCAAAAATAGGTGAAATGAAAGCAAAAAATACTTTTTTGAATAAAAGTAAAAAGGTACGCCAAGTACTTAAAAATTCTATTCTCGTTCAGAAAATGTTTATCAACAAAACCTCTTAAAAATAAAAAAATCTGCCAAAACAGATGTTTATCAAAACAATCTAAAAAAAACAAGATGCAAAAAATCTTGACAAAAAATAATTTTATACTGTGGAATGGATTTTTCTCGAATTTGGAAAGCACACAAATTTTCATCGTAAGAGGTCGTTTCCCACAATTGGCATATAGGAAACGGAAGATCTTGGTAGATGAATAGTTTACAAATTTTGAGGAAAAATGGAAAATCCGCTTCATCTTTATCAGATGTAATGAAGCATCCGCTATTATAAGAGATGCCGTATCGCAACTTATTTACTACGAGAACTTTTGATTTTCTGCGAATATTTACTCGGTTAATTGTAGTAGGAAATTGTTCAAGAACGGTCGCATACGCGATAACCGTTCCAGGATCTGCTTCTATTATAGAATCTATTGTTGACTTCGTAATTTTATGATGATAATATATGTAACGTTGATGTTGATGCGCAATTGTTTTAGCGACATTCTTAAAATTCCGCTATTGATGGACTACATTTTTAAAATAATTGTGTTTTCCTTCGAATCGCATAGACCATAGCAATTTTAAGGGCCCTAAAAGCTCAATTGCAGTTGCATAATGCACCATAAAATGGTGTTTCGGTATCAGGTGCCCTCCAAATTCGTCGAGAAATAAGGAATGGTGGTCTTCTACTAAACATCTCAATTGAGCGATCATACCTTCGCTAATTATAGGAGAAAATACAATTTGCATTATGTTCAGCAACAACGTTATTACGCGCCACTTCCGTTTCAATAGGTTATACTTCGGAAATGAGTCTTGTATCAGATAGCTTATTATAAGGGGTAAAAATCTTAATAAGCACCACGTCTGTGCTACTCTTTGGCCAATCAAGGAGCCTGGCTTATCAAGTATTATCGGACTAGGTTTATTTGTCATTTCTAGAGTTCCGTAATTGAATGCACTTATTCTTGAATTTATGTCCTGAATCCGAATTATTTTCAAATCTTGTGTGATATGCTTTAGGAATAATTTTATTTCGAGCTGTCCGATCCCCTCTAATATATCATGCATAATGTCGACAGACGGACAGTCAAAAACATTAAAATATTGCAAATTATTTAAAGCAGAATCATTTTTGATACCCAAAAATGGCAATAATTCAGCATCGAATTTTGAGGTGTCACCCGATCTCAAATAGCTCTGATTCTCTGTTGTCATTGTTGCAGTTTCTTCTTTTGCTGCTGTGCATAACCGGCAAAAGTGTTTTGCTGAGAAAGACTCTACCATTCCACACAGTTGATTACCTCCTAAATTATCGAAACTTAACACCGCTATCGTGCTTCTCAATATTTTATTGCCAATTTCAATGCCCTCCTGCTCTAATATATTAATATCTTTAACAATAGGCTCTAAAACGCTATTTAGACCGAATTTTTTTACGTCATTTGTGTAAAACAAAGCTACCAAGAAAATGTTGTCGAGTTTGGTATTCCAGGAGGCGGGGAGATTATGAAAAGCAAGATAAATGGCCCCTAGTTTGTGCGCATTAGTTTTACTTCCAAGGTGGTTTACCGTTTCGAAGTCATCGTAATATATATGTAACCGAATCGAATGTCGTGATGCTTGAAATAACGGGTGTTTCGCGTAGTTCGAACCGTCAGTGTAGTCTTGCAAAATTCCCGACTTCTTAGGAGTTTCCGCGAACGCGACATGTCGGATATCTTTATTGGATAAAATGAATCGGACTGTTTCCAAAATCGGTACATAAATAAATGTGCACGGCAGTGATACTGTTTTGTACACATTAAAGATCGGTATCCGAGTACCTATACATAACTCGACGGGACGGACAAAATCTTTCAAATTACAATAAAATTGTTGTCTTTTAAAAGTACTATTACTTTCTTGTAATTCCCGTTTCTGCACATCGAGAAAGTTATTCAATGCCTGATTATTTATACCACCGTCAGTTGCTATTTGTGATATACGATCGAAAACATTTGACAACGATTCATCCGTACCGTTTACAACCTCTTGCAATGATGATTTGGGAATTCCGGTCGAATCCATTTTGAGATAAAATTTATTTCGCAAAGAGATTTGTTGCTCAATGTTTTCCCCATCATCACATATCCGACTATGATCGGAATATTCGGTTGTTAACGGTGGGGAATCTGACCCTGAATTGTAGTCACCGTCATGAGGTATAGATACGTTGTAGTCTGCTTTTAAGTCTAGGTAGTTTGTACTGTTAGGAGGTGACGGTCTATCTACGTCCATTCTCGAATCGAGGCTACTTGTACTGCATGTTGCTATCACATTTTCCAACGGTGGCGTCACAATATCAGTACTCGAATCATTTTCTATATGTTTCAATAAATGCTTACGGAACCCGCTCTACGTTAGAAAAATTAAGTTACAAGCGGGAATCGCACACTTCAATCGAAGCTGTGAGCCGCTGAACAAGGCATGTTGTTGTCATAGATGCTGCACTAATGCGTTGATATTAACGAAACGTGACGAACAAACAAAGCAATACATCGCGACCATGTTGACTTTTATTGTGACCCACTCGTGCGTTAGACAACTAATATTATAACTGTCGTGGCGCTGCTTGTCACCTGTCAGTCTTTTCTTTTCATTTTTTGGCACTATGATTAGCCTCTTCTCTTAAATACGTGTTCTCCAGCAAATCACTTCTTAGCACGCGAACCTGAATAAAAATAGATTTACCATTATCACCGAATATCCGATTCTTTGTATATATCATAATTACAAGATACTGACGAACCTAATCACGCGGCGTCAGCCACGATCGGACTTCTCTCATCCGTGGGGTGAATTTACCGCTGCTCTCCATCTTGTAATAAAACGATTGAATGAATCTCCAGTACGTGTCCAGATCTTTGTCAAACTTCGTATCCAGTACGAAGTGAATTTTGAATAGTTGATCGAATGCCAATTTCGCATCAGCAGTGTCCAGGGGTAGAAAATAACCACCCACAGCGATGAAGTAGGAGCTTATTGCGCTCTTGTTTGTGCCTATTGCAACCAGATATGGTTGGTGTCCTTTTTTTGTTATATTTTCCAGGGGCTTTCCGGCCTGAAATGATATTAATAAAAGCTATTCCTTGTGTTCTACAGTTATCTTTAATGTTTTGCCCGCAGTCATTTATGCCTTGTGAACTACTATCAGCTTGTCAACTGATCGGGAGAAATTGCATCTTTCGGTCTTCTTTTGCCCTTTTGCAGTAGGTGGCAACATACTGAGTAATGCCATGTACGCCTTCGTAATTGTACTCCAATCTGAAATAAGGCCACATAATTCAAACGAATAAATACAAAATGTAGGTTATGAATATGAAAGAAATTTATTAATTTGTGTTAACGATTACGTCTTAACCTCAAAACATCACACATGGGTCTGGTAGAGCCGCGCTGTTTCAGTAAAATCTAGATTTTTTTTTACTATTCCTCGATTTAAGCCTGTCACTGAAGCGTGTAACTTCTATAATGTTCATTACTGTGCATATATGGCACCTCACCAAACATGTTGCTTACATCCTGTTAATTCTATTTCATTATAATTAAATTTTTTAAATATTTAACTTAGGAGAAGTAGCAAACGTTGGGTACCAGACCCATGTGTGAAGTTAAAGAGATGCTAAAGTATTTCTGGTGTTCTAGAATTAATATACACCTATATTTATTTTGTTATTTTGCATATGTTATATTGATATTATTATTTCAAATGTGTAAGAAATGTATATTTTTGTCTTATTTTTTAAAATCTTCTTGCTGTCTCCTGCTATTTACATACTGTCCATAAAAAGTACAATATTACACTGCTATATACGCCAAAATGTACATCCAGTGTACAATTCATATAAAGTACCTGTTTCCGAACTGACTTGATTGTCGTCGCGATTCTTCAGGTTGAATTTCGCGGCGTCGAATATTCTTGTACTTGAGAAGTCTTGCATGATGACATCAGGGTACATCAAGTTGAAGTCGATCGTGATCTACATAATAATTGATTTATTATATTGTTATTAATTGAATACGTTAAATAGCATTCGGATAAAGTACTATTAAATTCGTTATTTCAGATAAAATCTGTTTAACCCTAGAACTGTACACAAAATGTGTACAGTTCTAGGGTTGTAGCATATTAGCTGCATACTGGGCTACCGAGATATCCCGGACTTTTCCAACGTCTCCCTTCATTTATCATCGCAATGCGAATGTGTAAGAGTCGTATTTGTTCCTTTTATAATAACTAAAAGATGTATGCGTCATTTTTAATGGAATACCATGAAATTAGTGGAAAACTTCACGGAAATTGTAAAAAAAAAATTGCAAAAATGTAGGATTTTACAGTACAGCTCTAGGGTTACCTGAAATAAAAGTAACTCAGCAAATTTCAACGTACGTCAACGACGTACGTCCTCGTCAACGAGGTGTCAAGAAATTTCGGAAAATGTTCGATAATTGTTTTCGTATTTGATCTTCTGAATGGAAAGGTCGCTTTCATGGCTTCCTCAATTTCTCTGCGTTGCGTCTTCGAACACGCATTTCGTAGAAACGCGATTTTGTCGGTCAGTTCATCTTCAGATAGCTCAACAATGAGGAGCGCCGGTGCTTGATTTTCCTTGGAATTTCGTTGAACATTTTTCTCTGAATGCTTTCCGTTCTTTTCATTATTTCTGTTCACAGTTCGCAACCGCCAGGAGATGTATCCGTCGCGCGATATGACATCGTAGAAATGCTCCTAAACCGTGTTTCACAATAATCAACTTTAGCGGCACGAAACATTGGATATTCTGACTGTATACGTTTTTCCTATTTACATTTTGTGATTTTGTATTTTCGAATTCGTATATTATATGATTTTGAAATACTTACATATCCGTGCTGCGATCCTGGGTGTATCAAGCCAGAAAAGGTTTCGATTATGCCTTTCGCATATGCAATTTTTTGCTCGGTTGATGGATGATTCCCAAATCTTTCAACCATGGCATTGACCACGATATTCACCAGCAAACGACGAAGTTTCGGCTCCAGTTTCTCCTTGTCGTTGTATTGTTCGATAATGCTTGGGCACTCCGTTGTTATCAGGTCCAATATGTTCTGAACAGTAATACAGTACAATTATTCTAACGACAAAGAGATAACCACGTTTATCTTAGACTTTTGGTACTCAGAACTTTATCAGTACGGGCTTAATACACCCAGAAAAATAATTTATTTGACAGTCAACGTTTATTTGGTTTAAGTAAAATATTTACATCAAATAAATATTTTACTTAAACCAAATAAACGGTGGTCGCCAGATAAATGTTTTTTTCTGGGTGTACAAATACTTATATGATGGTTAACAAGTTAACCTATTATGGTAGTTATTCTTTACCAGATCTTCGAATTGATGATCATATTTGGCGACGGAATCCGACTTTTTCACCGTAGAGGCCGACCCTGTCCGGAACAAACTTGACGTTTTCACTGCACAGTTCGAGCCTTTCACTGTGGATACGGAATCTTTCGGAGTGACGACCGATTCTTTCGCAGCAGACGTCGACACGTTCGTGGTCGAAACTGATACTTCCGAAGAGATCGACTCTTTCACGGCTACATCTGATTTCTTCGCGGTGAAGTCTGCAATACTCATAAACCCAGTACTGAGTGAGTCAGTACTGAGCGTAGACATCGTTTTTTTTCGGAAGCTGCCGATGGATTATTATCTGAAATTTATATAAATGATAATTGAGGCATACAACATGAGAAAAAAGGACAAGAAAACAAAGTTTAAAAGGAGAAAACATACAATTATCTCTTTACATATTATTCGAAAACAATAGGTATTGTTAGGATGATAAATACATAAAGCTTTGTTTCTTAAGTCATACGCGCACGAACCTGAGATGAGACCCCTGCTTAGAAAATCCTATTAAAACCAATAAAAAAAAATGAATCGGTATGAATGAGTTTTTTGTCAGGGGTATTTCCAATTCATAACCATTCTTGTACTCAATGGGAATAAATAGGTAATACTACGTACCTGGACGAATGAATCGACTGTAGACTGCTGCTCCGTATTCGGTTTTACATGGACTTATCCTATTGGTATTTAATCGGAAGTAATGAAGTTCAATCAGAAATTATATTAATGGTCTGGTAAATTCTTGAATTGGTATCAATGGGAATATTCAGCCATTTACGTCAATCGGATCTTACCGGCGCCAACCGGTATCAGTAGCAATATTTAATAGGAACCTACAGGAAGAATCTGGTGAAGTCTATTGCTCTGAATGGGAATTGTCTGCGCTAAATTTAAATCGGAATCATACGAATATTTTCCCATAGACGACAATCCCGTGCAATGGGAATTTACAGTAACCTATCGTAACCTATGAATCGGTATCAATGGGACTGTTCAGCCGTTTACGTCAATCGGATCTTATCGGCGCCAACCGGTATCAGTAGCAATATTTAATCAAGAGACGCGGTAGCGTCTCGACGCCAAGTACTTAAAAAAAAGTTTTTTAAGCGCGTTGACGAGACGCTACCAAGTATATATACTCCAAATTGCCGGAAGGGGATTCTTGCAGCTCGATTTTCTCGAAAACGAAGCATCGGATCGGAATTCCAAAAACACTTTTACCATATATATAGGACACAAGCTTTCGAACGCGCCCTGTTACGATTATAACTGTTCGGTAGATGCTGAGATATGGGCATCGTGTCCCTCTCGAGGTCCGAAAATATTATAAAATGTGATGTGATGTGATGTGATGTGATCGCGTCTACTGCGCATGCGTCCGCCGGGCCAGCTGGCTTGCCTTTCGACTCCTGGGCTACGTTTCAGAAATCATACCCGAGTATATCAATCGACAAAATATTTTTTTTTTTACATGAACATTTGTGCTGAAAATTAGGGAAATAAACTTGTGATTATGTGATATGCGATATGTGATTTAAAGAAATCAAAATATTTTTGCGTTATAAAAATGTGAGAGTGTCGTGAAAAATTGTGCATAATAAGTGTCAATAAAAAAATAACTTTCGTGTAAAAAAATTGAAAACCGTCGATAAAAACCCCCATAAATACATCTAATCTGATAATATTAATAAATATAGTATGTTTTATATATCTTAAAAATATTAAATTTAATTTTTGAATTATGTGTCGGACGTGTACAGTTAATTTTTCCTCGATCTTTTTATGACTAACCTAATTTTGACGTTTCGTTTTGTTTTTGCTTTTGAAATATAAAATACTTGACCAGAAGATGGTTCAGTTTTTTAAAAGTGGAATCTATGCTCCGTCAGCAAAACATGAACTTATTCACCTACCCAAACCAAGGAATAAATCTTTTCCTGACGGAACTGGCATTCTATTTGAGACATTTCCCCCTGGCGATGGAAATGATATAAAGAAAATATATAATTAAAGGCTCGCAGTGAACATTTATAATTTATGTAATACACCTATTCCATGTCGTGCCGAAAAGCCTCTCCAGCTCCACACAGATGCCCTCGATGCTCTGGAATTTCAGAGGGACTGCGTCAGGATCAACAGATGTCTTTACCCATTGTGCGAGAGAGTTAAGTTTTTTTTTGCTACGTATGATTAAAACCACCTCCTGATCCTGACGCAGCTGCCTTCGAAGGTCCAGAGCATCAAGAGCAACTGCTTTAAGAGTCGGAGGTGCGTTTCGTCACCATAAAATGTTTCACAAATATATTTTTATTTTACAGGAAGATGTTTAGTTTTTTTTTAAACTGGAATCTATGCTCCGTCAGCAAAACATGAACTTATTTACATTTACCCAAACCGATAAATCTTTGCTTGACAGAGCTGGCATTCTATTTGAGATATTTCCCCCTGTCGATGTATAATTGAAGCCTCGGAGTGAAAATTTATAATTCATTATGTATATAATTTTTGCATATTGTGGCGAAAGGCAATGCCAGCTCCACATATGAGAGAGATTCCATCGATGC
The DNA here is from genome assembly GCA_917499995.1 of Ichneumon xanthorius. Taxonomy (NCBI): domain Eukaryota; kingdom Metazoa; phylum Arthropoda; class Insecta; order Hymenoptera; family Ichneumonidae; genus Ichneumon; species Ichneumon xanthorius. The sequence goes on from CAKJTD010000002.1 coordinate 1,603,906, forward strand.
TCTAGAACTTCAGAGGCACTGGGTCAGCATCAAAAGATGTCTTTATCCATCATGCGAGAGAGATAAGTTTTTTTTAGCTATGCATGATGAAATCTATCTCCTGATCCTGACGCAGCTGTTTTCGAAGGCCCAGAGCATCAGGAGCAGCTACTCAAGGTGTCGAACATGCCTTTCGTCACCATAAAATGTTACACGAATATATTTTACAGGAAGATGATTCGGTTTATTCGCTGTATGTTTGTAATAATAAATCAAACAACATGACTGGATGTCAAAAATAGGTGAAATCAAAGCAAAAAATACTTGAATAAAAAAAAGTAAAAAGGTACGCCAAGTACTTAAAAATTGTATTCTCGTTCTGAAAATATGTTTATCGGAAAAAAAAAAAAAAAAAAAATGCCCAAACAGATGTTTATCAAAACAGTCTCTTAACAAAAAAATTCTTCCGAAAAGACGTTTATCAAAGCAATTTTTTAAAAATCAAAAAAATATGTATCCAAATCTCAAAAAAAAAAAAAAAAATCGAAAAGAAATCCAATCAAACCAGCCAAGTAGTAGTACATACAAAAAAACTCTTCAAAAAATATGTTTAGCAAAACAATCTAAAAAAAAAAAAAATAGAAGATGCAAATAATCTTGACAAAAAAAAACTTGGCGTGCCAGTTTTTTTTACAATTACAGTTATTGCAGTTATTACAGATGTACAACAGCTGTTGTAAAAAAAAAACTGGCACGCCAAGTTTTTTTTTGTCAAGATTATTTGCATCTCGTTTTTTTTTTTTAGATTGTTTTGCAAAACATATTTTTTGAAGAGTTTTTTTGTATGTACTACTACTTGGCTGGTTTGATTGGATTTCTTTTCGATTTTTTTTTTTTTTTGAGATTTGGATACATATTTTTTTGATTTTTAAAAAATTGCTTTGATAAACGTCTTTTCGGAAGAATTTTTTTGTTAAGAGACTGTTTTGATAAACATCTGTTTGGGCATAAAAACCAGCGCCGGCAACCGCCTTGGGAGACCTTGGCAATCGCTTTCGTCTTGGTTCTCCGATTAGGTAATTCATAAACCGATCTATCCCTCTGCCACAGCGCCGGCAACATCCTCTGGAGACATTGGAGACCGCTTTCGTCTAGTGGTGGACGGATACAAGATCGGGAGAATCCCGTCAGAAACGAACACGAACTATCGTCTTGCAACAGCGCCGGCATCCGCCTTTGGAGACATCGGCAACCGCTTTCGTCTAGTTGCGAGACGATAGCCAGTGTGAAGGGAAAAGCCTCGCAAAGCAAAACTACAATTAAAAATCCAGAAGAAGGTACTTTCACGTCACCCCTTGGCAATCAGAATATACGACTACACCCAGTTCTTGTGAAAAGTCTGATGAAATAATAAATTGTATTTTCTTTTGAAATTGTTCTTTCAGCACCTGCCCTCACATAAAATAGAGCAAAAAACTCACTTAGCGACACTTTAGGAGCAGGATAGTAAGCCTCCAAAAGTGAAACGTTACAACATATTATGTCCATTGATAACAACATTCGTGAAAAACGATTATTCTGATGCTCGGATCTTATTTCTCTTTAACTAGAATAATTTAATTTCTTGAAGTCGGAATATTAAGTCGAAAGGATTTATTCGCGTGTGGACCGCACTACGCATGCGCGGGCAGCTTCTCGGTCGTCGCGAAGTCCAGCTGGCCGCTGTGCTCGGCTGTCTTGTTCTGACGTCACGGCGCGGCGATCGACGGTGAAAGCTCGCTCACCTCGCGATTTGCAATTGGTGTTAATTCGACAATTGGATGTTTTTACCTTGAACTGTTGTTGTAGTCGACTTCAGGGGAAGTGAATTAACTCCTGGATGTGACTTTTTCGGGACCGTGGTGTTTTATTTTTCACCTTGACACTTATGACTTTTCTGTCCAGTCACTTTGGTCACTACCGATTCGTTCCGATCGTTGCACCGGTTGACACTTTGTAGATTATTGCTCGCACCAAGTTTCACCTGACCATCTTCAATAACACCAATTGTTTATCAGTCTCGCTCGGCGCAGTTTTTTCTTTACCAGTTATTCTTCACTTCCACAAAAATGTATAAGTCCAATCGGCACTAATTTTAAAGTTCACTTTGCACTGAATTTTATAAGTGCGAATCGGCATAATTATCATAAGTCCAAATTGCCACAAAATTTCACAAGTCAAAGTGTCACAAATTTTATAAGTCCTCGGCACGAAAATTTATAAGTTCTTTTTCGGCACGAGTTTCACAAGTCCAAATCGGCACAGAATTTTATAAGTCCGAACGGCACAAATTTTATAAGTCCGAACGGTACAAATATTATAAGTCCGAACGGCACAAATTTTATAAGTCCGAACGGCACAAATTTTATAAGTCCACAGTAGCACAAAATTTATAAGTCCTTTTTGGCACTGTTTCACGACTATTTCACTTATTTCACTTTTCACGTTTCACTTTTACTTTTCACTTTTATTCCTTGAGAGTTGTCCGCTGGTAAGGTAGATCCGATGAACTGATGATCCTCCGTCGATTACAGGCTCTTTTATACCCCGATTTTGGTCTCCCTCTCCGTCGGTTCTGCAGGACTTTGGCGGACTCGCGTCTGCGTGCGGTCGCCTGATTATTAATTTTCTGATTGGCTAATCGTGTTGTTCTCCCCTCGCCCTCCAATACCGGGTCGATATTGCTGTGACGATCATCCGGTGTTACCCGCTGAGCTAATGGCGTGCTCGGTTGGTGCCGTGTGCAACGGTAGTGTTGTCATTTCTGTCCAATCAGCGAGGCCGATTTTCCCTCGCTTTCGCCTTTCTTCGACCTTGAGCGTGCTTTCGCCGCAAGCCCGCTCGGCAGCGCCGCGGTGCTTCCGATCCCTCGTCTGCGCTTGCGCTCGGTTCGATATCGATCGAGCCGCCGCTCGATCCTGACAGATGGCGCCACTTACAGCTCGCGCTATATATATGCCAATAATATCGGGTTTAGCTCGTCGTCGGGTGCTCGCCGATAGCCAAACAGTTACAAGCCGTTTACGTCAATCGGATCTTATCGGCGCCAACCGCTATCAGTAGCAATATTTAATAGGAACCTACAGGAAGAAACTGGTGAATTCTATTGCTCTGAATGGGAATTGCCTGCGCTACATTTAAATCGGAATCATACGGATATTTCCCCATAGACGACAATCCCGTGCAATGAGAATTTACACCTAACCTATCGTAACCCATGAATCGGTATCAATGGGAATATTCAGTCACGTCAATCGGATCTTATCAGTAGCATTATTTAAAATAAAAAGAAATATGTGTATCGAAATCTCAAAAAAAAAAAATCGAAAAATCAAATCAAAGTAGCCAAGCAGTAGTAAATACAAAAAATTCTTCAAAAAATATGTTTATCAAAACAATCTAAAAAAAAACAAGATGCAAAAATCTTGACAAAAAAAACTTGGCGTGCCAGTTTTTTTTACAATAGCTGTCGTACATGGTTCATTCAAATAATCAAGGGAGAGGGAAAGTAACTGCAATAACTGCAGTAATTGTAATTGTGAAAAAAAAACTGGCACGCCAAGTTTTTTTTTGTCAAGATTTTTTGCATCTTGTTTTTTTTAGATTGTTTTGATAAACATATTTTTTGAAGAATTTGTTGTATGTACTACTGCTTGGCTACTTTGATTTGATTTTTTCGATTTTTTTTTTTTTTTTAATTTCGATACACATATTTTTTTTAAATTACTTTGATGAACGTCTTTTTGGAAGAATTTTTTGTTAAGAGACTGTTTTGATAAACCTCTGTTTTGGCAGAGTTTTTTTTATTTTTAAGAAGTTTTTTTGATAAACATTTTCTGAACGAGAATACAATTTTTAAGTACTTGGCGTACCTGTTTACTTTTTTTCAAAAAAAGTATTTTTTGCTTTCATTTCACCTATTTTTGACATCGTCATGTAGTTTGGTTGATTATTACCAACATACAGTGAATAAACAGAATCATCATCCTGTAAAATATATTCGTGTAACATTTTATGCTGACTAAAGGCACCTTCGACATCTTGAGTACCTGCTCTTGATGCTCTGGTTCTTTGAAGGCAACTGCGTTAGGACCAGGAGGTGGTTTTCATCATGCGCAGCTGAAAAAAAACTTATCTCTCTCGCATGATGGATAAATACATCTTTTGGTGCTGACGCAGTGCCTCTGAAGTTCTAGAGCATCAATGGCATCTGTATGTGGAGCTGGCGATGCCTTTCACCACTATATGTAAAAATGATATATATAATATATTATAAATTTTCACTGCGAGCCTTTAATTATGCGTCGACAGGGGAAAATGTCTCAAATAGAATGCCAGCTCTGTCAGGAAAGGATTTATTCCTCGGTTTGGGTATATGTAAATAAGTGCACATTTTTCTGACGGACCATAGATTCCATTTAAAAAAAGTTGAACCATCTTCCCGACAAATATATTTGTGTAACATTTTATTATATATTTCAAAAGCAAAAATAAAACGAAACTTGAAAGATAGGTTAGTCATAAAAAGATCGAGGAAAAATTAACTTTACACGTTCAACACAGAATTAAAAGAATATAAAAATAATTAACAATTATGAATAAAAAGAAAATACTAGGTATGTTTAAGAGACATTTTATTTTTGTCTACACGAATTACTCCTGTATCTACATAATAATAAACGTCGAGATGCTACCGCGTTTCATGTTACACAAATAATCACTGCTTTAATCGCTTAATTACACGAATTACTGATTTTCACTTAATTACACGAATCACTGTTTTAATCGCTTACAGAAAAACAATTTTTTAACAAAAAGTTTCCTGTCAAGCAATATCCGACTACTTCAGAGGCGCGATAGAATCCTGAACGCTGCACAGCAGTCGAAAGAGGAGCCAGCTGATATGGCGAACGCATGCGCAGTAGACGCGAGGCGCATGCGCAATAGACGCGAGGACTCACATCACATCACATCACAGGACACTTTTATAATATTTTCGGACCTCGAGAGGTACCCGATGCCCATATCTCGGCATCTACCGCAAAGTTATAATCGGAACAGGGCGCGTTGAAAAGCTTCTGTCTTCAGAGGGCAAAGCGGCTGAAGGCTGCTGCGCTAAAGAGAGGTCCGAGTTATAGCTAAGTCAAGGACGATAATATCCCACCCTACGAACTTCAACTGAGGTTAAGTCCCCTAGTAAAAGACAGTACATTAGAGCCAAGCCCTGTTAATCCCGTTTCCCCCACACCCTCGATAAACAAGTCAGTCCAAACCGAACCCCGTTATCACCCCAAAACTTCCCCCATCGTAAGAAAGTCCGCCTATAAAAATAGGAGTAATACGAATTCCCCAGAATCTGGTTATATGTCACCTTCCTTTTCCTCAACGTCTCGCATACCCCGTGCCGTGCCCTGCCCCCTGCCCAGAAGTCCCCGCACTGAGAAAGTATTTGCATCCGCGGTTTTCCCCGCGACTTCGTCCGGCGAACAATAACTTCGCGTATCGCGACGGGAACCGCAATCGAAAAGACAGAACATCTGCACAGAACATCCCAAGATCCATAAATCCACAACCGACTGCCCCAATACCTAAAACCCATCGAAAACCCCTTTGTTACCCCCACCCCCTTGTAGCACCGCCTGTCCCAGTACCTAAAACCCATCAAGAAGCCTTTCCCCGCCCCTATCCCCTTGTTTCACCGCCCCCAAGATTCCGAACGTGGCCCACACTCGACCCGCGTGTCTCCTGGTGCTCCGGAATCTACCCTCAGTATCCCCAAACCTACCCCCGTTCCCCTGCTCGCCCCATAAGCCTTCGAAGCTCCCAAAGTACACTAAGTCTGGGCCCCTCAGAGCGTACATTAAGTACAGGGTCTTCCCAGAGTTCCCGAAGTTCCCAGAGTTCCCAACGTTCCCAGAGTTCAAGATATGGCATATAGAACTTCCCAAAGTACCCCCACCTGACCATTGCACGCCCCCGGATACGATTATGTAAGGCACTGCCAGTGCGAGGCTATTTATTTTCATAATGTTTTTCTTTGGATCTCGTGCTAGTTTGTAACACCCGAGAAGTTTCTTAAAAGAGCTTGTAAAGTATACGAGCAGTATTATATTGAGTTTAATTCGAGGCCATACGTGGAGATAAGACTTGCCCCCTTTTCCCATGGTTCCCTACCGATTCTCAAACGATCCCGCCTGACCCCCTTCCCCCTCTCCGCCCCCGGACCTACCCTGCTTGACCGAAGTGTGCATGTGTTGCTCAAGTCGTCAGGAGACAAACTTTCGGCAAGAGGGGGGGAGTTATGACGTGGTACGTCACAAGTCCTTCCCTAAACTCGGCTCGAGTCCGCCGCTCACCCAATGTTAGACCCGGATATTTTACGCTTTTTTTCTTCTATTTATTTTGTGTAAGTTAGCACGTAAATTCCCATTTTTTCCCTCCCGTTACCCCCTGTGTGAATGTGCGCGACTCGAGGACAATATCGACATTCCCCCCCCCCCCCCCCTCGACGGCCCACGATCAAGGAACAGCAAAGGAACGAGAGCCGACGTGCTGACGCCGAGGAAGGTAGGAGGATCGTGGACGAGGGGAAAAGCCCTGGAAAAAGCCGCCAACAAGACCGTCCAAAAAGTCCGCCCGAAAAAGCCTCGAAAAGCCGTCGAAAAACCCGCCGAAAACCCCCCGAAACGCTGCCGCCCGCTGGGATCGCCGACGCACGGCATCGATTGACGATCCAGCGGGGCCTCTGTCGCCACCTCCCGTAGACCGGAAGGAAAACGTCCGTCTATGACTCCGATTACCGACCGACGCTGACGCACAGGTGCTCTCGTCCCCCACCACCATCAGCGCCAACACCGACGAAGAAGAAGACCCCGCCATGTCCCTTACTCTCCGAGCCGAGCGCGTGACGTATGGACGTGTGTGTGAGATCGGGAGTCGTTAGTTTTTAAGCCCGAACAGGAATATTGTATAGTGTGTCGAGTGAGTGAGCCCCAAACTACTCGTAAGTTTTTGCCCGCATTTTTCCCGACGCCTTTGACCCGTTTTCCTCCCCCGATCACCCGCTATTTTTATAGAAATTATTATCGAAAGATTCTGCCTCGTGGTCGACACGTGCTCGACATTTCCGTTACGCGAGCAGAAAGTTATCGCGCGCGTGGTGAGCGGCGTAAAATTCGCATAAGTGATATTTAGTTAGGTAAAGTTTTCCCATCGATCCCCTTTAAGACTTTGAGACATTTTTTTTTGTGTAAAATACTAAGACCGAGGTAATTTGTTAAGAAGCCCTGGACAGTGCCCTCGGCCTGAGAAGTCTCATCCCCCTCCCTCCCCCATTTCAGCTAGCCGAGTGCCGTGAAAGACAATAGATTTTTCTTCTTTTTTTTTCTTTTGGTTGTTTCCGATTAATAAATCGAGAGTTCCGGTGCTACACCGTTACAGTAGCTGGCGCCCAATAAAATAGTTAACATTTTGATCCATTTTTATCTTTTTGATACTTTTCTGAGTTTGGCAAATTAAGACCAATATTGTGTAGAATATTCACCGGCCAGCCCCTCCCCTCCTCCCTGCGATTGACCCGTGCGAATTGCCGTCCCGGCAATTATTATAAGCTATATTATTTTCGTAAGTTTTGTTATTATTATTTTCCGATTTTCTTATTTTTCCCCGAGTATTAACTATTTTCCGATGTTCTTATTTTCCCCCGAGTATTGATTATTTCTTTTTGTTATTTTTGAATTCTTTGCCCCCTTTCTCTCATTTTCTATTTGGTTATTACAATTGTTATTGCGAACCCCTTCTCTTTCTTTTGGATTGTTATTGCAATTGTTTATTTTATTTTGCTATTTACCATTCACCGAACACTTTATTATTAAAAGTTACTCTTCCACGTTTCTACACAAAACTTTGGTGCATTATTTCCCCGTTCCCCTCGCCCTTCATTTCCCCGGTTGTCCCGTTTTTGAGAATTAATAAAAGGAAGTATCATCACAAAATGTACAGATATAGAAGATAGTATAACAGAAGATGAACAAAACGAAAAAAGCCCAACGAGGCAACAAAAAGGAAAGAGCCTAACATGGCCAAATAAAACAGAAAGCTTATCGCAGCTAAACAAAAACGAGATTCGTGAAAAAGTCAGCCCTGACGGGAAAGCCGGCTACTTATACGGTGACAAAAGCGAATACAACGACGGAAACAGAGTGAAAAGCAACCTAGATGGAAATCCCGGCAACTTGTACGGTGAAGCTAATGGTACCGTCATCGAAAAAATCGATGTCAAACGCATAGAAACTCGAAAACATGACAACTATAATGCAACAAATAAAGAAAATGAAACGGAAAACGAAACAAAACCCGAAACCGTAAATCCCAACAGACAAGGATTTAAACCGTTACCGATGAACATCGGAGAATCGTCTGGTGACGAAAATAGTGGTAAACCACCCGTAAAACCAACCTTCAGGTCGCCTCCAACAACTGCACACGAAAAGGATAGTCCTCCGAAAACTGCAAAGATACCAGTTTAACTTGACTCGCTGTCAACTCGCGACGAAAAAATATCGAATTCAGAAAACTCAGTACAATCATCAGTACAATTGAATGCCGAAATGTCACGAGAATATAAGGAGGCCGCGAAACTCAAGAATCAACCAGTAAATAGCGATACAACAAATGAAACGCGATCACCATCAATAGCATTTGATTTACGAGAATTCGTTCCACCTTGGCATCGAGAAACAAGCACATCGGAGAAAAATAAACACAGCGTATCACAGGAAGTACCACTGAACTTCCGATCATCACCGATTTCCAGAAACGCCTCAGAACTCGGAAATTTACCATCGCCTTTCAACTTTGTCGAATATGTACTACCGATATACGCTGGACGAACAAACAATTCCAAGCAACGTTCTGCACAATCATCAGTGCTACCGAACTTCAGGTCACCACCAATAATCCATTGTATCTTCCAAATCGATAGACCGACAGCTAACGACTATGAATCAATGACATCAACACCGTACAACAAAGTATTACTAGAAATGATCAGTAATCTTTCATCGAAATTAACATCAAATTGTAGAATATCGCCTGAATGCGCGTAATATGCATAGATGATAAAAAAAATATCCTGGTCATCGACAAAAAAAAACCAAAAATAGGAAATTATTCATTAGCGTTTAACTTAAAACTAAATCAAGAGACGCGGTAGCGTCTCGACGCCAAGTACTTAAAAGAAATTTTTTAAGTGTGCGAAGGACGCTACCAAGTAGTTATACTCCAAAATGCCGGAAGTTTGCACTACATTACCTCACAAATAAATCATCGGATCGAAATGATATTAAAATTTTACTATAGACTGTCTATCCAAGCTTTCCAGTTTGCTTAATTCCGAACACATTCGTTCGGTGGATTCTTGTGTACGATGATCGCGATTAGGAATCGATCCAAAATTTTTCGATTGTGCGTGAACCTGAAATACGGGTGTGAGGTGATCAAGTACATCGGCAACGAAGCATCGGATCGAATTTTTAAGGACACTTTTATCATATTGTTACGTCCTGAGAATTTTTTATAAAATTCACCTACGCAACTGGTCATAAATCGGGAAATATTCAATAATAAAATAATAAATTTAAAGATAATTGTCTATCAAATCAAAGTAACAAGTAACCACTGGAAGGTCATTGCACGAAAAATAATTAATAGTAGCGCATTTAAATCCTTGGATGATTCTATCCAGAGGTCGGCATAAGAACAATCAGATGGGTAAAAATATTAAAACAATGAAGCTATTGGCCCCGCTAGAAAGGATCATCGACAGTGAGAATACCTTAGGTCCATACCCATTGTCTTGATTGAAACGTAAAAGTAATGTGAATCTTTCTTATGCGGCGGCGACATGCAAGAGACGACACCTTATCGCTCTAAGATGCGGAGCGAGGCGATGCACTGTGAGGCGAATTTCCGGGTGGAGGCGAAAACTCAAATCTCCACTACCGGTACTCGTACACAAAACCCCGGTCTCTCGATCGTTGTGCATTTTAATTTTTGGGCGCCAGCCGCACTCCGAGTGCGACACGATCGGACTCGTTGTTGAGGAGAAGACCTAGGTTGCGCTCCGACCAGCTGCAGCCTTGGGGGGATGGTAGAGGGGCGGTTCGGGATAATCTTGACTTGGGGTCGTTATGCAACAATGAAAATTCTCGGTCAGAAAGTAGGAGAGCCGAGTAACAATTTATTCAAAGAAAATTACCGCTTTAAATCCAATTCAAATTCAAGTTCCAAATAAATTCAAAGATTCGAAATGACAAAACTTTCGCTCTCTTTCAGTCTCCGGTCCTTCGATCCTTACGTCTACCCGGTACATAAATGTCCTACTAAACTCCTGGCGGCTACTCAGTTCACCGTCGGAAGGTATGGCCTAATGCCCGATGAAATTATTATGGAGACAGGTACAATATTCTTCAAATAATTGGCAATAAAATATTCTTCCGATAGTATCAAATAAAAATACTCGACCCTGGGTCCCTGCTAAATTCGGCTTAACGTACGCAAAACGAAAACAAAAGGCTCGGTAGCTATCGGGCAGCACGGCGCCCGAACGCGGCAGCGGTCACGCGACAAGGTCAGAAGGACCCGCCGTGAAACGCTCGGCGACTCGCGAATCTCCGTGCGCTGAGGAAGCTGAAAAATCCTCTTAGTCTACCGGTAATTTGTATAAAAGCGGGCAGGCAAACCCGTAACTCGAAGGCGCAGCCCGGAGAGGCCGGGGCGATACGGACACGGGCCGTTTTCGCTTTATTTTCGCCGGTTTGCCTGTCGAGAAGCTGACGCCGTCGACGAAGGCTACGAAACTTCAATTCGCGAAAAACGGCACGGAGACCCGCACGACGCGCACTCGCCGACAATTGTTTATGAGATGACCAAACAAAGACAAAACAAATTCTTCCAGAATTCCCGGCCAGACCCGTGCGCGAGCTCAGTACCGGTATCGCGCGCGTGTCACTTTCCGACACCCCAAAAACGCAACACTAGAACGCGGCTTTTGCACTATCCGCGCTCTTTCAATTAAGCAGGATTCTATTCCCGGTCCGTTTATTCCTCGACAAACGAATCGTGCTTTAACACGGCCGGAACCGCGGTCGACGTCTCGACCGAGAGTACCCCGTGTGCAATTCACCGGCAGAGCCGATGCGTCGTCAGCGACAAATAAATTTACCATAAACGAGTTGCGAGAAGCTTACCGGTAGATTTCAGGTAACAACGGCCTCAGGTAACCCTTCTAGGACGTCTCGGGATACGATTGAATCAGGCGTACAGAATAAAAACGCTTCCTTCCTTCTAAGCTTCTCGGGCGTTCCAAAATCGTGTCGAGATAACGAGAGAAAGTTCTGGGCAGCGCACCGTCACTGTCGCCGGTCACCGGAAGAATGCCCAATCTCTCGCTACTCTCTCCGATCGCGACCGCTTACCCCCCGTGCCTACTCTAGTTCCCACGGACGGGCCCAGCGCTACACGGTGCCTCGCAGGGCGACCTCGCAATTAATCGCTCGTCGAGCGCTCGCGCGCGCGAATATTTAAATAGGCCCTGACTCAAGGCCATGCTCGCCACGGCGAGGATCTTCGGCTGTAGGCGAACAGATGCAACGGCGGGAATAAGGGTGACATCCCGATGTAGGTGAGGCATCACCGGAAGACCGGCGGTCCACAGGTCGTCGTCGGAAGATACAGGCGGAGGCAATCCTTTCTGCCTCGTTCAGAATCGGTCAAGACGGCTTCCTCTTGATGTTCGTGGCCCTGACGCTCTCGGCTACCGGCACGCATTCCTCCTTCGGCCGCTCGACGCTCGCCAGGCGCGGATAGTACATGAAAACCGTTCGACGAAATTAATAATTTATCGGATTAAACGCTACTGAGCCCCTCGGATCTGCCCGAGAAATGTGATCTGCGCTCGGTGAGGGCGCGCGCCGACTCTCTCTCTTGAAAAACTTCAAACTTTTGGGACGTGCCCAAAATACGGCGTCACAAACTACCCCCCCCCCCTCCCGGAAGGCCGACCCCGGCCGTCAAGCCCCTCGCAACTCGCAAAAAAAAGAAAACCGCGAGTGGGGAATTTACGGTCTGGACGTCGATCACATTTCCGGGGTTCGGAGAAGCTCAGTATTCGGAGTTCCCAAATAAGCAGTAGCAAAAAAAAAAAATAATAGTAGCAAAAATATTAGCAGAAACAAGTACTGGGCACACGCGAGCCGAGATTCTTACCGCCTTGCAGATGACAAAGCTGTGGAATCCCGATCCCTTCGCAGCATCGGCCGACACCTTCGAAGTCCCTTTATGGAAACATAAAACACAAATACCCGCACCGGGAACAAGGAAACCCCAAGGAAGGAGGAAAGGGAAAAAAAAACCCGGACACCAAAGTGTTGGGCCACTTAGCCAGGAACTAATACCATTTTTATTCGGGGTTAACCCCCCCTGTGGGTTCACATAAACCGGCTATCACATTTACCAGTAACGGTAAAACCGGTCACCGTCGAAGCTGTCGACGCAAAAATGACATGGACCCGTACTGTCGGGCGAGGAAATAACAAAAAAAAAACAAAAACTCCCGCCAAGGTCCGCAAGACAACAAAAAAAAACACAAAAAGAACAACCAAAAATTTAGGAATCCGGGGTAAGGCACGGAGGTCGTCGTAAAGCTAGGAGCTTCGAGGAGGAAGGAATCAGGCCTCGAGCGCGCGATCCTGCCTCGGTCCAAGGGGCGAATAGGCCTGCCTCAGTTTCGGATCCCGAGTGTTGCTGGCAAACGAGCCTCCCGAGCTCCACCACCAAGCTGCGCACTTCGGACAGTTACTCAGGCGATACCCGAGCTTTCCACAGCCGAAACAGCAGTCATCCGGCCGATCCGGCTTCTTACAGCCTCCTCGAAGATGGCCGTACTCCCCACAGTTCCAACAGCGGCCCGAGGTATCGCCCGGGCGCGGTCGAGGGATGTTGCCGACCGGCATCCCGAAGCGCAAAACGTCGCCTCGAACTTTGGCGAGCAGACCCCGGGCTCGTCCCGCCCCTACCGGTAATTCACGCGGCGGAATGCCTGTGAAGCAATCGCCGACCTCTCGCTCCCGAAGAGATCTCCCCCGGAGCGCAGACGCGCGGCCTCGTCCCATGCCCGTAGCCTTCGGGTCCCAGGATGCCGGAACGATCGCCGAAGAAGGAGCTTCGCCGCCCTCCGCTCCTCGGGGCTCCTCATCTTCGGAATCAGAGGAGAAAGCGGAATGGTAGTCCTGGATAGACGCGGACAACCCGTCCTCGACCTCGCTCTGCACCACATCCCTCCACTGGGCGAGAACCGAGCGGATCAGTGGCTCCGGCTTTGACACCCCTCGCATCGGCTGTGAAAGATCGGCAGCGTCCACCGCCCTCGTGTACGCCTCCAGCGCCTTTCGAGCGAATCTCTGCGCTACCGGTACCGTGTCCGAGCGTCGGCCATGCAGCACCTCGAGCATCAACGGCCCGAGCACCTCGAGCGTCTTCCGCGCTTCGTTCACGTCCATGTCACCTGTCGGAGAGATTAAGTGGAGGATAATAGGGTTTAAGGTCGTCAATTGATATCTTGGATATTCGGTTGCCCTTCTCGTCCTCAAGTTCGAATACCACGGGGGATAAAATTTTACTAATCGTGTAAGGGCCGTGATATCGTGTTGCCAGCTTCGCAGCGATAAATTGCGTTGCCGACGACAAGATTCTTTGTCGCTTCAAAACTTTGTCACCCACCCGAAATTGTACTACACGCCGATGCTTGTTATACTGCACGGCCTGCCTGCGATACGCTTCTTCTAGGTCATACTGCACTTTTTCCCGCAGAAACTGTAACCGACTTACATGTGCCGACCACTCCTCCCGCGACAAAGGGATAAGTTCGCGATCCCCCCTTTCGCGCCGATAAAATTGATGCGGACGCGGAGTTCGGCCCAGGTTTAAATACGCTGGACTACAGTCGATCGAGGTGTGGTGCGCGGTATTATAAGCGAATCTAAATTCCGCGAGATGGTTATCCCAAGCCTGATGATCGGCCTGCAGGAACGAAATTATCATTGTCTTAAGAACTCGGTTAACCCGTTCGACAGGGTTAGCCTGCGGATGGTACGGAGGAATAGTAGCGTGGTAAATGCCATACTGCTCAGCCCATTCCCGCAGGCTCCGATTAATAAATTCCGTTCCGTTGTCCGTCAACAAAACCTCCGGTGTTCCCCATCTGGACAGAACCAATTCCTCTAGAGCCTCCTTGATCTTAATACCGGTAGCCTTTTTCAACGCGCAACACTCGATCCATTTGCTAAATAAATCCTGAATAACGAGCACGTACCGGTAACCTGTCCTACTCGGGGGAAATGGCCCCATGATATCGGCTGCGATAACCGTCCATGGACCTTCGACAACGCGACGTCCCATAAGCCCGCCCGGCGGAGCTTGGACAACTTTAGTCCGCTGACAGATATCGCACTGCTTTACGTATCTCGAAATTTCTACAAACATTTTCGGCCAATAGTAAGAATACGCGACGCGACGAAAGGTTTTCTCGACTCCTAAGTGCCCTCCCTGCGGAGTATCATGGCTCTCGCGCAGCACTTGAAGCCGATCTCCGCGCGGCACGACGAGCTTCCACTCATCGTCATCCGATTCGATCGATGTTTTACGAACGATGCGCCGGCGCAGATACAATCTCCCTTGCTCGATTCGCCAATCGGGGAAACGCTTCGGATTCTCCCGAACCTCGCGAGAACGTGCCTCGTACCAGGCATCAATTTCCGCTGCCGCACCGGTAGCATCCGCGGTTACCGCGACGACTTCCGGCATCACACGCGATACCGATGTGCTGTCGAATCCATTTTCAGATCGATTTTCGGAGATACTCTCGGAAGTATCCCCGGGTCCATTCTCCGATTCATGATGGTCAGATTTATTATTGTCGGATTTATCGGGGACAGATTTATCATTGTCAGACGCATTTTTATCCGCCGTCTCAGCTGACGCCTCCGGTTCAAATATTCGAGACAACGCGTCCGGGACATGATTCAACGCGCCTTTACGATGAATAATCTCAAAGTCGTATTGCATCATTCTCAGAGCCCACCTCGAAAGCCTACCAGTAGGGTCTTTTAAATTGCGGAGCCATTGCAAACTGGCATGATCGGTTATTACGCGAAACCGGTAACCGTCCAGATACGGGCGAAATTTATCCACAGCCCAGAGTATTGCTAAGCACTCCTGCTCGGAAACAGTATAATTCCGCTCGGCATCAGACAGCGTACGACTCGCGAAGTGTATGGGATGTTCTACACCATCGTGCTCCTGCGTAAGCACCGCACCTAAGCCCGTTTGACACGCGTCGGTCTGTAAGGTGAAAATTTTCGAAAAGTCCGGTCGTACGAGGGTCGGCGGCTGTGTCATCGCCTGCTTAAGAGTCGCGAACGCGGCCTTTTGTGCATCCCCCCATACCCAGGCTTGGGACTTTTTAGTCAGCCTCGTGAGTGGTTCAGCGATCATCGCGTAACCGGAAATAAAGCGGCGATACCACGACGTCATGCCCAAAAATCGGCGTACCTGCGTGACGTTACGCGGCGCGGGATATTCGTGTATCGGCACTGTTTTTGCCGGGTCCGCTTGCAACCCCTCACGGTTAACCAAAAATCCCAAATACCTGACCTCACGACAACAAAAATCGCACTTATCCGGATTGATAAGCAGACCGGCCGAGAGGACTTTATCGAACACGAGCTTGAGCCATTTCAGATGCTCGTCGAACGTTTCGGTAACGATGATAATGTCGTCCAAATAGGCGAACGCATGCGGATCCATATCCGGGCCTATCAATTTGTCTAACAAACGCTGAAACGTGGCCGGTGCCGACGTCAGCCCGAACGGCATGCGCTTGTACTGGTACAAACCCTTTACCCGGTACCGTAAATGCCGTTATTTCCCGAGACTCCCGTTCCAGAGGGATCTGGTGAAACGCTTGGCTTAAATCGAGCGTCGAGATGTAATGCGCTCGTCTCAATCTATCTAAAATCTGGTCCATGTATGGTAAAGGGTACGCATCCTTTTTCGAGAGATCGTTAACTTTTCTAAAATCGATACACATGCGATACGTTCCATTCGGTTTTTTAATCATCACTATCGGGCTGCTCCAATTACTATTTGACGGCTCGATAATATCCGCTTTCAGCAACGCGTCAATCTGCTTATATATTTCCTGTAAAATGATCGGGGTAACCGGGTAATAACGCTGCTTTACCGGTAGATGATTCCCGACATTAATCGCGTGCTGAATTAAATTGGTGAGGCCCGGAGCCTTCTTTAGTCGCGGAATTTGTTCAGCTAGAAAGATCTCAAGTCTCCGAGACTCATCTGTCGTTAAATCAGAAATCGCGGCACATACGTCGACGCGATCCGGCCCCTCAACGGACTCAAAATGAAATTCCCGGTTCGGCGCTCCGCTAAAGTGCCATACTCGTCGCTCATGATCGACAACGATCTGTAATCGACCAAGAGAGTCGAGTCCCAGCAACAGCGGCACCGGTAACTCTGGACAAACACGAGCCACAAGGATCCGCTCACGCCCCTCCAGCTTCACCGGGAATTCCACCTCCTCGTTACAAATCATAGTCGCCCCGTTCGCGACCGTACAGGGACGATCCGGCGTCCGTCTTCGCGTGAAACCCAATCGTGCCGCTAACAGCAATCCCTCGGGCCCGAAAAACGTACTGGTCGCTCCGCTGTCCACGACCGCCGGAAGCACCTTCCCCATAAAATCGAGAAGGAGGACCAGATGGGTCCGAGGCCTTCCCAAATCACCGATCGCATGACACAGATCTTCGATAATTTGTCGCGATATTCCTGTCGATTCGTCTTGAGCCTGTACCGGTATCGAGGGAATCGCATTGGCTCTTATTGGCGGTTCCCGTTGCCGTTTCCCTTACACTCGTGTTGCGTACGAGTCGTTTCGCCTTCTTTACCACAACGATAACACCGAACTTTACGCGGAGCTAAACATCCGCGCGCGAAATGCCCTTTCTGACCGCAATTCAAGCATGCCTGATCTTTTAGCGGCGGCTTCGGCGCACCCGATGCAGCCTGATTTACCGGTAAGAACGGATTCGCATTCCCGACATCCGCGCGAGTCGCAGTGGCAGTCGCCGCCGGAGTCGACGGTTGTTCTCGAGCAAAATTTCGCGCCGGTGTGGCCGGTCGCCCCGGAGTATACGGACGCGGAGGCATCCTGCCTCGATCATAAGCAGGCCTTGCTGGAGGTGTCTGCGATTGTTGCGCCGAACTCGAACCGATAGTGCGCGGCGCCGATGGCTCCGGTTGCTGCGTACCAAAGCAGCAGAAATGGCTTCCCTCCGAGCTACGCTGATGCTCAAAGGGATCGCTCTCATACCGCAAATAGTTCGAACAACCGTCACTAGCCACGCCCATCCCATACCGGTCACGATAGTCCATGCACGGCTCTCCAAGAACTCCGAATGTTACCTGCCTCGCGCGAGGTCGATGCGCGCGATATGCTAATTCCGGAAAAAGTGATTTCTCAGGAGGCGGCGGAGGCTGATAGTAACGCGCGGAACCATAACTTCTCTCAATCCGGGTCGCGATTCGCTCTAGTGCCTCGAAAGTGTGGACATCGGCACGCAGGATCGCTACCTGCAGACGCGGCAACATATTCCTGTGCGCAAAGTCGAGCTGTTCGCTTTCGGAGATACGTGGCTTTACCCGTTCGCACAAAGCTCGAATGCAAGTTAAATAATCCGAGATGGGCTCATCCGGTCCCTGAGTTCGATGTAAAATTTCCTCGCGTAATGAGAATTGCAAATCCGGATCGCAAAAGCGACGCCGAAACGCATCCACGCATTCAGCCCAGTTCCGGAAACGACCATGCTCATTCCGATACCAAATCCGCGCAATACCGTGCAAAAAGAATGGCGCGAATCCCAGCAAATCGTTATCACTGATCGGTACCATCGACCGACCCTCTTCGACGCGAACTAAGAAATCTTCGACATCTTCCCCGCGAACTCCGGAGAAACGCAACCCCCACTTACGCATGGTATTATAGGCCGTCATCGTCGATACCGGTACGAATTGACCGGTACGCCTACCGGAGACGTTACTTCCCAAGGTGCGTTTGCAAAGTGCACCCCAAAGTGCCGGGGGAACTCCGGTACCCGGATTAGTACTCATCGAACGTGAAAACTCCCGATCTCGATACATTCCGTCATCTCGAGATGGAAAATTCGGAGGATTAGCTACCGGTCCCGACGGGCGATTTGTCGGAAACGATCTAGATGGAAACGTGGTCGAATCGTCCACCGGTCTCGAGGCTCCGGCAGCGCGGCCCTGACCCGAATCCTCGTTGCTCGGCGTCACGCGACTAGATGTTAAATGACTCGATGCAATATTGCTCGTCGCAACCCGCGGAATCGCGCCCGAAGCTGCTCCCACGGGAATCGGCGCTGACCGATTCATGGCTGTCTGTGCCGAATTAGCGACAGGTGCTGACGCACCGCTGCTCGCTTCCCCTGACTCTAAACGCGAAGGCAGGGAGCAATTACCCCGGTTACCTTCTCGGTGATCATTGGTTCGCTCAGGCGGCATCTCGATCCGCACGCTATTATCCGCTGTACCGGTACCGATACCGGACGATGTCTGAGTTCGAGAATGACGAGGCGGATCCCCGAACATCGTTTGGTTAATATCCATTCGATCCCAGTGCGACCGCATCGCAAAAAGCACGCGCTCGATTAATACTGGTCTGGGCCCGACGATAGACAGTCCACGGCTGGCGAGCTCTCCACGCAGAAAGTCATCGGATAACTCGCCGTTCGCAACGGCGACCGCAAAGCGTCCATCCGCCTCGCTCATGCCTTCCGCCATTTCAAATAAAATTTAATTTTCCTGAAAAATAAAGACTTCAATACACGGAATAAATAACAAGGGGAAAAGACAAGGGATAAATAATTAAATCAGCGATTTCCGGCTCAGGCAGCTGGTTAAAGCGCCACGAAATACCGGTGAAATGAGCGACGAGAATGGCAACCGAAACAAGAAAGGGAGTCCCGATGGTCGCCAAATGCAAAATAAAACAAACAAAAATAGCGGACGATCAGACAGACTCCAAAACACAAACTTAAAAATAAACACACAAATAATTACTGTGCCGCTGCAACGCGGCCGAAACGATTAAAAATACTACGTCGGGGAAAAAACCCGATCGTAAAGGGAAAAAAAAGTAATTAAGTAAATAAGTCAAGACAATAAACAGTTTAGACAAACGTCAATCGATTAAAATATCACTAATTAAATAGGTCGATAAGTAAACAAAGAAAAATGTCAAAGCAATGCACGAATCAACAGGGTAAAATATCACTAAACTAAAAAAAGTCAATAAATGTAAATGTCCACAAATTAAAACTACTTAAAAAGTCAATAGCAGTAAAAGAGTCAATAAACTACGAAAATGGTAAACACGAAAATGTCAATAAATAAAAGATCGATCTAAGCTAATAAAAAGATTCTTAGAGCGGGTTATCAATAAATTAAAGCGTCAATAAACTAAACCGTAAATAATTGAAAATATCGAAAAGGTATCAGGAAGTAAGAAAAACAAATAAATTCAAAACGTCAATAAATAAAAACAACCTAAAGTTAACAGAAAGGGTCAATAAATAGAATAACTAGGTAAATAACTCGTAAGTCAATCAATTTTAAAACAGAACGCAAAATCGACAAAAGCCAAGGGCAACCATTCGTTCGGTCGCGTACAATTACGACACCCGCTATCCCATCGACAGCACAGCGCGCTCGACTCGACGAATATTTCCTCGCGCAAAATTTTCTTCAAATATTCAAAGATATTATTTCGTTCCCGTAGCGAGCCTAAATCAGCTCGAACCGCTGGCTACGCTATCCGTCGAGAAACAGCGGCACAGCAAATCAAAACAAAACAACACCGTGCTCTCCCGAGCGGACGTAAACACACCGGACGACACAATACACGCTAACGGCACTCTCCGCCAACCGTCCTAGCTTCGTTCAAAAATCCGAAACGCGATACGCTTTAAGCCGAAATTAGCTAAATAATATTAATATTACCGGTAGCGATCTGAAAAGACGGAGCGAGAGCATAAAAGATAATTATCAGATAAAATCGAAAAACCTATTAGCATCTGTTTCTCTTCAAATTCGGCTATTCCAATTTATTTATTCAAATTCAAGGGGAGGGAACGACCCAAAAGATTCTATAGCCCACTAAGATGTTAATGTGGGCCCCACGTTGGGCGCCACTTTTGTGAGGCGAATTTCCGGGTGGAGGCGAAAACTCAAATCTCCACTACCGGTACTCGTACACAAAACCCCGGTCTCTCGATCGTTGTGTATTTTAATTTTTGGGCGCCAGCCGCACTCCGAGTGCGACACGATCGGACTCGTTGTTGAGGAGAAGACCTAGGTTGCGCTCCGACCAGCTGCAGCCTTGGGGGGATGGTAGAGGGGCGGTTCGGGATAATCTTGACTTGGGGTCGTTATGCAACAATGAAAATTCTCGGTCAGAAAGTAGGAGAGCCGAGTAACAATTTATTCAAAGAAAATTACCGCTTTAAATCCAATTCAAATTCAAGTTCCAAATAAATTCAAAGATTCGAAATGACAAAACTTTCGCTCTCTTTCAGTCTTCCGGTCCTTCGATCCTTACGTCTACCCGGTACATAAATGTCCTACTAAACTCCCGGCGGCTACTCAGTTCACCGTCGGAAGGTATGGCCTAATGCCCGATGAAATTATTATGGAGACAGGTACAATATTCTTCAAATAATTGGCAATAAAATATTCTTCCGATAGTATCAAATAAAAATACTCGACCCTGGGTCCCTGCTAAATTCGGCTTAACGTACGCAAAACGAAAACAAAAGGCTCGGTAGCTATCGGGCAGCACGGCGCCCGAACCCGGCAGCGGTCACGCGACAAGGTCAGAAGGACCCGCCGTGAAACGCTCGGCGACTCGCGAATCTCCGTGCGCTGAGAAAGCTGAAAAATCCTCTTAGTCTACCGGTAATTTGTATAAAAGCGGGCAGGCAAACCCGTAACTCGAAGGCGCAGCCCGGAGAGGCCGGGGCGATACGGACACGGGCCGTTTTCGCTTTATTTTCGCCGGTTTGCCTGTCGAGAAGCTGATGCCGTCGACGAAGGCTACGAAACTTCAATTCGCGAAAAACGGCACGGAGACCCGCACGACGCGCACTCGCCGACAATTGTTTATGAGATGACCAAACAAAGACAAAACAAATTCTTCCAGAATTCCCGGCCAGACCCGTGCGCGAGCTCAGTACCGGTATCGCGCGCGTGTCACTTTCCGACACCCCAAAAACGCAACACTAGAACGCGGCTTTTGCACTATCCGCGCTCTTTCAATTAAGCAGGATTCTATTCCCGGTCCGTTTATTCCTCGACAAACGAATCGTGCTTTAACACGGCCGGAACCGCGGTCGACGTCTCGACCGAGAGTACCCCGTGTGCAATTCACCGGCAGAGCCGATGCGTCGTCAGCGACAAATAAATTTACCATAAACGAGTTGCGAGAAGCTTACCGGTAGATTTCAGGTAACAACGGCCTCAGGTAACCCTTCTAGGACGTCTCGGGATACGATTGAATCAGGCGTACAGAATAAAAACGCTTCCTTCCTTCTAAGCTTCTTGGGCGTTCCAAAATCGTGTCGAGATAACGAGAGAAAGTTCTGGGCAGCGCACCGTCACTGTCGCCGGTCACCGGAAGAATCCCCAATCTCTCGCTACTCTCTCCGATCGCGACCGTTCGGTTACCCCGCTCACCCGCTTACCCCCCGTGCCTACTCTAGTTCCCACGGACGGGCCCAGCGCTACACGGTGCCTCGCAGGGCGACCTCGCAATTAATCGCTCGTCGAGCGCTCGCGCGCGCGAATATTTAAATAGGCCCTGACTCAAGGCCATGCTCGCCACGGCGAGGATCTTCAGCTGTAGGCGAACAGATGCAACGGCGGGAATAAGGGTGACATCCCGATGTAGGTGAGGCATCACCGGAAGACCGGCGGTCCACAGGTCGTCGTCGGAAGATACAGGCGGAGGCAATCCTTTCTGCCTCGTTCAGAATCGGTCAAGACGGCTTTCTCTTGATGTTCGTGGCGCTGACGCTCTCGGCTACCGGCACGCATTCCTCCTTCGGCCGCTCGACGCTCGCCAGGCGCGGATAGTACATGAAAACCGTTCGACGAAATTAATAATTTATCGGATTAAACGCTACTGAGCCCCTCGGATCTGCCCGAGAAATGTGATCTGCGCTCGGTGAGGGCGCGCGCCGACTCTCTCTCTCTTGAAAAACTTCAAACTTTTGGGACGTGCCCAAAATACAGCGTCACAGCACGTACGCACACAGCGGTGCAGCCAAAGAATCGGTGTAACTGTCTCGAAGCGATTGATTGGGAGAATTAACCTAGCAAGTTCAGTAACTGAAAAAAGCACCGAGAAGACAAAGAAAAACTACCGAAAAAGCACCGCAAAGCACTGAGGGTTTTTGGGACATTCAATCACCGAAAAAAGTTGTGAAAGCACCGTAAAAGCACCGACAATGGCACTCTCTTCGACGATTAAAAGGTGACGTGCTTTCATCCATACGCCACCATGAAAACACTGAAGAAGCACCGACACAAATTATCAGGGTGCAGTGCTTGTTTTCCTTCTGAAACTAAGAATCGACCGCAAAAGCACCGAGTACCAAATTTTTGTTTTTTACTGGGATTTTGTACAAAAGAACCAGACCCACGGTACTTTTATAGTACTAGAAGATTATATTTTGCTTTTTTATTTATATCAGAATACAATAAAATATGTTATTACATACATGAGTCATTAATTTCTTCTTTCTTCCGATTCGGTTTCTGGAACTTTGTATAAACTCCTTTCATCAGTTGTATCGTCTTCGTCACTATATTTTTTTGTTTTAAATATTTTTATGGTTTCTCGGACTTTGTACAGATTCGTTTTTTTACTCGAATCGTAGAACCCGATCGCTCTCCATGGGTCCCCATTTATATCTTCCTCGTGGCTAAATTACGTAATTTCTTAAAATTATTTTTTCTGTTCGATCGATGTGTGCAATACAAGACCTGGGGTGTCGTATCGTACTCGATAATCCCCCGTTGGAAGATCGACTGGTGATCGATCGTGAAACACATCCTTTTCCATAATTGAGCCGATCAATTTTTCTCTCTCTTCGTTATTACAGTATTGTCGAAAGCCTATTGAACGCTCGGGTCACTAGAGGCCTCGTGCCTTGCCGTCTTCAGGACCGGACGCGCGGGGGTTTTCTTTAATTTTTGTCACGATCTAGTCAACTCTCGATAGCTTCGACGAAGGTTCTCGCCATTTTGTTTTTTCTTTCTTCCTCATAATAAACAGATTATCGCGAATAGCTGTTGTCAGTTGTCCCCCTGTGTCGCGAGCTCGTCGTCGGCGAACGTTTTCCAGTGATCGCCGAATATCTCTTTGAGCACCTGAAACATGAATCTCTTTAAAAAAAAATTTTTAAGAGAATTTTTTTATCTTGTACCTGGCGTCGAGACGTTACCGCATCTCTTGATTAATAGTTAAGTGATCGAAATACCGCTTTTATCGGCATTCATCACATGACATTTTTTTAATCGAATTTTAAACCAATGTTTCACCATTGCTGTGCGGAAACTTACCTGTCGGATGTTTTTGAATTCGTACGGCGAATCGCTATCGCATATAATATCGCTGTCGGCGAATTCGAATATCTGAAGCGCTCTACCCCGAAGACGAGCCATCGCGAGTATATTTTCCTGGTAGTATTTGTGACCGACGTAAACCGGCTACAAGAAACTCGGAGCTCGCACTTCCAGGCGATGAGAATGAGAGAGTCAGGGCATCGAATAAACTACGCTTGTAAGAGTAGGTCTATGAATGAAAATAAAAAATGTCTAAATTGTTGATACACCGAAGGCTGATAATTTGATTTTTATATAAATCAAAACCACGTTTCATTTTACCTTGAAACTTGAATTTGTTCTCCAGAACATGACGGGGCCTAATCAGTTTCCGAAACATTTGGGAGTCTAATCATATGGAGTCGTTGGTCAGTTGCCTTTATAAGAATCGCCGGTTCCGGTGCAACGTCGATACATACAAATTGTATTTCGTCGGTAATCTCCACGTTTGTAATATATCCAGTTTCAAAGGCCCATCCGTCAGTGGACATGAGTCGAACGAGAAAGCCGCACACTACGTTGTCGTTATGATCAAACCGCACTATTTGCAAGATCTCTGCATACTTATTGTATTCCCAATATATATATTTATTGCAGAACTTGGTTTTTGTGGCGCAATCACGAGTCCTGTATTCAATACCCATTATGACTGTAGTCTTCATACAGGATACAATTTTTGTCTCATAGCCTGCAGACCTCAAAACTTGCAATTCCCGTTCTTCTGTCTGTCGCGTGATCACTTTTCCAATAGCTTTCAATGTCGATGTTTCCGTTGGCATACGATCGAAGGTAGTATTCTTCTAGTGTCTTTTTAAGCCAGCAGTTAGAATCATATCAATGTGGTTCTTCATGGCCAATGATACTTTCGGCTCGTTGAGGAAACCTTGGATAAATCGTGTCATGCAGAATCGCGTCACGATTTGTAGAGGTCTTGAGTTAGCGCTTGTAACTTGATCAACGATTTTCTTGTTCCAAGATTCGAACGAAAACGCAGAGTGGGTCCAAAAAGGTCCCCAATTTCTAACCGAATTTGTCAAATGCGTCAACAAATGGACATTATACGACATGTTTGTGATTCCATATCTTGTTTGGTACCCTGTTACATATCGCTGTAAAAGTGTTTGCGCTGTGTTCAGTTCATCGGCGCCAATGATGCTATTTTTGTTTAGGATATATACAGCCCAAGATAACATTAACAAGAGCGTGCGATCTTCATCGGGAATTATTCCATCCAAACAAGGTACTGCGTAGAATTGTATCCTGTTCCTCCATTCGGACGCTTCCCACTGCTTTCTGTCTTTTATACTTCGGGGCATCCTTGAGATTCTGTTTGGAGGTCTTAAACGTGTTAGTCGTGAATCGATTTCCGTAATATTACTAGCACTGCCGCGGTACCAATGGTCAGTACGTTTCCCATCAAGCAACAACTTAGTGTGACTTTTGGCGACACCCATGTACACGTTGTGCATGCTGTCAACAACGATGCCGGATTCAAAATCGAATTCTAATAGAGCCGAAATTGCAGCGATTCCTTTGACACCCCGTACTGTCGTCTCGGTATTGTGGGCTTCTTCCATAGCATTTCGAATCTCATCGTTAGTTCGAAGAGCGGCGATTTGGTCGACGGTATATATACGATGATGTCCTTCTTTGGTACCGACGGACGCAGATTTTCCTTCCGCATAGCAAAACGTACAGCCGTATTGGCCGTTGAATTGAGTCATGTTCATTATCATTGATCTGGCTACCGAATCGACTGTGCAGATGAGTAATTTGAATTTACTCTTGATAACAGTTTCATTAATGGGGTGCGTCCATTCAATTCCAACGGCGTACAACATTTCCAGCTCCTGAATCGTTGGTCGAAGAATCGTATTTAAATCCGGGTGTACTTTGTCCACCCAGATGCCGGCGAGTATAACATACCGTTTCCGTGCATGTGGCGAAAACTCGGTAATTTGAAGAAATATGGGCCATGCACTGACGTTTGAAGAATTCGACACGGAAAAACCGTCCGTGAAACGTGAAAGAAAAATTGTTTTCATTTTCCAAAAAACCACCTTCTTTACATTCTTCCCGATACTTCACGCCGTCATATATGTCTTCTATACCATCGGGATTTCTTTTCGTCCGCTCAAATCGATAATTAAGGGATTGAACAATGGCTGCATCCGCAAATAGTTGATTGAGCTGCGGCGTGATCTTCACTTCGATGAAATAAGACATTACTGGGTTATCACCTGTCGGTCCGCACATGCCACACGCACAGGAACGTCCCGGTGTTTTACCTTTACCCAGGTACCCTCCACACTCTTGACAATAAAGGTGGCGCGTAGTCGTCGCGTCGTCGTTTCTATTCAATATCTTCCACAGATGCTTCACTGTACAGGGCAAGCCGCTATTTATGGTCATCAATTTCATACTCCGGAACATTAATTCCAGTATTGCGTATGTAAGTTTGCCACGTATCGCTGTAGCAATGATGGTCACGAACATATACAGCTTTGTAATGCCGTCTTTAAATTTCATTTTATGAGACCATTCCGCGTTTTCGAAATCAATCGAAAACATTTTGTTTGTTTGACCATCGGTGATAATCTCCTCCTGCGACTTGTTCGATTCTTCTTCATCGCCGGCTTCGACACTATCGGTACTTGTTACAATTTCAGAATCTTCATCGGTACTGCTTATAATCTTGTCTTCATCATTATCGTTGTTGTTGCTGGTGTAGCACTCAGCGTTCTTCACATCGCTATATACTCGCATCTCTTTATCGGTATTTACTTTAAGATTGTTGTCACTACATTCAATGATATTATCGACAACTAGACCAAGATTAGCATCCAACGAACTGTCAGTATTGACAATGGTATCATCATCTAACTCAGCAAGGTTTTGTTTTACTTTTATTGGGAGATTGATGTCACTAGCGTCGACATTTACTGCCATCGTTTTTTTACGTTTTCGAGAAGGCTGTGGGTGCAAAAAATTATAATGGTTATCAGTGATACAATTGATTACACACTTATACTCATGTACTTACACCTTTAAAATGGTCGGGGATATTTTCTGTTGGCAATTGTTCCCATGGAGTATTTTTCAGATTTTTCTTGAAATATCTTGTCTCCTCTTCGCAAGAGCTGACCGCTCGAGTGATGTGCCATAAGTTGCGCGTGATCGAATCTTTGTTGAGCGTCCCTGCGATGGCCCCGGCGTCAACAAGGATAACGACGACGACGATGGTACAGTCATCGATTGTCCCGGCGATAGCGGTGGTTCTGTCGGTGACGATGATACCGGCATCTTTGACGAATCGGTGGTAAGTTCCTGCGACATCCTTCTGGGTGTTATTTCTGAATCAACATAACAATGCTAAGATTATTGACTTTGCTTTATATTAATAGTACAATACAGAAATGTTTACCAGAGCTACCAAAGAATTCAACTGCCACCACTGCTGCCTCGACAATTGTCACTCACCGTATATCATTAATTGAAATGATTAAATTGTACCCGATTCTTGTAGTCTATGCTTCATGTATACAACATTTATTGCCGGAATTATTCAAAACAACAAAAAGGAAAATGATCTTTTGAGGTTATGGATTTTTTTTACAACATTAGAACTGTAACTCCCCTACACAATAAAATCTCCCGTGTGGCCCCGGTGACGTCACACCGCGAGAGCCCGGGAGACGCGGTCAGCCAGGCGAGATGCCGAGCAGCCGTCGGACAAGCCCGCGGAGAGCCAAGTGGCGCCATCCGACGGGATCGAGCGGCGGCTGGATCGATGCCGAAGCGACGCGCACGCGCAATAGCCAGCACAGCGGCGCTGCCGAATGGGCTTGCGGCGAAAGCACGGTCAAGGTCGGAGAAAGGCGAAAGCGAGGGAAAATCGGCCTCGCTGATTGGATGGAGATGACGACACTCCCTTTGCACACGGCACCGACCGAGCACACTATTTGCTCAGCGGATAAGACCGGATAATCGTCACTTACATACCGACCCGGGATTGGAGGGCAAAGAAGGAACAAGGCCCTTAGCCAATCAGAAAATTAAGAATCAGGCGACCGCACGCAGACGCGAGTCCGCCAGAAATCTGCCAAACCGACGGAGTGGGAGTCGGAAATCGGGGTATAAAGGACGGCGATTCCGGCAGTCGATCATCTGTGAACGATCTGTCTTACCATCGGCCAACGCTCAAGGACTAAAAGTGGAATTAAAAGTGCAAAGTGAAAAGTAAAAGTGAGTTCAAAGTGACAAAAGTGAAACAGTGCCAAAAAGGACCTATAAATTTTGTGCTACTGTGGACGTACAGATTTTGTACCGTTCGGACTTATAAATTTTGTGCCGGATTGAACTTATAAAATTCGTGCCAAAGTCGGACTTATAAATTTTGTATCAAGCTGGACTTATAAAATTGGTGTTATTGTGGACTTAGAAAAATTTGTGAATATTGGACTTAGAACTTTTAGTGAAGAGTGAACTTATAAAACTCAGGCCGCAAAAGGGACGTATAAATTGTCGTGCCGAGTGAACTTATAATTTTTGTGTCACGTCGGACTTATAAAATTCTGTGCCGAATCGGACTTATAAAATTCTGTGCCGAATCGGACTGATCAAATTCGTGCCGGAATCGGACTCATAAACATTTGGTGCTAATGCGAACTCATAAATAATTGCACCCGAATGAACTCATACGATTCGGGCCAACAAAAGTGACCGGTCAGACACGGCGAGGTCGGAGCAGACGAACATTCCAACCTCCAGGACCGGAAAAAGGCACATCCAGGGGTTCGTTCACTCCCCCTAAAGGCTTCGATACCGACAAAACAAGGTAAAAAAGTTTTTGTCTCCAATTAACGCCAATTGCAAATCGCGAGGTGAGCGAGCTGTCACGGGCGATCGCCGTGCCGTGACGTCACCACGAGACAGCCGAGCACAGTGGCCAGCGGGACTTCGCGTCGACCGAGACGCTGCCCGCGCATGCGTGGTGCGGTTCACGCGAAATAAATAATTTTCAATTAAAGATATATCCTTGAAGAGATAAATAAGACGATAAATAGAGACAATAAGCGCAGGAGAAACTAATGCGTGAACAATATTGATATTCACTGTGCATTCTTTCTTCTTGCCAGAAGAATAATATCTGTAATCGCTCTGGATATACTTGTAGACAACGAATAAACCGAGTTAAAACGGAACCGAAAAAGGGTTAAGGAACCCTGAAGCCTGTATTTTTACAAATAAAGCATATTTTTGAAACGTCAAAACCGTCTCTGACACGCCAGCCCATAATTCCTTAACGCTCGAGTCCCCGAATCCGTCCGTTTGAGTGCCCTTCTCGCGGAAGGAGGCGCATAAATACGGAAATTAGTGTACGAGGCATCTGCTCCTGTTACATTTGGCGCCCAACGTGGGGCTCGAGAAAAAAGGAATTGGTTGTGTCGGAGCAGGAAATCAAATAAATTAAAATAAAACATATTAAATAAATAAATTAAAAATTAAATTAAATTAATTTAAAATGGCGGAAAAATCGATCGCCCAGGAGAGACGCGAGCTCGAGCTGATGGAGAGCGAGGAAGCGGTCCACAGGCGGGAGCGAGAGCGTCTCGATAAACTGAGAGCGCAGCACGCCGCCGACGACGAGCAAGAACGAACATCAGAGGTCGTTCTGGATGACGAGACTCCGGGAAACACGGAGAACTCGCAAGGAGACAGCACGATCGACATGGATAACACCAACCATTCTCTCGCCTGGGAATCTACGACGGCAGATGAGCTGATCGGTGGGGGAAATATCCGACAACAAAGGGAGATGAATCGGTTGTCGATCATCCCTCCAGCGAGCGATGCAGACGCTCGGACAGCCGGAGGTGAAAAAGAAAAGCGCAACGAGTCCCAAAACCCCGCAGAAGTCGGAGACCACAGCAACAAAGCGATTCTAGAGGCCATTTTACAGATGAAGACCGAACACAAAAAAGAGTTTGAAAAAATGCACATCACACAGACCAACCTGGAGTCGGCGTGTATCAAACGAACTCGGGAGGCGAAACAATTGATGCTGACGGCGCTCTCGAGAGCGGTAAGCGAGAGTGAAGCGGAAACGGAGCACAACATTGCGTCGATGCGAGAAGCTATCCGCGAAGAGCAACAGCCGATAAATACACACATTCGGGAGCAATTGGCGGCGCACGACGTAACAGTCGTTAAATTAATAGATCGACTCGAGGGCGTCACGAAGGTCTCGAAAAGGGCCCTCCAGACGGTAGAGGAGAACGCAAAGAGAATCCGGGAGTATGCAGCGATGGCGAACCAAACCGCATCACAATCGGCACTCAGTACGACGATGCTCGGAGGGTTAAACGCGAGTAAAGCCTACGTGGCCTCGAAAAAGTTACCGACGTTCAAGGGCGATGGAGTGGAACGACCGATGCAATATTTAAAAACGCTAAAGGACCATTTCAGCGCCATCGAGCCCGAGGGCGCAGAATTTCGATGTATGATGGGCGAAGCGATGGTAGAAACGGCCCGTGATTGGTGGCACTTGGTCTCACCTGAGGTCGAAAATATTGCACAATTCGAGGAAGCTTTTCGAGCACGATACTGGGGTCGCTAACTCCAAGACAAAGTGAAGCGTCACCTCGAATATGGGACCTACTTTGTCGAGGGACAGCGCCTCACAAAGGCAGAATA
The DNA here is from genome assembly GCA_917499995.1 of Ichneumon xanthorius. NCBI lineage: Eukaryota > Metazoa > Arthropoda > Insecta > Hymenoptera > Ichneumonidae > Ichneumon > Ichneumon xanthorius. The sequence continues at coordinate 1,634,437 of CAKJTD010000002.1, forward strand.
CGCGACGCGAGTGATCGGAAATGTTCGAGATTTGAGCGAACCGATGAGCGACCAGGAGACGATCCGCCGACTTGCGAAACACTTCGACGAGAACATAAGGACAGCGATCCTCGTCCGAAACGTCAGTCGGGTGAGCGAACTCCTTGAAATACTCGAAAGCAACGACCTCGGCGGAACGGTCAACGCGAGTCGCGGAAATGAACGGCAAGGACTCAACGGGCACGTCCCGAATCGAGGAAACGGTCGGGGAAATGGGGGAGGGCCGCGCCCTTGGCAACAGCGAGGTGGCCAACAGGGCCAGTGGTCGAATTTCACTGTCGGTCAACCACAAGGGCCGCCCAAATTCTACAATCCGTGGCAAGGGCCACCGATCACGGCGGCGACTCCGAATTTTTCGGTACCGCCACCATTTTACCCCGCGACGCCGCCACAGGCACCGGCCCCAACGATGCAACAGGGTCCCGGAATAAATACGAACTTCCCAGGCACGAGCCAGGGAAACGCGTAAACGTTGCGTCCGTAAGGAACAGCGGAAATCCACGAGGCGCAACGGTGACGAAAAAGAATGAAGAAGAGAGAAAGAGAGAAGAACAGAAAGAAGAAGAGAAGAGAAGAGAAGAGAAGAAAAGAAGAGAAGAGAAGAAAAGAAGAAAGAAGAAGAAAAGAAGAAATAAGAAGAAAAGAAGAAATAAGAAGAAAAGAAGAAAGAAGAAGAAAAGAAGAAAAGAAGAAAGAAGAAGAAAAGAAGAAAGAAGAAGAAAAGAAGAAAGAAGAAGAAAAGAAGAAAGAAGAAGAAAGAAGAAGAAAAGAAGAAAGAAGAAGAAAAGAAGAAAGAAGAAGAAAAAAAGAAAGAAGAAGAAAAAAAGAAAGAAGAAAAGAAACGGGAGGACAAGAAATTAATGGAAGAAAAAGACAGAAAAGCAGAAGAAAGAAAAAGGAGAAAAGACGAACTCTGGCGAAAGCGACAGGAAAAAAGAGAGAGAGAAAGAGAGGCAGCGAGAAACTCGAGGGAAGAAGCGGCGAACTCCGAGGTAATGACGGCCCGTGATGTCGAATTGTCGGAAGAACGAGAAGGGGTAACGAAAAACGGGGGAGAGACCAATCCTAAGAAGGGGGAGAAAAAGGGCGGACTAGATCGGGAGAAGATCAGTGCCGTGGAGGGAAATAGGATGGAATGTCAACCCAAATTCGAGCCCACATCGGTTTCGGTGCCGACAACGACGAAGGACAAAATCGTCATCGCCAACGGGCAAGGTGCAATTCCCAAGAGAATCGAAAGAAGAGTCCGAACGATTTTTGAAAGCCCGCAGGATTACCTCCTCGATATGCCACAGCCAGGAGAGGGCGTGATTTACGACGAAACACGACCAATGTGCCCGGAGGTACCGATTGGCCTCGAAGGGGCACTGGCCAGTGCATTAGTCGACAGCGGAAGCGAGGTCTCCTGTATTTCCGAAGAGTTTTACTCACAGAATTTGGAGGCTTTTAAAAATTGTCCAACGCTACCGGTAACGTCGATAAACGTCGTGGGAGCGTTTGGGGGAGGTTCAGGGAGGATCAAGCAGCAAGTGATGGCCACGGCGAGAGTGTACGACTCAGAGGGAGACGTAACGCTGTTAGTGGTCCCGAAGCTGCAAAGATCCGTCCTCCTTGGTATCGACGGGATGGACAGGCTCGGAGTCTATGTCGATACGCATAGAAAGGTGATAAAAGTAAGAGAGAAAATCGTCGGACGCCTCGTAGGAGGATACTGGCAGATGGAGGAAAGCCCATGCAATATACCCGAAGAGGACAAGAAAATGGGGGAGAGTAGAGCGATGCTTGCTCGAGCGGAAGGCACCTGTGAAGAAGAAGAACCGGAAGACCAAGTCACGAGACACGTTATGAGCGGAGAGATACGGGATCCCGAATCGGAGTATCTCTGTGAAGCCGAAGTTGATGAAAAGCTTCGAGAGTGCGGCGACGTCGACCTCGAGATTCAGAAAACCTTCAAAGAACTGGTCTATGAATATCGAGACACATTCCGGAAACGACCTGGGCGGATGCAAGCTTACGAACATCGGCTTGTCCTGAAGGACGAAAAACCATTCGTATCTCGCTCATACCCGGTCCCTATGGCGTACCGAGGAAAAGTAACGGACGAGATTAATAAAATGCTCGCCCAAGGGGTTATTCAAAGGTCAACAAGTACCTATATTAACCCTTTGGTGACCGTTATCAAGACGAACGGAGACGTCAGGTTGTGTCTCGATGCACGACTACTGAATGAGCATCTCGAAGGCGATTACGACTCGGCACTACCGACGGAAGAGATTTTCCAGAAATGTGGAGGCGCGAAGGTCATGCCGACCTTGGATCTGACCAGCAGCTTCTGGCAGATTCCCTTACATCCGGATTCGCGTAAATACACGGCATTTCGACACGAAAATAAATGCTATGAATTCACCGTTACGCCGTTCGGTTTAAAAACGAGTACCGCGGCGCTTGTTCGGGGGCTGGACATTGTCCTTCGAAACACCGGAGATTTCATAGTAAATTTCGTGGACGATTTGCTAGTGGTGTCGGCAGATACTCAACAACACCTGCAACATCTCCGAAAATTATTTTCGGGAATTCGCGAGCATGGAATGACTCTAAAAATGGAAAAATCTCATTTCTTTAGAAATGAAGTGAATTTTCTCGGGCACGTAGTAACGACGAAGGGGATACTGCCGCAGCCAGACAAGGTGAAATCGATTAAAGAATTTCCCCGTCCCCGAAATATAAAACAACTGAGGGGCTTTCTCGGACTAGTAAATTTCTATACGAAATTTACGAGTAGACACGCTGAGGAAACGGTCCCCTTGTTAGAGCTGCTGAAAAAGGGAACGAGCTGGAAATGGACAGATATCCACGAAACAGCATTCGGAAGAGTGAAACAGCTGTTTTGCGAGTCGGTGGTACTAGAACATCCCGATGTAACGAAGCCGTATACCTTGACGACGGACGCAAGTGACTATGCGCTTGGCGCGACCATGTCACAAACCGACGAAAAGGGCGAAGTCGGAGTAATCTCATTTGCCAGTCGAACTCTCAAGGGGGCTGAAGTTGGTTACACCACGTCGGAGAAAGAATTACTCGCTATCGTCTGGGCTCTCCAAAAATTCCAAAGTTATCTTAAGGGAGCAAAGATAACGATAATCACCGACCATAAAGCGCTGGTGTTTCTAAAAACGTGCCGATTCACGAGTGACAGGCTTTTGAGATGGGCGCTCTTGCTGCAAGGTTATGATTTAACGGTGGAACATCGGCCGGGAAAATCTAATCAAGTGGCCGATACGCTAAGCCGACTCCGCGAACATACTTACGAGCCCGATGGAACATCGCCCGGAAAAATAATAATCGCCGCGCTCGCGCAAAAACCTTCGAAGTCCTTATCACAAAAAATGAGGACGATCGGTAGTCTACAGAGAAATCAAGAGGATTTGAACGCCATTATTACTCTGTTAGAAGATGAAAAAGACACGGAGAACCATCCAAAAAATTACCGACTCAGCGAAGGAGTTCTGCAGAGAGCTGCCAAGACGGGACAATGGAAGGTGGTGTTGCCGGAAGAAATAAAAGAAATCCTTGTCGAGGAATGTCACGTCATGTACGGTCATGTCGGTGCAACTAAGGTGTTCCAAATGTTGAACGAGGATTTCGGCTATCCTCGGTTTGCGAAAAGCATCCGGCACCAGCTCGCCACCTGTGACTCGTGCCAGCGAACAAAATGTGCGGTGCAAAATAGTTATGCGAATATGCAAACTATAGTACCCGAAGGGCCGGGAGATTTACTCTCCATCGATTTTTTGGTCCACTACCGATGTCAACCGGGGGAGTGCGCCACATTTTGGTAACGCTGGACGCATTCACGAAGTTCGTCACGCTGTACCCGATGCGAAAGGCGAACACCAAAACGGTAATTAAGAAGCTCAGCACGGACTATATTCCGAAGTACGGCAAACCGAAGAGGATCCAATTCGATCACGGAACGCAGTTCACGGCCAAGGCGTGGAAAAAATGGTTGGAGGACGAAGAGATACAAGGAGTATTTTCGTCGATTCGGCACCCGCAAGGAAATATCGTTGAACGAGTAAATCGAGAGCTCGGACGATTTTTCCGCACCTTGCTAACCGACCGCCATACGGCATGGGCAAGATGGGTGCCGATTATACAGGATTGTATCAACGACTCGCTCCATGATACCACGGAATACACGCCGAGGGAACTACAGACAAAGAAACCCCCGCATCGTCCGTGGAAAAATTGGATACCTGCGCTGAGGGAAAAAGCAGAGGAAATGGTCGATTACGCGAGAAAACTCGAACTAGTCCAGCAGCGGATACTACGAAAAGGCAGGAGAAGAGCCGAGAAGTTCGACGAGTGTCACCGCCTGACCACCTACGAGGAAGGCGATATGGTCCTCGTTAAGGCATTGAACGTGTCGAATCAAAACGACCAAATCGCCGCGAAATTCATGCCCCTTTACGAAGGACCTTATCGGATCGGAAGGTGCGTGGGACTCGCGACATATATTCTCGAGGACCCGAAGACAAAGAAACTGCGCGGGAGATTCCACTCGAGCCTTTTGAAACGTTACCATCAAAAGGCGAGTGCGAAGATAACCATAAGACAGAGGACTCCGAATAGCCCGAGAACGAGGCGGAGTGAAACATAGAAATAGTAACAGGAGAAAAAAATAATCCAGAAGAAAAAGAAAAAGTAGGAATCGGATGAAATAGAACTAGGAGAAGAATCAGAATAGAGTTAAGACTAGGATAAGATAGAATTAGGAAAAGAATGAAGAATAAGAAAAGAGTTAAGGAAGAATTAAGAAGAGAGTAAGAAACAAAAAAGAAACGAATTCAGGATAAAACAAGATAGACGTAAGGATAGAATTAAGAAAATTAAGAGAAGGAAAGGGTTAAGTCTAAGGGTGAGGGATAAGGAAATAGTAATAGCCGGAAAATAACAAAAACATAATTAAAAATAAGGAAAATAAAACTTAGGAGAAAATTAAGAAAAGAAACAAAAAGAAGAGTTAAGAATAGGAACAATATAGAATTACGATAGTATTCAGAAGAATAAGAAAATAAGAAAGAAATAAGAAGGGAATAAGATAGAATTAAGAAAAGATTAAGACATAATTAAGGAGAGGATAAAAAGAGTTAAGAAAAATACAAGTTAGAACTAAGAACAGAAATAGGAAAGAGTCAAGAAAATAAGAAAAATAGAATAAAAGTCAAATTAGAGATAGAGTGAGAAATAATTACGAAGAGGAAAAGCATTAAGAATAAATTAGGAAAACAAGAATAATAATTAAGAAAGAAATAAGAATAGATTACGATAGAATAAGAGAGAAGTAAAGATCGATTAAGACCTAATTAAGAATAGGAGAGAAATAATTCAAGATAGAATTAAGAATAGAATAAGATCGAATTAAGAAGAAATAAAATGAATAAAATAAATAAAATAAATCAAATTGAGAAGAAATAAAACGAAAAGAAAATTCATCATCAGTGATAGTGTCGGGAATCCGTCGCGACAAAATAAGAAGAATTAGACAGAATTAAGAAAAGATTAAGACATAATTAAGGAGAGGATAGGAAGAATTAAGAAAAATACAAGTTAGAATTAAGAACAGGATAAGATAGAGTAAGGAATAAGAATGAAGAATAAGGAAAAGAAAGAAAATTAAGAAAAAGGAACGGGTGAAGGCTAAGGGTTAGGCATAAGGGAATCGGAATAGCCGAAAAATCACAAAAATATACAAATAAACAACCAAACAAGAAATAAAAAGAAAGAGTAAAAGAGAGAATAAAAACCAAAAGATAAACAAGAACATGACTGTTGGGACCCGAGACGAGTCCCAACAGTAATGTGGGGGAGAATGTAACTCCCCTACACAATAAAATCTCCCGTGTGGCCCCGGTGACGTCAAACCGCGAGAGCCCGGGAGACGCGGTCAGCCAGGCGAGATGCCGAGCAGCCGTCGGACAAGCCCGCGGAGAGCCAAGTGGCGCCATCCGACGGGATCGAGCGGCGGCTGGATCGATGCCGAAGCGACGCGCACGCGCAATAGCCAGCACAGCGGCGCTGCCGAATGGGCTTGCGGCGAAAGCACGGTCAAGGTCGGAGAAAGGCGAAAGCGAGGGAAAATCGGCCTCGCTGATTGGATGGAGATGACGACACTCCCTTTGCACACGGCACCGACCGAGCACACAATTTGCTCAGCGGATAAGACCGGATAATCGTCACTAACATACCGACCCGGGATTGGAGGGCAAAGAAAGAACAAGGCCCTTAGCCAATCAGAAAATTAAGAATCAGGCGACCGCACGCAGACGCGAGTCCGCCAGAAATCTGCCAAACCGACGGAGTGGGAGTCGGAAATCGGGGTATAAAGGACGGCGATTCCGGCAGTCGATCATCTGTGAACGATCTGTCTTACCATCGGCCAACGCTCAAGGACTAAAAGTGGAATTAAAAGTGCAAAGTGAAAAGTAAAAGTGAGTTCAAAGTGACAAAAGGGAAACAGTGCCAAAAAGGACCTATAAATTTTGTGCTACTGTGGACGTAGAGATTTTGTACCGTTCGGACTTATAAATTTTGTGCCGGATTGAACTTATAAAATTCGTGCCAAAGTCGGACTTATAAATTTTGTATCAAGCTGGACTTATAAAATTGGTGTTATTGTGGACTTAGAAAAATTTGTGAATATTGGACTTAGAACTTTTAGTGAAGAGTGAACTTATAAAACTCAGGCCGCAAAAGGGACGTATAAATTGTCGTGCCGAGTGAACTTATAATTTTTGTGTCACGTCGGACTTATAAAATTCTGTGCCGAATCGGACTTATAAAATTCTGTGCCGAATCGGACTGATCAAATTCGTGCCGGAATCGGACTCATAAACATTTGGTGCTAATGCGAACTCATAAATAATTGCACCCGAATGAACTCATACGATTCGGGCCAACAAAAGTGACATTTGGAGCGGACCGGTAAAGTGACCAAAGTGACCGGTCAGACACGGCGAGGTCGGAGGAGACGAACATTCCAACCTCCAGGACCGGAAAAAGGCACATCCAGGGGTTCGTTCACTCCCCCTAAAGGCTTCGATCCCGACAAAACAAGGTAAAAAAGTTTTTGTCTCCAATTAACGCCAATTGCAAATCGCGAGGTGAGCGAGCTGTCACGGGCGATCGCCGTGCCGTGACGTCACCACGAGATAGCCGAGCACAGTGGCCAGCGGGACTTCGCGTCGACCGAGAAACTGCCCGCGCATGCGTGGTGCGGTTCACGCGAAATAAATAATTTTCAATTAAAGATATATCCTTGAAGAGATAAATAAGACGATAAATAGAGACAATAAGCGCAGGAGAAACTAATGCGTGAACAATATTGATATTCACTGTGCATTCTTTCTTCTTGCCAGAAGAATAATATCTGTAATCGCTCTGGATATACTTGTAGACAACGAATAAACCGAGTTAAAACGGAACCGAAAAAGGGTTAAGGAACCCTGAAGCCTGTATTTTTACAAATAAAGCATATTTTTGAAACGTCAAAACCGTCTCTGACACGCCAGCCCATAATTCCTTAACGCTCGAGTCCCCGAATCCGTCCGTTTGAGTGCCCTTCTCGCGGAAGGAGGCGCATAAATACGGAAATTAGTGTACGAGGCATCTGCTCCTGTTACAGAACATCTTTGCGAACAAGCATTTATGGTGGATTTTCAATTCGATTGTTTTTAACTGCGAAAAAAAAGTTTCTATATCACTCAGTGGGAAATGGCGGTTTTGCGCACGCTTCGCGTGCAAAAACCTCAATTTTCACAACTCGCGGAATAAAACTTTGTACGATACTTGTGCGAAAAACGTTGAGATACTCGTGCAAAAACTCGTGTGATTGCTACACTCGCCTTCTGCTCGTACTGTAAACTCACACTCGTCAGAAAAAGTTTTTTTGCACTCGTATCAAAATGTACTATTTTGCCTGAAAGTGATATCTTTAATGATTATATGTTCACTATACGCACCTGAAGCATGTTCGAGAGTGACTTTATTCAATCATTCTCAGCGCTGCGTTGCCTCAACCTGCACTTGCCTTCACTTTTTTTGAATCACGATAATTTTTTTTATGTATTCGCAAACAAAAGAAAATATCCCATCACATTAATATTATATTCACTAACCGTCACCGATAGGTGCATGCTCGACACAATGGTTACGATTCTCTGCTGCGACTGGGCAGTTTGCTTCTCGAAAAAGTCAAGGGCGTGTTTCAATGTTAGCTGCGAACTGCTGCCAGCGTGTTGTGTCTTCGTGGAACGCATACCATTGAATAAAGACACGACGTTGCTGTCAGCTCTTGGAGCTCATTTTGAAACTCGCCCGCATATTCTGTTGAGCGCTGGTGACGAGTCTTTGCATGGCGACACAGACCCTAACAGGCACTTGACGTGTTTGCCGCGGACCTGTTGCCTTACACGTGCGACGATCTCTCAGCTATAATAACGCAATTCCCGAGACGCGCGCCATATTGTGTGTCGGCACGTTTTTCCGAAATCAACAATGTGAACATCAGTCATCTCGGCAAGTTCGTTATCCTCGCATAATAATAATATACGGTGAGTCTTAGTGGTTGAATTAACGAATTAATTTTTTGAGATTAAATTAATTCACTGTGATATTTTTTTGTCTTTTGATATCCACATTGATGGCTTACGTGAAAAACCCAATTTTTTTTTACTATTGAACTGAGACAAATATCTCATACGTATCTTTTTCAAAGACCTTCTACGTTGATAAAAACTTTAAGCTTGCTACCCTTCAAGTTTTTGGTTATGTTAGTCCTTCCAAAGAAATGAATTATCGGGCCCTCGATACTATAAAACAGTTCATGTTGTACAAACAAAATTTGGTTTTTTCTTAAAGTCTCTACTATCTATATTTATTTTATTAAAACAATTCTTTTATCTGTTCCAGGGAATAAAAAATGGCCAACATTGATGAAAATTGGTACTGCGTACTGCTGGAACGGCACAACGCTAAAAAAGATTATAAGGATCGTCTTAAGATGCATAGAATCACAGAAGTTTTCTACGAAAAGACAATAACAGTAAAAAAGAAGGGCACAACACGACAGATCGCATGCAACGTTGTGTTAATGCGAAAGTATTTAGAAGACAAGTCGCAACAGCCAACGCTCAGGATTTTGCAGACACTGACAAATGGGTTCACATACACCGTGGTCACCGTTTATAAAATGTTCGGTAAGTACAGAAGAAAGTACGTAGAAGTAATACTTTGCAAAAGACGCAGCGTCTTACATGTCTGTTACATACAAACGTATATCAAGCCCCAAATATTTGGTTCATTGAACAAAGAGGTACTATACCTCGAATCACTCTAACGAGATGAAAAGAATCCGGTGGCTTTCTTTTAAGTACCTTACCCATATAGTACGAAATATTTTGAAAACATTTTAGAAATATTTTCAATCTTTCGAATATTATGAAATATTTCTGGAATATACGGAAATAATATTTCGAAGTATTCTATCAAAATATACTAACGAAACACGTCTTAAATATTTCAGAAATATACTTAATCTTTCAGTACATCTGAAATTATTCCGAAACGGTCAAAAAATATGTTGAAAGGAAATATTAGTAGGCGTGCACTAAACTTTTCACGTTTTTAAAACATTTTATAAATATTTTCAATTGTTGATAAAATATTTATTAGATATTGGTACGTTGATAATATACAAATGTTTTTGAAACATTTCTGAAACATTTCAATGTAAGATTTATGAGCGGACAAAAAAATATTTTCAACATTTTTAAAAATGTTTCAGAAATATTTTTTAATATTGGTAAAATATTTTCAATATTTCAAAATCATATTTTTGAAACATTTCAAAATATTTCCGGGCTATGTGGGTAAGTACAATATAGCTCTTTAACTGGTTTCAAAGAGGAATGTAATGATAATTAATAGTAATAGTAGCCCCGGTTAATCTTGAATAAGTGGATGTGAAAAAACGATTTCTGAACGAGAGATTATTGGCACTATCATTTGTTCTATATAAGAATTGTTTCCCACCGCATCTTACGCAGCATAATCAATTATAGCATAAAGCGAAATTGATAATTTACCAATATTATGGCCATGTGAAACACTACCTCCCGCTCGTCCATCTCGTGCGCTCGGTACGTGACAAAATTGGTAATTAATTTTTTTTATGCTGCTTTAACCATTGCCAATCTAAGGTATATTCTTATACCTTAGATGGGTAGGTAGCTCGAATATCGATTCGGCTTCATTCAGAAATTTGCTTTTAACACCTACGTCAAAAGCAAATTTAGCACCGTAACAAAAAACAAAAAGACTATTACTATTTTCATTTTCTGACGGTAGTGTTTCACACGCCCTTAAGTAATTGAACATGATACGAATAGGACACAGTTGTTCTAGTAGTATACGTCGACCAACACCAAGTGTAATTGAATATTAATCAAGTGTAAATAGTTTGTTGATCGTGCCGTGAGAGGAAGTGCCAAGGAAGAGAATCACCGTTCCGAAGACAAGGAAAAAAAATAATGTTAATCATAGTGTACTTCAAGTTTTTATGATTTATTCGAGACGAGCGTATATTCTTTGACAATACAATAGATAACGTGATGATCTAAAGTACGGTATGATGATTGTTGAATAAAGTGAAAAAATTATAATATATAGGGGTTTTCAATTAATAATCATAATAATAATAATAATCACGCTCAGTTATTCTTCGGCTAATCTAGTTCCAATTGCCGCTGAGACTACAACAAATAGGCTTACCGCCAAGCATACGCAGACGAACAATTTTTATGGACGTTTAAAAATTGCCGAAGAGTTTCTCCGCCTAAACGTGAACAATGCAAGGCCAATACATATGCCGGATAAACAACGAAACTTCACAAGACAGTGGAATGTACATATAGCCAATACCAGGCTATACCAATGATCGATGAAATGTATAACAAACTGTTTGTTCTTTTCCTCTATGCGTGTATACCGGCTGATCCCTTTCTGCATTTACTTATTGCTTTAACAAACTATTTTGAATGTTACGGCTATTTGTAGATATACTACTGGAATAATGAAATAATACAAGTTTCTGTTTGTTTTCTTAATTATGTTTTCCTGGAAGAACGTAAATATGCATGTAGAACCGTCCAGGAGAGTCAGAAAATAAGTTTACGCTCTCTCTTTTTCTCTCTCTCTCCTCGCTTATTTGTCTATAGTACCTCTATATGTACCTCTTGTCACTAATACGACTATTTGTAAATCACAATCACACTTGGCGTGTGAAGAAGAAATCGCGCGCATGCTGGCATGTGACGCGACTGGAAAACGGATATCGGTACCAAAGCTCAAAAGCCATACGCCGTTGATCATACGAACTAATAAAAGCCCTATATCGAAATCATCTCGATTTGGTTGTGCGAAAAAAACAAGCTTGACATCAGCAAAGCAACGAAAAACAGCGATAGGCCAAAGTAAAATTGGCGCTAATTTAAAAGTATGTATTAATTAATTAAAGTATGTATTTAAAAGTATGTATTAATTAAATGCATCATATTATTTGTGTATAGAAACAGAGGGATGTCGCAGTAAAGAAATCGAGGAAAGAATCCGCAGATCGGGTTGTCCAATTTAAGGCATTGGCCGAGAAGGTATTATTTACAATGATCAAATCTGATATTGTAATTTTTCTAAATTATTTGAACAATTATGACTAAGTAAATTATTTCAGAATGCTTTACAAGAAAACGAGGGTTCAATGAGCAGTAATTCGTTCACCTCTGTGCCGCCATCACCACCGACGATCAAAGTGTACGAAGGATCATCGTTGAATTTTGGTCCCGGTGAAAAAAGCAGTGCGGTAATGTATCTGATATTGTTTGCCCATCTAATACCATTTGTTAGTGTTGATTGCCTCTTATTTATGAAATAATTTCTGTTCGTTTCCTAAGGTACTTTATATAATACACAATGATGACAATCACTCGTCGAACAGCGCCAAATCAGTGAATCCCGGTATAGATGATGAGGAGCAAGAGGCTAACGGCGATGACACTGCGTCACTAACGAGTATTGTCGACGAGAAGATTAATGCTGTGAAAATATCTGCGTCAACAACGAAAGAACTTTTATTACTACCACCGACGGCAGTGACAGCATCAAGCACAACGAAATCTCTTCCGGAAGTAACTTTATCGACGTCACAATCATCGAACAACAAGTTAAATGCGAATCTCAACACGGAAAGCAATTTGGTAATATATCAGAAATTGTTTTCACATATATACCATAATACCATTCGCCGCTCTTTTTTGCCGCGTATTTATAAAATAATTTTTGTTTATTTTCTAAGGTTTTAATAGTCGAGGAGCAACTCGCGATAATATTCAATGATGACAATGACGCGTCGATAATTGCCGAATCAGCGAATCCCGATATTAATGTCGAGAAGGAAGAGATCAATGCCGAAAATGACACTGCATCGGTAACAAGTATTGTCGACGAGAAGATTAATGCTGTCGAAATGTCTGCATCAACAACGAACGATAATGCTGTATTACCACCGGTAGCAGAAGCAGCATTAGGCACAACGAAATCTCCACCGGTAGTAACTTTATCGACGCAAGAATTATCGAACAAGTTAAATGCGAATCTCAACGCGGAAAACAATCTGGTAATATATCTGATATTGCCTTTCCATATAATACCATTTGTCACTTTTCTTGGCCGCTTATTTGTACAATAATGTTCGTTCGTTTTCTAAGATCTCAACAGTCAAGGAGCAACTCGCGATAATATACAATGATGACAATGACTTGTCGAAAATTGCCGAATCAGCGAATCCCGATATTCATGACGAGAAGGAAGAGATCAATACCGAAAATGACACTGCATCGGTAACAAGTATTGTCGACGAGAAGATTAATGCTGTCGAAATGTCTGCATCAACAACGAACGAAAATGCTGTATTACCACCGGTAGCAGAGGCAGCATTAGGCACAACGAAATCTCCACCGAGAGTAACTTCATCGACGCAAGAATCATCGAACACCAAGTTCACTGCGAATCTCAACGTGGAAAGCAATCCGGTAATATATCCGATATTCTCTTTCCATATAATACCATTTGCCACTTTTCTTTTCCGCTTATTTATAAAATAATTTTTCTTAGTTTTCTAAGGTCTCAACAGTCGAGGAGCAACTCGCGATAATGCACAATGATGACAATGACACGTCGATAATTACCGAATCAGCCAATTGTAAAATTAATGAACAGCCGGAGAACTACGTCGAAGGTGACACGTCGGAGACAGGAATTGGTATGAGAACAGTAGTCTGACTTTCGACGCATCTTTGCTGACAATGAAGGCGAATATTTTACTACTACCAGGAACAATACTGGTATCGAATGGGAGAGTCGATTTGCGGAAAGTTACACGGGATGCGAAAAAAGTGACGATACGGCAGGTTCAAACTCTCGATGAGAAATTTACGAATTTCAAGCCTAACCCCAATTTCGCCGGGTCAACTGAGGAACATCCAGCAAAATTTCTTGAAACAACAACATTTATCGATGTAAGTCCAAGAATATAGATAATTAATAAATATCATACAACGACGGGGTTATTGCAACGAAAAATTCAAACTTTGAAAGGTAACACCGAAAAGGTTGGACCAAATAAAGACGGCAATGCCTCAAAACCTATTCAATTCGGAAGAGAATAGGAACGAGTGGTGGCGGGTATCCGGTGAGACATTGTCATCAACAACGGAGGGTCCATTATTGCCAAATTCTACCGTCAGCTCAAAATGTGACACTGAAAAGTCAAGCGGGGAGGCTACGTTGACGCACGCCGTGAAAGTGGCGTCTCTTGAAAAAAAGGAAAAGGTAAATGTTGTGAATCGAGATATTTGTCAACATTGCCAATGTGCAAAATGAAAAAATCAATGCTACGATGCTATGTCCTGAAATATTAAGTTTAAGCTTATGTTGAAGTTTTATATATTTCACTCATATAAAACGCGCATCTCTAGATGGTTATCACAAACATTGAGGACTCGCACTCGCGAGCTGTAGCGATAAATATACGGGTAAGGAAATGGACAAGTCATTTTTCATGTTCCAAAATTAGTACATCTTAAATATTTGTGGTTTCCAGAGATTAACTGAAAATATTATTAATTTAATTAACTTGTAATCGCGGAATAGGTTTTGACATCAGATAATGATTTCATAATAATGATTACAAGGCCTGGGTAAATGTTCCGTACAAATAACGATGGTGGTGACGGTAGTAGCAGCGGCGATACCGGGGGGATGAAGGGCTACCAATAATCGGTTTACATCTCGCAGGTAAACTGGAACGGAGACGACAATAGTCAACGTAGAACAGAGAACCCTATTAGCTCCATTGGTGGTACCTTCGATACTCATGAGGACATCGAAATCCCAGCTCGTCGTCGAATCTTAGTGATATTCACGCCTATTGCGGTGATGACATCGACAGCCAATCTCGAAAGAGGCGTTTGAACAAGCAAAATGATGATACCTCAAGTTCCGAGGATAATTCCCCCGAATCGAGTCTTACTGACGTAAGTGCCCTTAAAGCGGTACGATCGTTGTTAAGAAAGTTAATAAAGTCCAATTCAGAACCAAATAAGCGTGAACAATCGAACGTCGAGTCGGTACCAATGACGAAGAAGAAAAAACAACGTGTTGACAGTCGCTCGATAAATAACAATGACTATGCAATGTAAAATATAACCCGTTCAGTGCGGAAGGAAATAAGGGTGACTTTGAGGAAAAGTTTAATTCCACAGCAGTCTACTTGTGTTAATTGCCGTGATACATCGGTTAATCGGGAAAAAATAAAAATGCAAGAATGGCCCGATGAGGATGGAAAGGCGGCATTGACACCCCGACTTCGATTGAAGCACGACGAGTATGTGAATGCGTGTAAAGCCGATACGCTGCATAAGAGATGCAACGCTATAATCCGAGGAATGTGGCCGGTGGACGTCGAAAGACGAACATTGATATTAAGAAATATTAAAGAACCAGAGAAACACGGGTGGCGGGTTATAACCAAAGAGGAAATCGATCAGATACGAGAAGGCTGTCAAAGTTTAGAAAAATTAATCGTATTAAGTGATGGCACTGATGCGAACCGTATTACAACCGCAAATGTGAAAACGTGGATATCTGACTATATTAAGGGAGAAAGACGACGTGCAAAAGACAATTACCGAGACGATCAGGCTAGGTGTCGAGAAAAGAGAAAAGACAGTGAAAAAAATGCACCGAAGTTCGGCAATAGTACGAAAACAAAGAAGGAAGGGCAAAAAGCAGCAGCAGAAGCAGCAACAAAGACCGACAGCGACAGCGCTAGCGACGGCGACATTACCCGCAGCAGCAGAAGCCCAAAAAAAAGACGAATAACGAAGAAATCAACATCGGACACGCCCAACGGCGATGAGAGGCTCAATGTTATGGTAAATGTTCGATCGAGGCGTACGGCACGAAATGCTAGAATCGAACAATTACCCACGGCCAACAAAAACGCGTCGAAATCCTTGCCGCTAATTCGAATGCTGCTGCATAACAATGAGACAACGGCTGCTACAGGCTGTATCCAGCAGAAGTTCACCATCTCGGAAATTGCTGAAAAAATCGATTTAGCAACTGAAGCAGTGAAGCGGAGAATCGAGAAAGATAATTGTTGCGTAATAACCGATGATGGTATAGTATACAACTATAAAACGTATAAATTAATATATTATCCCTTTTATGTATCAATTAACAGATATTGTTTTTTAGCCTACTCCAATTAAGGCCGTCCATTTATCTTAACGATGATACAAGAGATTTTCCATTTGGAAAAAATTTTGAGAATAACGTCGCGTATTATGGACAGACCATCTCGCTTTCGAAAAAGCGAACTGTTCCCGTTGGCGTATAAGCATGGAGGATATAAATCAGATCGTTATCTGGAGTACATCGTGAACAAATATGCAATACTGATTGAGGACGATAATAATAACAACTCTAACACGGAAACGCTGTATAGGTATAAATATATCATGAATATATAAATGATACGAACGATAAAAATGGTTATGATACGTGTGATACCTTAATAACATAAAAATTTAGTTATGCAGGTGGAATAACGAAATGATTTGCGGAACGCTGGTGTGGCACCTGATGCGGAGCAGGATTGAATGTGGGTACCGTGAGCTGCTCAACTCCTTGCAAGACTATGACTTTCTAAGTACGTTATAGACAATTGAAAAAAATGCAGCATTCTTCATTTTTATTAAAAAAATCTTGACAGTAATTTCTTATGAAATTGAATTTCTATTATACTCACTACAGATAATAATTCCCTCATCACTGGAAGGAAGAAATCGACCATTGGACTATCTACAGATACGATATCACCGGAAGTGACAATAAATCGGAAGAATCGCGGATCTTGAGACAAAACCCCCACGTTAAGTTGACGTGCATGCCACAGGCGATGGTGATGGAGAATTGTTGTGCGGTACTACAGAATCCAACTGGAGGATAATTGCGAAGTAATGACCCTCCTGCGACAAGAGATACAGCACATTCATTGCCCAACCCATTGTTGTACCCCGGATAGGGTAGTAGCACCCTATTTGTAATACAACATAAATTAAGTAATATATTAATACGTCATTAATATATTCTTAATTTAATTAATATAATAATGTAGTAATATTAAACATTAACATTAAACATTATTATACGTTCTCGGGCAACAACATAATATTATACTATATTCGTATAATAGTATAATATTATAAAATAGTCGTAATAATACACCGTCGTATATTATAGTATTGTAATAATATACCGTCGTATATTATATTCATAATAATATACCGTCGTATATTATATTCGTAATAATATACCGTCGTATATTATATTCGTAATAATATACCGTCGTATATTGTAGTATTGTAGTATACATTCCAGTTCGGACAGCGGTGTCCGAAAAGTGGAGCAACTCCGGTTGCACAATATCGAGGTATGCAGCGGCACGCGACGAGCGCGCGTCGCTGCAACGAAATCCACCAAAAACCTGAGTCAGCCGTTAAGCAATCACGGGCGACTCGGTAATTAGAGCATCGACTCGAGAATCACCGAGTCACTTATGTCGAAATAAAAACATGCTCCAAATCCCGTTCTCGAAGAAGCGAGGATTTGGAAAGATAATCGTTTACAGAAATAAAGTAAACCATAAACATCTAAACAATATTAAGCTGACGTGCCTGCTCTCTTATTCGTATATAAGGGATCGAGAGCAGACACTCATCAGTCTCTTCGGAACTCCTGATTCTTACGGTTGACTATAGGGATACACCTCGAGCACAGCTCAAACACGATAAGTGGGTCGGGTCATTGTAAACCCCTATCGTGAAAGATTAACGCCGGAGTGTCGTTAATCTAGAAGGTGTATCAGCGTACAGAGTGTATCAGCGGTTGGTAATTCAAAGGACATACGTAAGCATAACTAGAGCTTTAACCAACGAACGAAAGTAACAATGCATAACATATAAACAGCAATATCCAAACGATGGAATAATCAAACATTAATAATCAAACATCGAAAGATAAATTAATGGAGCATTGTTGGATAACATAAGGCAGCTCCGAGAGAGCTGTAACCAAGAAATAAGTCTACGTCGAGTTGAACGTAGTGCGGGCAAAAGAAGGGAACCTCAATCAAAGGTTCCTGATAAGCATTGTTATATAGCAAATATAACAATGCCTTACTAAACAAATTAACTATCTAAATATCCAGTTTTACCGATATAAATTGTTACATAAATATTGTTAATTGAATAAATCTATATTTGTACTTCACTTGGGTTCCAACCCTTTACTGAGCACATCCCCAACCTTCCGAGCTAACGGCTCGCGCACAGACCTCAGATTAGCTACCTGAGTTTCTGCGGCATAACACCATGAAATCGTATGAGGGATTTGAAGAAGAGGTGAAGAGGAATCTGTCAAACAGTGGTTGAATAACCATTGTTTGACAGATTTGTCTTTCTTTTAGCTAATTCACGCCGTCGGTCAAAATTTTTTTTTGTTATGCTAATTTATCTTTTGTTTCAACGCTCGATCAATCGATCTATCTGTTGGATAATTGCGCAGCGTTTTACGTAGACCGAATGATCTGCATACGCATTGTTGCTTCGTCTGAATCATTAAAATGCGATAAAAATTGATAACGCAACACGGTACAACATATTAAATTGTATTAGAGTAATATGAGATATATCAGATGAATATAAAAACAAATTGATGCATTTGCATTCAATTACAAATCAGATATTACCCATTTGGGATGTATTTTTTTACGACAATTTGTTTTTGTATTCGACTTTATTTGCCAAGCACAATAAAATCACAATGACAAATTATAATAGAACATTTTTTTTGTGATTGTGTATAAATAAAAAGGCAATATATGCAATCTGCATAAATATTATTATTTTCTATTTATCGGTGAAACTAAACAAATTACGACCTTCAACAATTTTGGAGCTTCGGTGCTTTCTGTTGACGCCACTAAAAAGCACTGTGCTAAAGGCCGGTGCGTTTGTATAAAATCCCGGTACCAAAAATATTGGGCGCCCGGTGCTTTGTCGGTCGTTTCTTCGTTTCAAAAGGAAAAAAGCACTGCACCCTGATAATTTTTGTCGGTGCTTCCTCAGTGCTTTCATGATGGCGCATGGGCGAAAGCAGTCACCTTTTGATCGTCGAAGAGAGTGCCATGGTCGGTGCTTTTGGATCTAGGAAAAAATGGCCGAGGAAAAAATGGCCGGGGAAAAAATGGCCGAGAAAAAAAGGCCGGGGGAAAAAAAGGCCGAGGAAAAAATGGCCGAAAAATGGTCTAGGAAAACTAGCCCCCGGAAAATTGGCCCGCGGAAAATTGGCCTCTACAAAACTTCAACTTTCAACTTTTAACTTTCCACTCAATATTCAAAACCGATTCCATGGGAACAGATTTTTTTTCATAAAAAAATAGTATTTCTGTTGTCCCCCCCCCCCCCCCCCCCGACCCGCCCCCCTCGCGCACACGCACACGCACGCACGCACGCACGCACGCACGCACGCACGCACATTTTTCCTAAATGTGATTTTTCGATGTTTTCGAACATTCTGAACACGTTTTCATTAAGATTTCGTAATTTTTTTTCGTATTACCTTGACGTATCTGATCGATGCAAATTAAGAGATAACGCGAATTCCAAAGTTGCGCCAATAAAAGAAATGGAGAGAGGTACGAAACAAGTAAGCATAAAATTTGTTGAGCCAGCGGAGGAAGTCACCATGGCGCCGTTCACCGGGACACAGAAAATAATAAATTGCCAATATTGCAAAAATCAAGGACATACTGTTAACCAGTGTCCTAAAATACATGAACAGGAAACAATCGATGTTTGTCAATTTTGTAATAAACGAGGCCATTTGGCAGATAAATGTAGAAGCATAGGCTGTTCAATTTGCGGTCAAAAGGGACATTGGGCCGACATTTGTAAACAAAAGGAGCAAAGTGACGGTGAACGAACGTCTGGTGAATGTTCAAATCAACAACCAGTTCAACAAAATTACAGACAAGCTCAGAATCAAGGAAGTTTTAATTCAAATAATTATAATAATAATCGTCAGTAGATGACAGTACCTATAGGGATTTTTTCAAGATGGCGGCTTTGAGGGGTGGGGATGCTGTGTAGCGTGCTCGGCCGGGCCGCTAGTCCCCGCCGGCTCGTTGCTGGGGTGGTTTTCCCCCTCCCCTTCCCCCCGCGTCTCCCCCGTGTCTCCCCTGCGGAGGAGAGGGTGGCCAGGGTGCGGAGCTGGAGGAGATGTTGCTTCTTCGGCTGCCAAGTCTCGACCACCCACCCCTGGTCGATCACTTTGCTAGCTCGACTTGAGCAGTGGACGGAGGGGATGATGGAGAGAGGTTAGTGAAGCGAGGGAGTGAGCGTGTAGTGGAAGGGCGTGAGAGCGTGGTGGGGGTGTTTGGTGTAGCGGGGGTGAGTTGGCTGGAGCGCCCGCGGGGCCAGCTGGTGACGGCGTAGCGACGAGTCGCGCCATGTTGAATATTTGGGGTACGCTGGCGGCCGAGCGGCGGCGGGCCCATCGCATCCCCTCTCTCTCTCTCTCTCTCTCTTGCGCGGAGAGCGTGTTGAGTGATGCAGCGCGCACACTATGTAGCGGCGGATAGCTGAAGTACACGGAGCGCTCGGAGAGCTCGTAACGATGCAGCAGCGAGTCGCGCCATCTTGGATTCTGCCAGGCGCTGGCTTGCTGCGCCTGGCAGCGCTCACGCTCTCGCGCGTAGGGTGCTTCTCGAGGGTAGCTGAAGGCTTTGGGTAAGCTAGCTTGGTCGAGAGGCCTAAAGCGTCGAATTCAAGCACCGTTTTTCTTGGGAGCGTGAGTTCGATTCCCGCATGGAAAAATTTTTTTTCAGCTTATGTAAAAAAAGTTATATGAAACGGATGAGGGAAAGGTAAGTAAAAATAGTTTTGGTATATATTGTAACTCCCCTACATAATAAAATCTCCTGTGTGGCCCCGGTGACGTCACACCGCGAGGGCCCGGGAGATGCTGTCAGCCCAGCGAGAGGCCGAGCAGCCGTCGAACAAGCCCGCGGAGAGCCAAGTGGCGCCATCCGACGGGATCGAGCAGCGGCTCAATCGATGCCGAAGCGACGCGCACGCGCAATCTGATGATTTCGGAAGCACAGCGGCGCTGCCGAGCGGGCCTGCGGCAAAAGCACGCTCAAGGTCGGAGAAAGGCGAAAGCGAGGGAAAACCTGCCTCGCTGATTGGATGGAAACGACGACACTCCCTTTGCACACGGCACCGACCGAGCACACGATTTGCGCAGCGGATAAGACCGGATAATCGTCACTATCTTACCGACCCGGGATTGGAGGGCAAAGAAGGAACAAGGCTTTTAGCCAATCAGAAAATTAATAATCGGGCGACCGCACGCAGACGCGAGTCCGCCAGAAATCTGCCAAACCGACGGAGTGGGAGTCCGAAATCGGGGTATAAAAGACGGCGATTTCGGCGGTCGATCACCAGTGAACGATCTACCTTATCATCGGCCAACTCTCCAGGACTAATAGTGAACAGTGAATTAAAAGTGCCAAGTGAAATAAATGAAAGGAAAGTGGAATTGTGCAAAAAGGACTTATAAAATCTGTGCCGATTTGGGACTTATAAAATTGGTGAACATTGGACTTATAATTTTTCGGGCATTGTGAACTTATAAAATTCGTGCCGAAAAAGGACTTATAAATTTTCGTGCCGAGTGAACTTATAAATTCTGTGCCGAACTGGACTTATAAATTTTGTGCTACTGTGGACTTATAAAATTCTGTGCCGAACTGGACTTATAAATTTTGTGCTACTGTGGACTTATAAAATTCGTGCAAAAATTGGACTTATAAAATCGTGTGTCATTGTGAACTTATAAAACTCGTGCCAACAACGGACTTATAAAAATTTGGTCACTGAGGACTTATAAATTTTCGTGCCGATTTGGACTTATAAAAATCGGGCTGCTCTGAACTTATAAATTTTGTGGAGTTGTGACCTATATAAACGGTGCCGAGAAAGAGCGGGTAAATCCTGCCGAACGGAACTTAGAAAGGAGGAATAACTGGCTGAAGTGTGTGTCGAACTGGACTTAAAAACTCAGAGTGCCGATCCGAAGTGACATAAGACTGTGGGTGAATAAAGGGATTCACCTCGGTGCAACTGGTGCAACGATTGGAGTGAGAGGTAAAGTGACCCAAGTGACCGGTCAAAACGCCGCAAAGTAGGATCAGACACATTTTCCGACTCCAAGGATCCGAAAAAGGCACATCCAGGGTTCAGTTCACTTCCCCTGAAGGCTCCTATACCATCGAAATGAGGTAAAAAAGTCCGATTGTCGAATTAACACCAATTGCAAATCGCGAGGTGAGCGAGCTGTCACCGTCGATCGCCGCGCAGTGACGTCACAACGAGACAGCCGAGTACAGCGGCCAGCTGGACTGCACGACGACCGAGAAGCTGCCCGCGCATGCGTAGTGCGGTTCACGCGAAATAAATATCTTTCGACTAAAGATATCTACGTGAAGCCATAAAATAATACGATAAATAGAGACAATAATCGAAGGAAAAACCAGTGATTGAAATACATTGATATTAATCGTTCATTTTCTTCTTGCCGAAAGAACAATTTCTGTAATCGCTCCGAAGATAAATATAGGCATAGAATAATCCGAGTTAAGCCATAACAGAAAAAGGGTTAATGAATCCTGAAGCCTGTAACTTTACAAATAAAGCATATTTTTTAAACGTCAAAACCGTCTCTGACACGCCAGCCCATAATTCCTTAACGCTCGAGTCCCCGAATCCGTCCGTTTGAGTGCCCTTCTCGCAGAAGGAGGCGCATAAATACGGAAATTATTGTACGAGGCATCTGCTCCTGTTACAATATTTTTATAAAGTTTGCATTTTTTTATTGTTAAATTTAGCTGTACAGTTTTTGTGGTATACAAATGTTCATATCTACGTGTACATTTTTTCTTTGTGTGTATATTTTTATGTTGTGACGGGGCTTTTCTGCTCCCGTCACAAAGAAAGCCATATCTCAGGCTCTGGCGTGTATCGGCACGGCACACGGCATGCTTTCTCCCGGGAGGAGTCCCTTCCAGGCAGACAGACAGGGTCAATCGCGAGCGAACCGTTCCCGCGACTAATTTCGAGTTTTATTTTGTTTTCCGATCCATTCTCTCGAGCGTACGGCGGTTGCAACCGCCGCAAGAACCTCTCGACGCCCCAGCGACAGTCAGCAGGCTGGAGCCTCGCCACCGATCTCACCGCGGGACTCAGCAACAGCGGGCTGGAGCCTCGCTACCGATCTCGTCGCAGTCACTCGCACAGTCAGCAGGCTGGAGCCTCGCTAAGCCTCTCACCGTCCAGTCGCCCCGCTACCGACGTAGCGCGCGACGTTACTGACGACGGGTCCTCCACCCGCCGACCGATCAACCGGCCACCCTGCCACGACGAGCCACCAGCCACCAAGATCACCGGCGTCCGGCTCGTCGCTATCTCGTCGCCTCGCTCGTCTCACCGAAGTTCCCGTAGCGCCGCACAGCAACTCTCGTGGGTTCACCTCCCACCACGAGCGTACCTCGCACCTCGCGTTCACGAGACTCCGAACGCGAGGGAATTCAAAGAACCGCGCGCGAGATCTCCGTAATTCGGGGAACTCGGACAAATAGAGCAGAGGGCGGAACAACGACCGGCCTAGGGTAGGGGGAAAAAGGACCCGCGATCGCGAGAACGTTACTTCTCTCGGGGACTCAATCGTAGGCTCCCGAGAGGGAAGGACGTCGTGACCGCTGCCGATCCGTGCAAACCGTTCCGCGAGAATATCGACATCTCGGCATACGCGAAGTGGGACTTCTGGCCGAGGACAACTCGAGAAGCTCCCGCAACTGCAACGAAACCGGTGAGATCGTCGTACGTGTTCGGTTTGAGGCTAGAGTAGAATAGAGCGAACTCGACTCGTTATCGTGGGGACGGCACGCCTTCGCGCGCGAAACGCGGAATTTGTTCTCGGGTAAAATCCAGTAAAATCCATGTTTTTTCCAATTTCATATAGTTTCCGTTAAATAATTTGCCTGGAAGGTTCTCGTTTAATCTTTTGTCTCATTCAATAATTTGCGCCTCGGGCGAGTCCGTAATTTAATTCAATTTCCGCTTATCTAAATTTTCTGGCCATTAACTCATAATTTAACTTTTCCGATTTCTTAGTTTACATTTCTGTTCCGACTTATTTCTCTTTCCAATTTATTATTCTAAATTTCTTTTTCCGACCCGTTCTTTTTGTAATTTCTTACCACACCGTCTTTTTCCGATTTCATGAGATTCCGCGTACTCCCGCTGCGATCGGGCTAATTTGAGAAATATCTGTTGCGCACGGTACCGTGGCTGCGATCCACATTAGTAGTCTGATACGCGAGCGTCGAGATTCCGAACTTTGTCCATCGCCGATTACCTGTTACCGATTTGGTCATAGCGAATTTTGTTAAGAAATACTGTTATTATTTTTACTGTGAGGATTTTGGGTTACCAAGGGAACGAGCGTGCATGCTAGTCGCTTCTCGACCACGCTCCCGATATTCGTTTACAATAAAATATCTTTTCAGTTCCCGTAATTTCGTCTCGATCTCTGTTTCTCACCCCCTCTATCAATTCCCCAAGGCTGAGCGACACCGGGTCGCTCTCGTCTCTCGTTCGGTTCTTAAAACTAAAATTTTGTCGCGAGAGTTCTTGCTCTCGCCCTTAAGACCGAGTGAGACGGGTTTTGTAGCCGTCTCGACTGGGGAAATTCAGGTGTTGGGAAAAGCGGTTACAATGTATATGTGAATCTTCGGTAATTGTTCTCTAAGGCAGTTCTTTTATACGAGCCACCACTGCACGGAAAATGTATTCACGATGAATGCATAATAATTCTTTGGCGATCAACTGCCGTTTGTCACTCGTCTCTTTATCTTCTCGTCGGTTTTTCAGGGCTAAAGTTATGCGTTCATCCATCATATATTTGAACGCGATTGACGAGACTTTTTCTTTTGTAGCATTATGCCATTCCTGTACCGTACTCTCAAAACTAATTTCCTAAATAATAATATCTCTGATATCTCGCACAAGCGCGAGTTCGTCTTTAAGTAAACGAATTCTATGATATATGCATTTACTCAGCATCACGAGTCCCTCGTACGTCGTTTTTTGGAAGAGAATACCAACGGGGTACGTATTCTTGGGTGTTTTGTTCCTCTGATACTGTGTTTCTTCGGCACCAAAGTTTTTCTTCGTTGAGTCTTTTATTTCCAACAAAATAGCTTTTTCGTTGTAAGCCGTTGTAAAACTTATTTTCTGGCGGCCAAGCGGGTTCATATTCGGAGTTCGATCGTTGGCAGAGCCTTTTTCTGCATTGAACCACGGGGTGATAATTGAAATCCGCTCGCAGAGGTGATGCCACTCGACGACGTTGAGGGAAATCCCTGCCGCATGACGGCCGGAGAATTTTATTGCCACCTCGAAGTCGTGTCCGTTTACTAGCTGAAGTCCCACCGTGACCATTTTACTATCCGAGGTATTCAGGCTGTATGTTGTGGATAATAACATTGCCTTGCTCAAGGGTTGCCAGCCAATTACAGGGTCAAGCGTATTGTCTTCTTCACGAACTCGCTTCGCCTCGGGCTTTGACGTCAATATTTTTTTCCGGGCCTCCTCTACAGCGTTAGTAAAATTTTCCATTTTATTTTATTTTTTTAGTATGTTTTGGATGATATCTGAGAGGAAGTCTGAGCTCTTCAAGCACCGAAGACGTAATGACTCGAGATCAAGACGTCAGCTAGAGCTGTGTTGATGCAATTTTTCAGAGGAGAAGGGGTGAAGACACGCCTCAAAGATGCTAACTTGAGTGGGGGTGAGCGTCGCGGGGTTGGGACTCGAGAGCTGCGCAAACCACCCCCGCGACGTGGTAATTTTGTGAAGCATCTTCCGACGTGACGTAACGTATCTCATGATTGGTGTATCCCCGCTTGTACACTCTACATATTCTTAAAATAAGACGGAAATTTCCAGGTTCAATAGCCATTCACTGGTTAAACACTATGCGACAAGGACAAACATGTACAACGACGAAATAAAAGTAAAAATGCGCGAAAACTCGATCACAATGCAGCTATAGACTTTACAGCAGTTAGGATAGGGCAGCTGACTATAATATGATGACGCGTAGCTGTAATAAAACCCATAAAGCGTACTGGCCGCACTGGGGATTGTTCGGACGTAAGCTACCTGGAACAATAGCAATTTTATATCCTTTACTCGAAGGATTTTTGCCTCGAGTCACGGGGGTTTTTAGGGTAGAAGACCGTGGTGGGCGTCATTTTTTTAAATCTGCAAAATAAAGAAATTCTTTGACCAACCAATGATCACCCCGAATTTGTACAGGGGAAGGGGTTGCTGGTCAAGAGAAAACTATAAGTCTAAGTGTTTCCGCGGAAAACTATTCTGTTTCGTTCACCGGTGCAAACGTCACGCATCTTCAGTGTTTATTCTGTCGTCGTAGTGTTTTGTGTAATTTTTGTTCGTCTGTGTCCAGTGAACGAAATAGCTATTACAATGGCTGACGCAATTGTACGTGCAATTATTAGTGCGATCGTGACAGTTTTGGCGGTCAACCCTACGCGAGCAGTGGAGAGGTTGCTGCTGAAATCTACAGATCGGATGATAAAGTGTATTCGAGGTCCGGCTTTGATAAGGCGGGTCAAATGCTTCCTGGACCACCTAACTACGCCCCAGATTATTAAAATGTACAACGAGGGTATATTTAGTGAAAGCTATGAGGTGCTGAAGATAGTGTGCCAGGCTGTCAACGGCTCCTCGTATAAAAATTCGCGGGATGCTGCAACACTCCGCGACGAGGTTGCATGGCTTGGTAAGTGTAGTTCAAGTGTTTGTTGTTTTAATTCGTCTTAGGTTGTGTAATTCCGTAACTAATTATTAAATATATGCATTACTAATTACAGAAGTCCTTCGAAATGAGGGAGCAGCGCGAAACGCTGCAGCCGCAGCTGTACGGGAGGCCGAACGAGCGTTGCAGGAGGCTACTGCGAGATTGAATGATGTGCGGGCTATCGCAGAGGTCCACGATATCCCATGGGAAAACGAAGGTACGTGTAAAAAGTAAAAAGTAAAAAGTAAAAAGTAAAAAGTAAAAAGTAAAAAGTAAAAAGTAAAAAGTAAAAAGTAAAAAGTAAAAAGTAAAAAGTAAAAAGTAAAAAGTAAAAAGTAAAAAGTAAAAAGTAAAAAGTAAAAAGTAAAAAGTAAAAAGTAAAAAGTAAAAAGTAAAAAGTAAAAAGTAAAAAGTAAAAAGTAAAAAGTAAAAAGTAAAAAGTAAAAAGTAAAAAGTAAAAAGTAAAAAGTAAAAAGTAAAAAGTAAAAAGTAAAAAGTAAAAAGTAAAAAGTAAAAAGTAAAAAGTAAAAAGTAAAAAGTAAAAAGTAAAAAGTAAAAAGTAAAAAGTAAAAAGTAAAAAGTAAAAAGTAAAAAGTAAAAAGTAAAAAGTAAAAAGTAAAAAGTAAAAAGTAAAAAGTAAAAAGTAAAAAGTAAAAAGTAAAAAGTAAAAAGTAAAAAGTAAAAAGTAAAAAGTAAAAAGTAAAAAGTAAAAAGTAAAAAGTAAAAAGTAAAAAGTAAAAAGTAAAAAGTAAAAAGTAAAAAGTAAAAAGTAAAAAGTAAAAAGTAAAAAGTAAAAAGTAAAAAGTAAAAAGTAAAAAGTAAAAAGTAAAAAGTAAAAAGTAAAAAGTAAAAAGTAAAAAGTAAAAAGTAAAAAGTAAAAAGTAAAAAGTAAAAAGTAAAAAGTAAAAAGTAAAAAGTAAAAAGTAAAAAGTAAAAAGTAAAAAGTAAAAAGTAAAAAGTAAAAAGTAAAAAGTAAAAAGTAAAAAGTAAAAAGTAAAAAGTAAAAAGTAAAAAGTAAAAAGTAAAAAGTAAAAAGTTAAAAGTTAAAAGTTAAAAGTTAAAAGTTAAAAGTTAAAAGTTAAAAGTTAAAAGTTAAAAGTTAAAAGTTAAAAGTTAAAAGTTAAAAGTTAAAAGTTAAAAGTTAAAAGTTAAAAGTTAAAAGTTAAAAGTTAAAAGTTAAAAGTTAAAAGTTAAAAGTTAAAAGTTAAAAGTTAAAAGTTAAAAGTTAAAAGTTAAAAGTTAAAAGTTAAAAGTTAAAAGTTAAAAGTTAAAAGTTAAAAGTTAAAAGTTAAAAGTTAAAAGTTAAAAGTTAAAAGTTAAAAGTTAAAAGTTAAAAGTTAAAAGTAAAAAGTTAAAAGTTAAAAGTTAAAAGTTAAAAGTTAAAAGTTAAAAGTTAAAAGTTAAAAGTTAAAAGTTAAAAGTTAAAAGTTAAAAGTTAAAAGTTAAAAGTTAAAAGTTAAAAGTTAAAAGTTAAAAGTTAAAAGTTAAAAGTTAAAAGTTAAAAGTTAAAAGTTAAAAGTTAAAAGTTAAAAGTTAAAAGTTAAAAGTTAAAAGTTAAAAGTTAAAAGTTAAAAGTTAAAAGTTAAAAGTTAAAAGTTAAAAGTTAAAAGTTAAAAGTTAAAAGTTAAAAGTTAAAAGTTAAAAGTTAAAAGTTAAAAATTTTTATTTTTCAGTTTCTATGACTCTGGAAGATGATGAGCTTGCCAACATCACGGCGAATCTTTCGATATTGGAGTCCGGCGATGCCGAGGGGGATGGATTAGCCGCGGCAGTGGGGTAAAATGTTGATGTGTCTTCCATCCTCGACAATCAAGGCGGACACCCGGTTTTGATGGATCAACCGCTCAACCCCCGCGACGCGTTTTTCGGTGGCCGCACCGGAAATACCCGCAGCTACTATGAAATTAAGGGTACCGAGAAAATCCAATATTCTGACGTGTGTTCACTGTATCCTTTCATATGCAAGTACGGTCGCTTTCCGGTAGGTCATCCTACAGTATACACAGCCGATACATGCGGCCAGATACTAGGCCCGAACAATGACATAACGAGTGTCGAAGGTCTGATCCGGTGCAGAGTTTTACCTCCTCGAAATCTCTATCACCCCGTACTCCCTGTACGGATGCATAATAGACTGATGTTTGCATTATGTCGAAAATGCTGTGAGGAGATGTGCCAGGAAGCATGTCCGCACGAGAACGAGGCTGATAGAGTTTTCGAGGGGACTTGGGTATCGTGCGAACTCCAGAAGGCTGTCAGCGTATACGAAATCTGGCAATACGCGGTCGAGCAGTATAACCGGGATATTCAGGGTACAGGACTCTTTGCCGAGTACATTAACCTCTGGCTTAAAATAAAGCAAGAGGCTAGCGGCTGGCCTACAGAGTGCACAACCGAAGCCTCTAAAGCCACGTACCTTGCTAGCTTTCGCGCCGCCGAGGGTATAGAGTTAGACCGTGATCGTATCGAAGTAAACTCAGGGTTAAGATCGGTTGCTAAACTGTGTTTAAATTCATTTTGGGGGAAATTCGGGCAACGCGAAAACCTCCCAAAGATGGAGGTAGTCACGACTCGGCAAAGACTTTTAGAGCTCTTGTCTGACAAGAGTTGTGAGATAAATAAAATAATCAACGTCAATGATGATGTGATGTACGTGGCCTGGCAGAAAACTGTAGAAACTACAGATGCAAATCCCAACGTGAACGTTGTTATTGCTGCTTACACTACAGCACAGGCTAGATTGAAGCTGTACATGTATCTCGAGCAGTTAGATAATCGCGTCCTCTACTATGACACTGACTCATGTATATATGTAAACACTGGCACCGTAGGGGAATATAACCCGCGTCTCGGGAATCTCCTCGGCGACATGACGAACGAGTTGAAGGATTACGGTAGTGGTAGTTTCATTAAACGTTTCGTCTCCGGTGGACCTAAGTTTTACGGATATCTAGTGCAGGGCCCCGACGGTAAAGAGACGTCGACTTGTAAAGTAAAAGGTATTGGGCTCAACTTTAAAAATGGCAAAAAAATTAACTTTGATTCGATTTGCAGTTTAATCAGAGAGCCCGGCACAAGTATATCCGTAAAATTTAGTGCCATAAGACGAGATGTTTTCCACCAGGTAACCACACGGCAGGAGATGAAAACGTGTAGACCGGTTCTCGTGAAGAGGCGGCTATATGGTCAGCATGATTCTCTGCCATATGGGTACATATAATAAGTTTGTAAATTATTGTAAATAGTTGTTAATAAAATGTTTTTTTTGTTTAATTGTAGGTGGGGGTCTATGTGGGATTTGTATCCCGAGTTGTAGATATATATATATTGTGATGTTATTATTTTCCCCCGTGGGGAGGGAAAAAAATCACTTGTAAATTTCAACTAAAAGTTTCAACTAAAAATCGTGCAACGGGTGGGGAGGGGGAGGGTCAAGCAAAAGAATGGTACTCGTCGGGGACAATAATAACAGTCGTTTAATAATAATCGAAAAGGAAAAGTTAAACAGTAGAAAATGAGAAAAAGCAAAAATCAGAAATAAAAATAAGTTACAAAATATCAATAATGGTCAGTCGGTAATGAAATACAAAAAAAAATGGTAAATAACAAAGGTCGAGAATAACAGTCGCTTCAACGCCGGTACGGGTACGTTGAAAAAATAAAAACAAAAGAAAATAACAGTCGCTTCAACGCCGTTACGGGTACGTTGAAGAGAGAGAAAACCAAAAATGAAAATAATACTGGGGAGAGATTACCAATAATATGGGACTAGCGATAATAATGACTTAGAGGGCGAAGAAATAATAACAAGGTCGCGGGAAAGTTAAATAATAATAATAATAATAATAAATCGGGGGTTAAATAATACTAAAAAAGGACGGTAAGGGATAGACTGAATATAATCGCAAAAAAGGGGGGGCCGGATCACAAATACTTAATTCTGAACAATTGTAACGGCCGTAGCCTCATATTTTGCCTCAATCGACTTTAATATTTATTCGAGCATATCGATACGGGGTTTCCGTTCGATACGCTCTTCAAAGAAGCCCTTAAGGCTATCGAGCATCCGGACCGCCGTGAGCGTCCACTTATCGACTAGACTAAACACTCTGCGACTCTTTATTCCATTGTCAAGCGAGCGCGAAGCCCTCAGCTTCGCGCCCGCTTCACGACAGTTTAGCTCCGACGACCGACCAGTGCGGTACACTCTCCCTATTTTCTACGACGAATAAAAGACTTGCATATTATTTAACCGACTCGAAGTTCATCTGAATATCATCCTTAGACCCAAGCGGCCATCCGTCACATTTGGTGTCAGAAGTGCCGGAACCATTCAAACACGTTCACATTAAAAAAAAAAAAAAAAAAAATTAATAAAATTTAGCTTTTATAAAAAAAAAATTTTTTGATACTCGCGTTTGAGCCGCAGCTCACGCACCCGGAATCAACAAACGTGCTCGAGCCGTGCTCGCACACAAAAAAAAAACAGTGAATAACAACAAAACGAAAAGTGACACAGTGAAAAAAAAACGACAGTGAAAAAAAAAACTAACAGCGAACGAAACACGGTGATCAACAGAAAAAAAATACAACGAACAGTAACAAACAGTGAAAAGATACAAAAATAGTATAATATACTGAACAGACACTTATTAAATAATATATTCAACATTGACAAAAAAAACAACAAAAGTTACAAGTGAGAGTGTACGGAGTGAGCGAGCGACGTCGGGTATACCGACCGCCGAAAGTCCTCGCGCAGCGGCAGCCGCCAACGTTACCACCGGCGAGCCGTCATCGATCGCGGCATCGATCCGCCACGGATGTGATCCGCCGCACCGACGTCTCGACGCCCACCGTCATCCACCATCCACCTCCCCCATATATAAATAGAAGGAAGGAAGGAAGAACGACATACGACAGAAAAGCTAAATAAAAAAAAACAACAGCAACAAAAACGAACCACAATGAAAAAAAAATCAACCCGATTAATCTTGCTTGAGCATCGTTTGCAAAACACAATAGTGCGAAACACATCATAGAAAAAAAAACGCAATTGAGAGACGACAAATCATCAATTAACGCAATCAACAAAATTCAGCATCAACATCTATACAACATTTATCATTGTCCGAAAATTCAATTAAAACCCAGAAGGAAGTTCCATAAATACATAAATCGAAGGAAGGAAGGAAGGACGACACGACAGAGAAAGCCGAATAAAAAAAATAAAAAAAAAAAAATCCAACCTGAACTGACCAAGTGTGTAACGTATATTGAGCCAATTATTATTACTTATTTTGGATTTTTATCAAATACGTGAAATATGAGCGCTGACCCACGAAAACGTATCGCAACAACCCTGTTACGTGCTCGTAGTGCATGTCACGACGGACGACCACCGTAGTTCATGGCATTTCACGGGACAGGTAGAATTTCCCTATTTCTCAAATACACCGTAATTCCCTTTTTGCCTTTTGCTTCACTTCAACACGCGCCTCACGTAGATGGCAGCGAATAAAAAATTGTATACAACATTTATAGAAATACCAAAATAAAAAGGATAACGAAAAATCGAAAAATTATATGGATATAAAAAAAACACGACAATTTTGAATAAGACAAATCGAATAGAGTATTGCAAATATTTGTAAACAATATTTACAAACAATAATTAATAACTTTTTTTCAACTCAATAAATTTTCAAACCTTTTTGAACATTAACAAAATCTTTTTTTTTCTTCTCATCATTTAATTAAATTTTTCATAGATAACTTCGAATTTATTTGTCATTTGGCCTTTATCAATATTTTGTTTTTTTTCTTCTGTGAATATCAAATAACTTCACTTTCGATTTCAATCCATTCTTTTTTTTTTAACATATTCGATCAAATATTTTAGCATATGCATTAAAACACAAAAAATTATAATACAAAATTTAAACTTACAATTAGTACACAATTCTAAGAAAATTGATCAATAAACAATCATACAATACATCATCATCAACAATGGCGACCAATAGTATTGAGCTTCGCGATGTTTGCAGCGCAATACCATCGTTTAATGGTGAAAATATTCCAGTTCGCGACTTTCTACGCACTTGTAGACAGGTAGCAGAGATGGTCCCCGAAATTGACCAATCGCTATTTTTAACCATAATTAACCTAAAACTATCCGGATTTGCCGCAGATATAGCATACTTGAAAACGCATCTTACACTCGAATCTCTCCTGAGAGATCTCAGAAACGCCTTTGAAAAACCCGTAGAATTATCCGATTTAGAATTAGAATTAACATCTAACGTACAAAATTACAACGAGACAGTTAGAGACTACGCAATGCGTACGCGGAAAATCGCGAAAAGAATCGAAGAACACCTCAAAGAAGTATACACAGAGCGACACCAACAACTGTACCTGAAAAACAGATTGCAAGAAGTAAGCCAAACAGTAATAAAATCGTTTATCCGTGGACTTTCTGACCGGGTAGTACTTGGTCACAATTTGCTCTTGTCAAAAAACTTTTTAACACTCGAAAATGCGATCGACGAGGCATTAAATATTGAAAATGAACTCAGTCGCAGACAAGAAATGCACCAAACGACGAAACGCGAAAAATTCGAAGCTAGGGAAAATAGTCCCAATAAAGCGAAAATTCGTTCCGCACAGTCCAACGAGCAACATAGACAACGAGCGTTTTGTGAAAAACGTTTCGAGAATGCAACTCAAACAACATCAGATCGCCACATTAATTCGCGATCCAATAACTACCAAAATCGCAACAGAAATTCTTGGGATCAAATCGACGATCGTGATAGAGATTCGCACGATCGAAACGACTATCATAGGCGAGATTCACGAGGTTGTGACTATCGAACCAATTCGCGGAACCGAGATTATCGAGATAACTCACGCGATCAAGATTATCGTGATAACTCCCGAGACCGAAATTACGGAAATTATTCTCCACATTGCAAAAATAATTCGCGAGATCAAAACTGCAGAGAGGATTCACGAAACCAAAAGTATTGCTGCCGAGTGAGAGATAACAGAAACGATTCGCAAAACCGATATTATAAAAACGAATTCCGTAATCGACAATATCGTGACAACTCGCGCGACCGAAAATATCGTGACAACTATCGCAACAACTATCGCGACAATTCACGCAATAATTATCGCAACAACTATCGCGACAACTCGCGTGATAATTACGATTCGCGCGATATTTATAACAATCCATGTAATAACCGAAACAACTCGCGATGAGACGATTCGCGAGATCGCAATTATCGAAATGATCGAAACGGTCGGGATAATTCGCGCAGTCGAACCAACTCACGAGAAGGACAAAACACCAATAACACCGGAAACTCGCGAAAATCAGATTATCAATCAAGTATCAACACATCACAGATCGAACAGATAGTTCAACGACTACTTCAAAAGAAAGGAGTAATGTGCTCCACAAGACTTCGCAACAATAATCAAGTCTCAACAGTGGACGACGTAAATGCCGAAAAAATTAAACAAATTCTCCCTAAACAGACAAAGCAACCACAAGAAGAAACAAACCAATTCCCGAAAATGAAAGAATCAAAACAAATAACGGAGAGTGTACCCATAAAAATTTATTCAAAAATTAACAAAATAAAGGAACCACGCAAACAACATAGGAAACGAGATGACACTGAAACAAAATATAAGTATACAGACATAGACGATAGTACAACGGAAGACGAGAGCCCAATGAGGCCGCAAAAAACAAAGAGCCCAACGAGGCCACAAAAAACAAAAAGCCCAACGAGGCAACAAAAAGCAGAAAGCCCAACGAGGCCAGATAAAACAGAAAGCTTATCGCAGCTAAACAAAAACGAGTTTCGCGAAAAAGTCAGCCCTGACGGGGCAACCGGCTACTTATACGGTGACAAAAGCGAAAAAAACAATGGAACTCAAAATAAAAACGACAACTCTAAGGCACGGAATATTGAAAACAAGACGGAAGACGAGACAGAATCCGAGAATGAAAATTCCAACAGACAAGGATTCAAACCGTTACCGACGAACATCGGAGAAGCGTCTGGTGACGAAAATTGTGGTAAACCACCCGTAAAACCAACTTTCAGATCGCCTCCAACAATTGCACAGGAAAAGGATAACCCTCCGAAAGCCGCACAGATATCAGTACAACTTGATAACTCACTGCCAACTCGTGACGAAAAAATACCAAATTTGGAAAACTCAGTACAACCATCAATACAACTGAATTCCGAAATGTCACGTGAACATAAGGATGCCGCGAAACTCAAGAATCAACCAGTAAATATCGACATAGCAAACGAAACACTATCACCACCAATGACACTGGATTCGCGACAATGTGATCCACCTTGGCATCAAGAAACAAGCGCATCGGAACACAGCATACCACAGGAAGTGCCACCGAACTTCCGATCACCATCCATCTTCACAAAAGCCCTACAACTTGAAAATTTAACATTGCGTTTCAACTTTGTTGAATATGTACCACCAATAAACGCCGAACGAACAAATGATTCCGAGCAACGTCCAGTACAAACACCAGTGCCACCGAACTTCAGGTCACCATCAATACTTCATTGTGACGTAAAAATTGATAGACCAAAAGTTAACGACTATCAATCAATGACACCAACACCGCACAACAAAGTATTACTAGAAATGATCAGTAATCTTTCATCGAAATTAACATCAAATTGCAGAATATCGCCTGAATGTGCATAATATACATTGTTGAAAAAAAAACCATCCCGATCAACGACAAAAAAAATCATAAAAAAATAGGAGAATATTCATTAATATGTTAGTTAAGACTAGATATAAGATAAATGAACTACACGTACAGACAACACACACATCTTGCACATAGTAAACATTCGAAATATTTAACAAAACAGATACACAGTAAAACCGGAAACACACAGAATGTAGGTAAACTCCAAGCCATCCAGACACTTAATAGAACCAAACGAACTGCAAATTATTTTTTTCGGAATACCAGAAAATACGATAAACCATAGTAATAGGACTACACTTCTTAAAATCAAATCACAACTAAACAAATATGCACGAAACTCATATACTTATTCACTCACAAATTTAACCCATATTTACTGCTTCGATCAAACATCAAAACATTCAACTATAAAATTTACTTTGTAAACCGTAAAATGAGAAAATCGGAAGGTAAAAAGAAGGAAGGATAAAAATTGAGACAATTACAACCTAACAAAAAAAAACGGATGTTTATATACAATGTCTGACTACGCTGAGACATGCTCTGCGACGCGTACATTGATGCAAAAAAAAACGCGAAAAAGTTATCTTTTATATACACTCAATAATTCCTATGGGAACAATAGCATTTCATTTTGTTTCATTTATCTTTCGCAACTAAATCATTATCTACCTTTTTGAACAAAATATTATGCTATACTTTATTTATACTATTAATATATGTGTTAATCATTTCTACCTATTCAAAAATTCATCCCCTTTTTTATCAACAGAACCAATCCTGACATAACATACCTAACCCACTAACCATCACTAATCAGAACTTAGAATGTTACAGGCACTACAACCATCAAAATTCGAAATTTATAACAGAAATACTAGGAAACAGTAGGAAAACAGAATATTTATACCAATAAACAATGGACAACCAGGAAGGAGAAACCGAAATCCATCAAATACGGACAAATTTACCGAAACAGGATAAATCTTTTGGAAAAACAAACATAGAACTTCACCACCTGAACGAAACAGGACATTTTAATTTTTCTTAACCATTTTTTTTTAACACCAAATTTAAACCCATCCAACTTAACCAAACCATTCCCACTAACACGAACAACTAAAAGTTTTACTTAGTTACAGATATCAACGACCCTCATCTAGTAGAAGACAACAGGAGTGTACCACAAATCAACTTCAGTACCAGAGGATAATCTCCCAAACCAACTTCAACAACAACCAGGAGTTTTACTTAATCAACAATCAACAATCATCAACCAAATAACAATCAAAACACACATTTAGAAAACATTACACAACTTACACAAAATGAAAATATCTAAAAACCAAATTACTTTTAATTATATCGAGTCACACTTAACAAAATCATGTCAAATGTAAAATCCGTAATATCCGATAGGGGGGATCGTTTCCTCCCAGAGGGGGAGTGTAACGGCCGCAGCCTCATATTTTGCCTCAATCGACTTTAATATTTATTCGAGCATATCGATACGGGGTTTCCGTTCGATACGCTCTTCAAAGAAGCCCTTAAGGCTATCGAGCATCCGGACCGCCGTGAGCGTCCACTTATCGAATAGACTAAACACTCTGCGGCTCTTTATTCCATTGTCAAGCGAGCGCGAAGCCCTCAGCTTCGCGCCCGCTTCACGACAGTTCAGCTCCGACGACCGACCAGTGCGGTACACTCTCCCAAACAATTAACGCTACGACTAATAAAGTACTTATATATTTTATCCAACTTGAAGTTTATTCGATACATCCTTAGACCCAAGCGGCCATCCGTCACAACAATAATCTCGGAGAAAAACAAAAATGCAATTGGTTCAAATTATTCAATAAACCCTACTAAAGGGGGACGCAAAAGGGGAAAATATTCGAAATGAATTTGGCGGAGTTATGGGTATTTTAAGGGGGCTTAACGGGAGAGCTGGTCAGACAAAGGTTGCACGAAAATCAAACAATACACTAAATATGACTCGGATGGGCGCCAGCTACTTTCACGGTGTAGCACCGCAACAGATCGTGCAAACGGCACTGATCTCTTCTCAAAAAACTTTACTCAAAACTGAAAACTCACAACTTGAAAAAAACTTCTCTGTCGCAACGGACAGTCCAGCTAGCTCGGGAGAGGGGAGAGGGCTCAGGGGGAGGGTACACGAATCGACGGCTTCTTACAATATTACCTCGGTCTTAATCGTTAACACAAAAAAAAGTCTCAAAGTCTTAATGGGAGGGATGGGAAAAAACTCTATCTAACTAAACTATCACTTATAGCGAATTTTACGCCGCTCACCACGCGCGCGATAACTTTCTGCTCGTGTAACGGAAATGACGAGCACGTGTCGACCACGAGGCAGAATCTTTCGATAATAATTTCTATAAAAATAGCGGGTGTTCGGGGGAGGAAAACGGGTCAAAGGGGTCGGGAAAAAATGCGGGCAAAAACTTACGAGTAGTTTGGGGCTCACTCACTCGACACACTATACAATATTCCTGTTCGGGCTTAAAAACTAACGACTCCCGATCTCACACACACGTCCATACGTCACGCGCTCGGCTCGGAGAGTAAGGGACATGGCGGGGTCTTCTTCTTCGTCGACGTTGGCGCTGGTGATGGGGTAACGAGAGCACCTGTGCGTCAGCGTCGGTCGGTAATTTGAGTCATGGACGGGCGGCGAGAGGTGGCGACAGGGGCCCCGCTGGATCGTCGATCGATGCCGTGCGTCGGCGATCCCAGCGGGCGGCAGGCGGGCGGCAGGCGGGCGGGCAGCGGCGGCTTTTCGGCGGGCTTTTCGGCGGGCTTTTCGACGGGCTTTTCGGGCGGACTTTTTGGACGGTCTTGTTGGCGGCTTTTTCCCCTCGTCCACGATCCTCCTACCTTCCTCGGCGTCAGCACTTCGGCTCTCGTTCCTTTGCTGTTCCTTGATCGTGGGCCGTCGAAGGGGGGGGGGATGTCGATATTGTCCTCGAGTCACGCACATTCAAACAGGGGGTAACGGGAGGGAAAAAACGGGAATTTACATGCTAACTTACACAAAATAAGTAGGAGAAATAAAGCGTAAAAATATCCGGGTCTAACGTTAGGTGAGCGGCGGAGTCGAGCCCATTTTGGGGAGAGGCTTGTGACGTACGACGTCACAATATATATTTATATATCAGGCAGTTTTTACAAAATAAGAATTATTTTGTTTATGTACGCTTCGTATCCCGAATTGTAAAATATATATATTACGAATTCTTGTAAAACAAATAAATGTTTTATTTTGTACATTGTCCCATGTTTTATTTAAATCATTTTCCTTTCCTATCATACGTCCGTACAAGCTTCATATGACATATATATTGTAACATGAGCAAAGCTCTTTACAATATTTCTCCGTATTCGCGCGCCTCCTTTAGAGGAACGGGCACTCAAACGGAAGGATTCGTGGACTCGAGCGTCTAGGAATTATGGGATCGTGTGTCAGAGACGTTGTTATGTGAGACAGTAATAATTTTTATTTGTACGTGACAAACTCTCCTGTGATTACAAGCCTTTCTGTTCCTTGAATTAATTCATTTTATTTATTCCTGTTCAAGATATTGAATTCAATCGGTCATAAAATTAGTGAAAAATGATTGTTCTTATATTCGGATCTTATTTCTCTTTTTATTATTGAGTAAATTAATTGCTTGAGGTCGGAATATTTAATCGACAGGATTTATTCTCGTGTGAACCGAACTACGCATGCGCGGGCAGCTTCTCGGTCGTCGCGAAGTCCAGCTGGCCGCTGTGCTCGGCTGTCCCGTTGTGACGTCACGGCACGGCGATCGACGGTGAAAGCTCGCTCACCTCACGATTTGCAATTGGTGTTATTTTTATAATTAGACGGTTTTACCCTGATCTGACGGTACCGGTGCCTTCAGGGAAAGTGAAGTAAGCACTAGCTGTGACTTTTTCACATCCTTGGACTTTTATTTTTCACCTTCACAATTATGACTTTTCTGACGGTCACTTCGGTTACTTTACCGATTCGCTCCGATCGTTGACCCGGTTGAAACTTTGTTGATTATTTCTCGCACCAAGTTGCACAGGACATTTTCAGTAACACCAATTGTTTATAAGTCGTGCCCGGTGCGGTTTTGACAGGTTATTTGTCACTTCACCAAAATTCATAAGGCCAATCGGCACCAAACTTTATAAGTTCGAAGTGGCACGATTTTTACAAGTCCCATCGGCACACTTTTTATAAGTTCAAATGGCATAAATTTTATAAGTCCACTCAGCACGAAAATTTATAAGTCCTTTTTCGGCACGAGTTTCACAAGTCCAAATTTCACCAATTTTTATAAGTCCGAACGGCACGAAATTTACAAGTCCAAATCGGCACAGATTTGATAAGTTCACTTTGGCACGATTTCACTTTTATCTAACTTATTTCACTTTCACTTTTACTTATCACTTTTCACTTTAGTCCTTGAGAGTTGTCCGCTGGTAAGGTAGGTCCGATGAACTGATAATTGATGAACCGATGATGGCCTTTTTATACCCCGATTTTGTTCCCCTTCTTCGTCGGTTCTGCAGGGTTTTGGCGGACTCGGTTATTAATTTTCTTATTGATTACTCGCGGGGAGGTCCCTTCGCCCTCCAATGCCGGGTCGGTATTCCCGTGACGCACTTCCGGCATTCCCTGCTGAGCTAATGATATACCTGTTGGTGCCGTGTGCTTTTTCCAGTGTCGTCACCTTTAGCCAATCCTCTGCGTCGGTTTTCCCTCGCTTTCTCCTTTCTTCGACCTTGAGCGTGCTTTCGCCGCAAGCCCGCTCGGCAGCGCCGCGGTGCTTCCGATCTCTTGTCTGCGCATGCGCTGGGTCCGATATTGATCGAGCCGCCGCTCGATCCTGGTAGGTGGCGCCACTCACACCTCGCGCTCTCATACTGGGTGCCGATAGCCGCGGTTTGACTCGGCATCGGGTGTTCGGGGATAGCCAAACAGTTACAATATAACTCGAGATAATACGCTACGAAGGTTAGAGTAGATTGCATGCAAATTCGCGCGCGCTCGCGAGGAGCGCTCATGGAGCCGACTATGGTTGTGATAGTGATAATTTATAGTCTAATATTTTATTCAGTTTTTATTTATTCTAATTTTGTGTATTAGTTTCAGATCTAAACCCAACGATATCACCGCTAAACAATAGTGCTGTAGCATTTTTGTGGGCAGACTTGGAGAAAGACTCCGGATACCGCACCGATTCCTTTTAAGAGGAGATATCGAGAGGATGTGAGCGAGAGCGAGAGAGAGAGAGAGAGAGAGAGAGAGAGAGAGAGAGAGAGAGAGAGAGAGAGAGAGAGAGAGAGAGAGAGAGAGGAGAGAGAGAGAGAGAGAGAGAGAGAGAGAGAGAGAGAGAGAGAGAGAGAGAGAGAGAGAGAGAGAGAGAGAGAGAGAGAGAGAGAGAGAAAGCGCGAGAGTATAGAGAATAAAAATAAAAAATATGTATTTTTGTAGTTACTAAATAAATTTGTTATCAGAATCACGGTATATTACTGCTTCCAAACCTTATCGCTCCTCATTATTTAATATGGACCCGCGTTGGAAATATCCCTGGACCTCTATCATCGCCGGTCCTACGGGTTGCGGTAAAACATGCTTCGTTAAGAAGTTTTTAAAATATATTCCGGCTATGGCTGATGTTGAGTTTCCACGTATTCTTTTTTATTATTCGGAATGGCAGGAGGGGTATACCGATTATGGTAAAAATATCGAATTTTTGGAAGATCTACCTCAAAATTCAGATATTGCTGGTGATCGAAGACCAAAACTCATAATAATCGACGATTTAATGCGCGAGTCCTCAAATGGGGAGATAGTAGATTTATTCACAAAAGGCAGTCATCATAAGAATATTAGCGTTATTTTTATAACGCAAAATATTTTTCACCAGTGTCGTGGACAGCGCGATATTTCTTTAAACACGAATTATATCGTAGCATTTAAAAATCCTCGCGATCGAGCGCAGATCTCGCATCTTGCACGACAGATCATCCTGAAGACCCGAAATTTTTACAAGAAGCTTACCATGATGCGACGTCAAAACCACACGGTTATTTGCTTCTAGATTTGAAACAGTCTACTCCCGATAATTGTCGATTCCGCACCTGTATTTTTCCGGATGATGCTCATAATTTTGTATATGTGCCAAAACGAGGATCCGGTTCTCGGTGATTTGTAAAGTATAAATAGGTCGTAACGAATGTACGAACATCATTCGACTCTCTGCCATGGCTCCAACAACAACGGCTAAAGCTTCGCTTGGGAAGAAGAATATAATCTTACTGCATGCTCTATGCCATCTGGAGAAACATCAGCGCGATTCATTATTGCACAAGATAGATCGAAACGGTGTTCGATGTATTTGTGAGTGCGCGTTAAATACATTAACCGGTGCAGTCCCGCTGAAAAAGAGTGAAAGAATAAAACTATCCAAATATAAAAAAATTTTACGGCGTCTCGTAAATAAAACTGGTAGTTGGAAGACGAAAAAACGTGTAATTGTGCAAAAGGGACGTGGTTTCTTACTACCTCTTCTTCTTCCAATCATAGGCACTGTGCTGTCTAATATTTTGACACGTAATTGACAAGACGCAGCACGCAAAGAAAATGGTTTTAGTGTCTCAAGATGCTGTCATGCCATCGCGCGAGCAGATAGAGCAGACGCGCTCCGTTCAAACACCAGGCACGACACTCAGTAGACTCGATGCGGAAATGGACGATATACTTCGCGCAGTGACTCCTGCGAACGAACGAGAGAAATGGAAACTTTACCAGCAAGTTTTACAACGTCACCAATTTTTTGTCG
Organism: Ichneumon xanthorius; assembly: GCA_917499995.1. Classification (NCBI taxonomy): domain Eukaryota; kingdom Metazoa; phylum Arthropoda; class Insecta; order Hymenoptera; family Ichneumonidae; genus Ichneumon; species Ichneumon xanthorius. The sequence continues at coordinate 1,676,740 of CAKJTD010000002.1, forward strand.
ACCAGGAGAGGCGACCTAAAATTAGCACAACCTCTTCAGTAAGTGCCAAACCTGCCGAGCAAGCATCTGAGGAAACGGTCCAGACAACTACTGAAGCTGAGAAAATATCTGACGAAGTTATTCTGGCTAGTGTACCAAAAACATATAGAAGACAAGCGGAGCAGTTATTGAATCATTTGCATGCCAGCTCCAACACCACTCTGACGTGAGATAAATCGGGAGTGGTCCATATCAACGGTGAACCAATAAAAGAATCGAATATTATAGATCTTGTAAATGATACTATGCGCCATAGAAAAACTGTGCCTGCCATTGGTCGTGAGCAATTTGGAAATGAACTCAGGCGTTTAGGGATCCCTCGTGAATTTATTGGTAATACAAGCCTGTTGTATGAGAGTCGGAATCTCAACACACCTCTAAATTCTAGACGAAACTTGGCAAAGTCAAATCCCAATACACCGGATACAAGTCAGAATAGCTTAAATTTATCAGGCAACAGGCGTCGAACTCCTACTAGTGACTCAATACGATCGTGGAAAACATTAAAACTGAAATAAAAAAAAATAGAATGGATTTATTAAAGAAGTTTTATTATGATCCTACGCATCACGCTGGATACGCCGGCGCGCCAAACCTAATTAATGCGGCTGATAACGAGAAAATTCCTCGTGAAGACGTCACTAACTGGTTAAGAACACAGGATGCTTATACACTACACAGACCTATACGACGACGATTTCCGCGGCGACACTACGCCGTCGATAATATCGATGACGTGTGGGAAGCTGATCTCGTTGATCTACGCTCTCTTAAAGATGAAAATGACGGCTCTGTTTATCTTTTAGTGGTTATTGATGTTCTCAGCAAGTATGCATGGGTTGAGACGCTGCGTGATAAAACTTGTGCAGAAACTACAGAAGGGTTCAAACGAATACTCTATCGAAGCAGTGGTCGAGCGCCTGTATGGCTACAAACAGATCGAGGCAAAGAATTTGTCGGTAGCGTTTTGCAGCGATTTTTGAAGAGTCGCGGAATAAATTTCCGAGTGGCCCGAAACCCCGATATCAAAGCCGCTATTGTAGAACGTTTCAACAGAACATTAAAGGAGCGGATGTGGCGATATTTTATACATAAAAATACACGACGCTATATCGATGTATTATAATCTATAGTGCATGCTTACAATGATACAAAACACTCTACTATCAAGATGCAACCGGCGGCCGTGACTCTGTACAATGCGGCGATCGCACGCGCAAATATGGTAAAACGATACAAGCTGTGTCACAAAGTGCCTAAATACAAGGTCGGTGAGCTTGTACGTATCAGTAAAGCAAAGTCTGCGTTCGAGAAAGGTTACGAAGCACGCTGGAGCGAAGAAATATTCAAGATTCACAAGATTATTACAAATAGACAACCGCCCATATATGAACTGGTTGATTTGAACGACGAGGAAATTGACGGGTTTTTCTATGAAGAAGAATTAAGCGTTGTAGAGAAGGAAATTGAAACGGAAGAATTTTTAATTGAAAAAATTCTCAAGACTAAAGGGAAAGGCCGTAATAAACAATACTTTGTTAGCTGGCGCGGATACCCCGAAAAATTTAATTCCTGGATACCTGCAGCAAATATAGTGAATAAATAGTAGCAAAATTTAAAAAATGAGAGATCAATTTTACCTTGTGCTACCGAGCAACAGTAGTATGAAGTACTACCCCGATAATACGGTGGCACACTATATAACACAGCTTCCAAAGCAATTGAAGATGTCTGGAGAATGGGCTGTAGCCTTAACAGAAATTCAATTTCCCCGTACGTTTCTGCATGTAGATGAGATAAATAAAGCTGATGGTGGGACGCCTCCAATAACAGCTCTTAGTAACCAATATCAGTGGGTTAAGATTAACAATAACCGTAACCCAAAAAAGACTGTCATATCACTGAGCCCTTCTACACTTCCGCTAGGCACAGAATCTACTTTAGATTCTATACCACAACACGCTGTGAAAAAGCTAGCTACCTCACAGACGACTACCCCGCAAGATAATACTACCGATACCGTCACGCGAAAATATACTAAGCATCCGAAAACTCACAAAGTTATAATTCCTGCTGGGCTCTACGCCAGTGTGAAAGTGCTAATCGACACCATTAATAAAACGGATGTATTCAAAGATCATATCTACCTTGAATGTAATGAGGATATTGGCGGAATTGTAAGCTTGACACGAGTACCTGATAGCTGCGTTGTAGATAAGTGTATACTTCCACATCTTATATGTCTTGATGATAAACTTTCTAAAGCTTTGGGTTTCGAACCCGCAAAAATTATGGATATTCATAAACAATCGGTATTTATCGCAAATTATCCTGCTAATTTATCGCTATCGCTTCCTGATAAACTATTCATATTGTGACGGGGCTTTTCTGCTCCCGTCACAAAGAGAGCCAAATCTCCGGCTCTCGCGTGTATCGGCACGGCACACGGCATCCATTCTCCCGGGAAGAGTCCCTTCCAGGCGAACAGACAGGGTCAATCGCGAGCGAACCGTTCCCACGATTAATTTCGAGCTTTATTTTGTTTTCCGGTCAAATTTCTCCCGAGCGTACGGCGGTTGTAACCGCCGCAAGGACATCTCAACATCTTCCGGCAACGTACAGCAGGCTGGAGCCTTGCTACCGATCTCGCCGCAGCCGGCCACAATCAGCAGGCTGGAGCCTCGCTATCGACATCGCCCTCATCACACACGGCCGACACCTCGACACGTCGCCCGCCGTTCAGCCGCGCCGCTACCGAGGTAGCGCGACGTTACCGACAACGGGCCCTCCACCCTCCGAAGCCGCCTCGACGCGACGAGCCACCAGCTACCGAGATCTACAGCGTCCGGCTCGTCGCTATGCCGTCACCTCGCTCGTCGTACCAAAGTCCCCGTGCCTGCGCGCACCGACGCCCGTGGATATACCTCCCACCACGAGCGTACTCGGCACCTCGCGTTCTCGATATCCCGAACGCGAGGCAATTCAAAGAACCGCGCGAGATCTTCGTAATTCGGGGAACTCAGACAAATAGAGCAGAGGGCGAACCGAAATTAGGCACAGGGTGGGGGAAAAAGGACCCGCGATCGCGAGAGCGTTACTTCTCTCGGGGACTCAAGCGTAGGCCCCCGAGAAGGAAGGACGTCGTGACCGCTGCCGATCCGTGCTTAACGTCTCGCGAGAATACCGATATCTCGTCAAACGCGAAGTGGGACTTCTGGCCGAGGACAACTCGAGAAGCTCCCGCAACTGCAACATAAACCGGTGAGATCGTCGTACGTGTTCGGTTTGAGGCTAGAGAAGAATAGAGCAAACTCGACTCGTTATCGTGGGGACGGCACGCCTTCGCGCGCGAAACGCGGAATTTGTTCTCGGGTAAAAATTCAGTAAAATCCATGTTCTTCAATTTCGAATAGTTTCCGTTAGATAATTTGCCTGGAAGGTTCTCGGTTAATCTTTTATTTCACACAATAGTTTGCGCCTCGTGCGAGTCCATACTTTAATTTCATTTGAGCTTATCTAAATTCTCTTGCTATTAATTCCTAATTTAACTTTTCCGATTCTATATTTCTCTTTTCCGACTTATTTCTTTTTCCGATTTGTTTCTTTTTCCATTTTCGTATTATATATTCCGTTTCGATTTTTCCGAGATTCCGCGTACTCCCGCTGCGATCGGGCTAATAGAATAAATATCTGTTGCGAAAGGTACCGTGGCTGCGATCCACGTTTGTCGTCTGATCCGCGAGCGTCGAGATTCCGAACCTTGTCTATCGCCGACCATACATTACCGAAGTTGTGTTACCGAATAAAGTTACGGATTATTGTTATCGTTTATTGTAAAGATTTTTGGGTTATAACGGGAACGAGCGTGCCTGCTAGTCGCTTCTCGACCACGCTCCCGATATTCGCTAAAATAAAATATCTTTTGGAGTTCCCATACATTTCGTGTCGATCTCTGTTTCCTCCTCGCGGAGGTAACCGAACCACCCCCTCTACCATTTCCCAAGGCTGAGCGACACCGGGTCGCTCTCGTCTCCCGTTCGGCTCTTAAAATAAAAATTTTGCCGCGAGAGCTCGCGCTCCCGCGGCTGGCGCCCTTAAGGCCGAGTGAGACGAGTTTTGTAGCCGTCTCGATTGGGGCAAATTCTGGTGTAGGGAAAAAGCGGTTACAAATTTGGCGCCCAACGTGGGGCCCACAGCGTTAAATTTACTTAATTAAAAATCCGCGAAAAATTGGCCCCGGGGGAAACAGAGACAAGATCCCGAGCGAAATCGAAAATATCGGTAACGCGCGAACGACTTTGTTCGGATCGAAGCTCTCGCTACCTGTGTGTGGAAGAATTAGAGTACTTGTGTGATTGGGATATTTGTTTGCATGATTTTGGTCAGTGTCCGTTTCTATACTTTGTTTTGATCGTCGTCGCCGAAACCGGCGAGGCGAGCAGCGTTCCCGAGCGTAGCCGAAGCCGCACGAGCGCGACTCGGGTCGTCGTTAGACGCTCAGTACGCTGCTGTGTGTGTTGACGTGAACCCGTGCTACGACCAACCGCAACGTGCTACGCTCTCGCAGGACGAACGCAAGGAGGATTTTGGATTATCGTAATAACAGGTAACGATTCCTCCTACCATATACCATCCGAATATACCCTGTAAAGCAGTACGATCCCGAGGAATATTTTCCGTACGCGCGCAAGGCGAAACAAAATTTCGTGTGCGATTGTCCGTTCTCGCGACGATCGCCGGCACACCGTACGCCCGGGTACCGTCGGGCCGCTATCGCTGTCTCTCTCCAAACAAGAGGTCGGCCGTACCGGCTCGGTGCTCCCGTGTTTACGCTCTCGACTCGGTAGCAGCGGCCTTGTCGAGTGTAATACCGTTTCCGAATTGCCTTGCCGGCGAGAAATATTCTTCGGAAAATAATATTTCAGGAAGCCCGAATTATTCGGGATCGTTATATTTTTCTTTTGTGGGCCGCTGACTTGCGATAGCTCTCGGGGCACCGTGAGCACGTGCTCCCGGGACAGCGAGCAGCCGTCGTGTCCTACCTTACCGACTCCCCTCGGGTCGGTAACTTAAAATTTATGTGATTATTTTTTTTCCCCCTTTCTTTTCTCTTCACCTTTCGTTTCGCCCCTCGGTAACTTCTTTCCTCAATTTCCTTTCATTTCTTAAATTGATCTATTTATTCTCTTGTCTTTTTTTTTTTTTTTTTTTTTTTTTTTTTTTTTGCTTTTTGCTCGATTTTTTTTTCCCTTCGATTTAATTCTTTTTATTATCAGTTTTTCTTTTGTTATTGGTTATTATTAAAATTTTTTTTTTCCCGTTTTTTTTGGTTATTAATTCTTTTCTTTCGTTTAATCATTAATTTTCCTTTCTAAATTCTTTTTTTGTAACACTTCTATTGCTTTTTATTTTTTTTTCTCCATCTTCTCTTTCTTTCCTTTTTCTTTTTCCCCTTTCCTTCCACTCTCTTAATTTTCTTTTACCCCGTAATAAACCTTTTTTTTCCCGTCCAATTTTTTTTTCCCCCGGATATAACATCTACAGAGGCCAAAGACATACGCCATACGCATCGGCGCCTGGACAGCCAATAAAAGAATTCCGCGATCCTTGCGTGTAAAATCCCGCGACCTGTCATCGGGAGTGCCGCGTCCGCGTAACAGTGCTCGCGAGTGCAAGTGTCCGCGAGTGTGAGTGGGGGTAAGCGTCGACGGGACCGATCTCGAGCTCCCGCGTGAGCTACGACAGTCGCGCGTTCGGGTAATTTCGGGTCGCGCCGAGGCCACACGACATCCGTCACTCGCGAATATCGGGATGGCGCACGGCACGAGTGATACGGGGCCGATGGAAACAGTTCACGAGATCGACCTGTCAGCTGATCGTCTCCGTCACGAACTGCAACAGCGTGGGCTCTCGATCGTGGGGGAAGCAAACGAGTTGCGGGATCGACTCCTATCGAGTCTTTTAATTTCGCTCGATCCGGCCGGAGCAGTCGCGAATACCGATAACAATACTCGCGCTCCAACGAATAATCATGGGCCACCCCCCGCGAATACTATGCCCCGAAATGACCAGGCGCCTCCGCCTGGGAATGCGATACCGGCGTACGAGGCACTACCCCCGCCGCCGCGACCGCCTGTCCCTCCCGAGGGGGGGCCAGGAGCGAACCCGAACGCTCTCGCGCGACGACACCGCGATTATGATTTACCGCGCGATCCTCCGTATAACAACAATTTCGACCGGAATTTTCCTCCGCCTCAAGGCCATTCGTCCCCCGTGCGAACGCGAGATTATACACCGAATTATTCGACACTTAATAACTCGCGCTCGGTCGCCGATCTTTTGCGAAAATGGGACCTACGGTTCTCGGGTCGAAGGGGGGAGGATGCCATGGGCTTCCTCACGCGCATCGAGGAAGCACGCGAGATCGTACCCATTTCGGACGCCGATCTACTTCCCTGTATACCGCTCGTTTTGACAGGGATCGCGCTCACGTGGTACCGCGGAGAACGAACGCGCATACGAAGCTATCGGGAATTCGAGGACGCTTTTCTGGCTCGGTTTGGTGATCCCGATCTACAGTTCACGCTCCGCGAAGAATTACTACGCCGCACCCAGGGAGAGGGGGAGGATACAGTCGACTTTCTGACATGTCTCCGAGCGTTACTCGACCGAGTAGTTCCGCCGTTCTCGTTACGCGAACAACTAGATTACGCGCATCGGAATATGTTACCGCGGTTACAAATCGCCATTCGGCGTAACGATTTTCGTTCGTTCACCGATCTCGAACGCATCGCGGTACGGGTAGAGCGCAGTTACCAGGCTGATCGGTATTATCAGCCGCCTCCGCCGCCGGAACGATCGGCCTTCCCCGATCTCGCGTACCGGCCGTCGCGATCATACCAGCGACGAAGCGACGCGAATTACGCGGTTTTCGGAGAAGCGCGCGCACCCAGCTCCGAGCGCGTACGGCGTCCGAACTCTCGCGACGCGCGTAGGGGGGAACGATCGCCCTCCGCCGACCGCCAAGGTTACCGCGGCCATACTCCGGAAAAGATAACCGATCGGGGAAATTATCGCGCGCGTACGCCGGAAAAACGGGACGAAAGGAGGGATGAACGATCCCGATACCGGTCGCCAGCCCCGCAATATAACGGGCGTCAACCATCGTCGCGCTCCGATTCGGCGACACGACGCGTACATTATCCCGACGAACGGGATCGGGCCAGATCTCCCGCGCCGCGATCGAAAACGTCGCCGGGGGAATACCGTTCGGTAGCTCACCGCTCACCCACGCCGGGACGAACCGAGACACGCGACGCCGGCGCGAATAGGGAATTGACCTGCTGGAATTGCGGGAAAGAGGGACATCGATCGATCGGATGTCTTGCCCCGAAAATCGTTTTTTGTTATCGATGCGGGAAGAAAGATGCGCGAACAACGGACGACCACGCGTGTTCGGGAAACGCGTCCCGGAGCCACCCGTGAACGCGACGGTGGCTCCCGAAAAATCGATACCGATTTCCCCGAACGCGTCCCCGACTTTAAATGATTTCCCGGATTTTCCTAAATTATTGGTGGAATACTTCTGTAGTCCGCTTCGAAGCTCGCGTAATAAAATGGTACTACTCGTCGTGGTAAAATTAGGGGAACACCTCGTGCCAGCGATCGTAGACAGCGGGTCTACGAGCACGTACCTCGGCAGAGGGGGACTCGCGATCGCTACCGAGTTGGGATATCTCCCCCGGAGCGTACCACCAGCTTCCGCGACTATCGCCGACGGGGGTCAAATTACGTGCGACGAGGAAATCGACCTTACCGTGACACTCGAGGAACGCGAGCGGCCCATCGTGGCCCGCGTATTTCCGTCCCTACCGGTACCGTTACTACTCGGATTAGACACACTTAGTATTTTCGAGATCGTCGTCGATCACGCTCGGCGCGTATGGAGTTTCAGCGGCGATAGTTCTCGCGAATTTAAATTTATGGGAAGCGACTCGGCCGCACACGCGAACATCCTCCTCGGCATTTCCGATCTCGAGCGTAGTGAGAGCGAACGGCTCTCGGCGTTTCTTAATCACGAGCTTCCGAAGCTCCGCGCTGCGCCGGGACGCACCGATTTAATTGTGCATCATATCGATGTCGGGGATAGCGCGCCGATTAAACAGCGATATTATCCCGTAACCCCGATCATCCGCGACGCGATGAATGCCGAGGTCGACCGGATGCTCGAAGCGGGCGTCATAGAGCCTTCGAGCAGCGACTGGTCCACACCAATCGTTATGGTCAAGAAACCGAATAACACCTACCGGTTTTGTCTCGACTTCCGCAAGGTGAACGGGGTCACGAAAAAAGACGCCTATCCGCTCCCGTATATGAACCAAATTCTTGATCGGTTGCGTTCGGCCAAATATATCTCTACGCTCGATTTAAGCCAGGCTTATCATCAGATCCCGTTAAGCCCGGAGTCGCGAGAGATCACGGCGTTTACCGTACCACAGCGCGGTCTCTTCCAATTCACGCGTATGCCGTACGGTCTAACAAATGCTCCCGCGACCTTCCAACGCCTCTTAGACCGCTTAATCGGGCCGGACATGGAGCCACACGCATTCGCATACCTCGACGATATTATTATCGTAACCGAGACCCTCGAGGAACACCTCGCGTGGCTTAAACGCGTTTTCGATACGATCACGGGAGCCGGCTTGCTAATTAACCCCGACAAATGCGAGTTTTGCTGTCCGGAAGTGCGATATCTCGGCTTTCGCGTCAACCGCCACGGTCTACAAGTCGACCCTGAAAAGACCGAGCCTATCCGAAATTTTCCCGCGCCCACGAGTATAAAGCCATTGAGACGATTTCTCGGTATGGCCTCGTAGTATCGTCGATTCGTTCCCCATTTCGCGGAGATCGCGGCACCCCTTACGAAGCTCACGAAAAAGAGCCAGCGATGGATATGGAGAACCGAACAACAATTAGCGTTCGAAAAATTACGCGAGGCTCTCGTGAACCCTCCAACTCTTTCGTGTCCCGACTTCAACGCGAAGTTCACGCTCCAGACGGACGCGAGTCTGAGCGGGTTAGGCGCCGTGCTCACACAATCAATCGATGGCGTCGAGCACCCGATCGCGTACGCGAGCCGAGCCCTTTCCGCGGCCGAACGAAATTATTCGACGACGGAGCAGGAATGTTTAGCCATTCTTTGGTCAATTCGAAAATTCCGAGCCTACCTCGAGGGATACCGCTTCACGGTTATAACCGATCACCATAGTCTTCGGTGGCTACAGACACTAAAAGATCCCGCCGGGAGATTAGCGCGTTGGGCCTTACAACTCGCTCAGTATGATTTCGAGGTTGTGCATAGAAAGGGTGCGCTAAATCACGTACCCGATGCCCTCTCTCGGATGTTCGAAGGACAGCCACCCTCGGCCGAAAACGTTCCCGACACCGTCGATCTCGCGTCACTCGCTCTCGTATCAGGCATTACGGGGGGAGAATTAGTGGAACGCGAACCGATCGACGCACTCGCCGATCGTTGGTACGCGCGGAAAATCCACGCTGTCGCGACCGCGCCTAACCGATTTCCGAACTGGAGGATAATCGAGAATCGGCTTTACGTTCATCGCCGTACGAAGCGCCGAGTGCTACCGAAAGGTGATTACTCGGAGTGGAAACTCGTCGTTCCACAGGCCTCCCGTCCGGAAGTACTCCGTGAAAATCACGATGCACCGCAGGCCGGACACCTAGGCGTCGATAAAACTTACGCCCGAATTTTTAATTCGTATTTTTGGCCCGGGATGATTCGCGACGTGATTCGCCACGTACGACACTGCGGTGTGTGTCAACGCACGAAGGCGGAACAGCTGCCGCCCATCGGATTAATGGGTAGAAGAATCGTTGACGAGCCGTGGACGGTCGTAGCCGCAGATATTATGGGCCCGCTACCGAAAAGCCATTCAGGTTGCGCGTACGTTCTCGTGATACAAGATCTGTTCACGAAGTGGGTCGAATGTTGTCCGCTACGAAAGGCGAACGGGAAGAAAATCGGCGAAGCTCTCGAGGAGTTAATATTTTCGCGCTGGGGAACGCCTCAAATTTTGTTAACCGACAACGGTACCGAGTTCGCGAATAATCATCTGAACGCGTTAGTTACCGACCGGGGAATTCACATCTCGCGCACGCCACCGTATCACCCGCAGGCAAATCCGGTCGAGCGAGTAAATCGGGTATTAAAAACAATGATCGTGTCGTTCATCGAGAACGATCACCGTGCGTGGGACGAACACCTGTCCGAGTTTCGATTCGCTTTTAATACCGCTTTCCACTCGTCGATAAATAATACGCCCGCGTACCTCAATTTCGGTCGAGAGCCCAAGCCGCACAATTTCTATCGTCGTCGCGAAGAAGGCGATTTGGAAATCCTCCCGTTACCGCTCGACGAATGGTCCGAACGAATGCGAGATCTCGAGAACGTTCGGGTCAAAGTCTCACACGACCTTGAGGAAGCGTATCAACGACAAGCGGCACAGTACAACAAACATCATCGCGACCAAACCTTTGAGGCAGGAGATCTCGTACTCCGACGACAACGAATTCTGTCCTCGGCGGCCCAAAATCAAGCCGCCAAGTTATTCAAACGATTCGAAGGACCCTTCAGAGTCCGTACCGTTCTCTCGCCAGGGGTCTACGAGATCGAGGACCCTCAGTCGAGAAAAACTCACATTGTAGCGGCCAAAGACTTACGTGTTTATTTTCCTCCACTACAGGATACCGGTCCCGTGGAAGACAGCGACGATGAGCCAGACCGGACGAGGCGCGTGGCGAGGACGCCGGTACATCGGTCCGGGAACCCCGCCGACGACGGCCGATCACCCGACACCGTCGACACCACCCGACGAGTTACCCGCTCCCGTCGCCCGGCGCCCGATCGACCTCTGGAAGGTGTGGGCGAAAATTAAGGAGTATGGCCACCCCGAGACAACTCCAAGGAAGAGCCCGGAGGTGACCACGACGTCGGCCGACCCGTCGAAGGCTAACGAAGCCACCGAAGCCGAACCCTCGGCCTCCCTCCGGCCGAGTCAGGTCGACCCGCGGAGACGCCCAGTCACCGTTTACCCGGGTGGAGGAGCTCCTCCCCGGGTCGTGTACGAACCGATCCCGGACCCGGACGCGACCGAGACCGCCAAGATCCGGAAGGTCCCGCCACCGCGTCAGTGGACACCGGCCCGCGCGGCCAGACCTCCCCCACCGGTCTTACCGCGTCCGCGCCCAGTACGGCCCAGCAAAAATTGCTGGAATTGCGGAGAGGAGGGACACGAGCGAGGCCAGTGCGGGCTCCCGAAACGCCCGGACGTCGACGTCTGTTATGTCTGCGGAACCGTCGGCGTCCGCGTCAACACCTGCCCGCGCTGTAGGGACCACTGGCGGAGCCTGGGCTGTCTCACGGTCCAGGAGGAGAGAGCTGCCGAAGGCCTTCGTCGTCTCCGACAGGCCCGTCAAAGCGGCCCTACCGACGCCAAGCGCGGCTAGAGGACCCACCGTCGAGGGACACCGCCGACAGATCCTTTCTATTTTTTCTTTTTCCCCATAGTATAACTTAGCTTTTATATTTACCTCCACCTCTTTTTTTCCCTACACTACTTTCCGCTCTCTCTACCCACCGTCCAGTATATATCTTTTTTTCCCTGTGTGTTTTATTTCATCTTATTTTTTTTCCTCTTTCGATTCGTTCCGCTATTAAAACGAAACTCGGCCTAGGGGCCATGTATCGCGTTTTCCGACCGACCCCGCCGTAGAGAGGCGGGAAATAAAATTCATATCTAATGAACCATAAGGGCTACCGAGTCACTCAGCACCCCTCCCCTCCCCATTCCTGGAATCGTGGAGGCTAAGGGTGAACAGGTAATTGTGCTCGTACTTGTGTTGTTTATGCATGCCACGCTTGGATCCGCCCGCGGATCGCCATTCGCTACCGTTAAGAGTACATGCCATTTCTTTTTTTGTGTTCACCTCGACCTGACCATGTCTGCTCGCCCATACGAAGGTTTGCCGTCTCCCGAAAGTTATTTGATTGTTGCCTCCCGAGCTGTACCACGGTCTCATACGGCCGAGGACGGCCTTACCGTAGGGGGGGAGGAGTTGTGACGGGGCTTTTCTGCTCCCGTCACAAAGAGAGCCAAATCTCCGGCTCTCGCGTGTATCGGCACGGCACACGGCATCCATTCTCCCGGGAAGAGTCCCTTCCAGGCGAACAGACAGGGTCAATCGCGAGCGAACCGTTCCCACGATTAATTTCGAGCTTTATTTTGTTTTCCGGTCAAATTTCTCCCGAGCGTACGGCGGTTGTAACCGCCGCAAGGACATCTCAACATCTTCCGGCAACGTACAGCAGGCTGGAGCCTTGCTACCGATCTCGCCGCAGCCGGCCACAATCAGCAGGCTGGAGCCTCGCTATCGACATCGCCCTCATCACACACGGCCGACACCTCGACACGTCGCCCGCCGTTCAGCCGCGCCGCTACCGAGGTAGCGCGACTTTACCGACAACGGGCCCTCCACCCTCCGAAGCCGCCTCGACGCGACGAGCCACCAGCTACCGAGATCTACAGCGTCCGGCTCGTCGCTATGCCGTCACCTCGCTCGTCGTACCAAAGTCCCCGTGCCTGCGCGCACCGACGCCCGTGGATATACCTCCCACCACGAGCGTACTCGGCACCTCGCGTTCTCGATATCCCGAACGCGAGGCAATTCAAAGAACCGCGCGAGATCTTCGTAATTCGGGGAACTCAGACAAATAGAGCAGAGGGCGAACCGAAATTAGGCACAGGGTGGGGGAAAAAGGACCCGCGATCGCGAGAGCGTTACTTCTCTCGGGGACTCAAGCGTAGGCCCCCGAGAAGGAAGGACGTCGTGACCGCTGCCGATCCGTGCTTAACGTCTCGCGAGAATACCGATATCTCGTCAAACGCGAAGTGGGACTTCTGGCCGAGGACAACTCGAGAAGCTCCCGCAACTGCAACATAAACCGGTGAGATCGTCGTACGTGTTCGGTTTGAGGCTAGAGTAGAATAGAGCAAACTCGACTCGTTATCGTGGGGACGGCACGCCTTCGCGCGCGAAACGCGGAATTTGTTCTCGTGTAAAAATTCAGTAAAATCCATGTTCTTCAATTTCGAATAGTTTCCGTTAGATAATTTGCCTGGAAGGTTCTCGGTTAATCTTTTATTTCACACAATAGTTTGCGCCTCGTGCGAGTCCATACTTTAATTTCATTTGAGCTTATCTAAATTCTCTTGCTATTAATTCCTAATTTAACTTTTCCGATTCTATATTTCTCTTTTCCGACTTATTTCTTTTTCCGATTTGTTTCTTTTTCCATTTTCGTATTATATATTCCGTTTCGATTTTTCCGAGATTCCGCGTACTCCCGCTGCGATCGGGCTAATAGAATAAATATCTGTTGCGAAAGGTACCGTGGCTGCGATCCACGTTTGTCGTCTGATCCGCGAGCGTCGAGATTCCGAACCTTGTCTATCGCCGACCATACATTACCGAAGTTGTGTTACCGAATAAAGTTACGGATTATTGTTATCGTTTATTGTAAAGATTTTTGGGTTATAACGGGAACGAGCGTGCCTGCTAGTCGCTTCTCGACCACGCTCCCGATATTCGCTAAAATAAAATATCTTTTGGAGTTCCCGTACATTTCGTGTCGATCTCTGTTTCCTCCTCGCGGAGGTAACCGAACCACCCCCTCTACCATTTCCCAAGGCTGAGCGACACCGGGTCGCTCTCGTCTCCCGTTCGGCTCTTAAAATAAAAATTTTGCCGCGAGAGCTCGCGCTCCCGCGGCTGGCGCCCTTAAGGCCGAGTGAGACGAGTTTTGTAGCCGTCTCGATTGGGGCAAATTCTGGTGTAGGGAAAAAGCGGTTACAATATATACAGATATATGTGAAAATTATATAACCGGCGATGCTCAGACACCTCTGTTACGTATCGTACCTGTAGATAATACAAATTATATTTATGGGTCTACGCAAACTAAATCATTCTACCCGCCAATTTACATACCTTTATTACGGACTGAATTCGGCACGATCGAGATAGATATAAGGACCGACACTGGTAAACCTGTACCATTCCAGAGTGGAACGTTGACCGCTACATTACATTTTAAGCGTATACGATAAAATATATCGCTATGGATCGATATATTGATCATTACGAGAGCCAGGTCGGCGGCGGTGTTGATCGTGTTTTCATTGGGGCTCCCTATCAACGAGGCCATGGCCTAGGAAGCTTTCTCAGTGGTTTATTTCGACGTGCATTACCATTGCTCACTCGTGGCGTTCGCCCTGTCGGAAAAGAAGCGCTACATGCTGGTATGAATATATTGGGTGATGTTGCACACAACACTCCCTTCAAAAATTCATTCAGAGACCGTATGACCGAGAGTGGGAGAAATTTGAAGCGCAAGGCCGACGAAACATTTGAGAGTCTCATGCAGGGTTCAGGATATAAAATACAGGACCGCTCGGCACAGCATCATTCGTTGTTTGGTCACGCTAGTCCTCACATCGGTACTCCTACACGTAGAGCTCTAAAACATACTAAAACTCGTAAGCCTAGAAAAGCTACAAAGAAAAAGAAAAAAGTTTCAACTGATAAACGTAGTAAGAAAAAGGGGCGTAAATCAGCAAAGTCTAAGAAAAAACCTACCAGAAAAACTAAAAAAACAAAAATTGTTAACCGTAAAAAACGCACCGTTGCAGATATATTTGGCTAATTAACTAAATAAAATGTCTTTCTTACACGCGCACTCTTGCGAGTGCTTGAAATCAGAGCTGGATTTATTCACTCTCCCACCAACGCAGACAAGTATAGAAGGTTCTCAAGGAATTCATTATAAGCCCATTTCTTCACTAACAGATGAGGCTCCCATTGAATTTGTTTTCCCCGGTCATGGTGATGAATACATTGATCTAGCCCATACAATGCTAAACTTACGTATTAAGTTACAACCCAGGAACGGCGCCGTTGACGCTCATGATAAAGTAGCACCTGTTAACAATCTACTGCATTCATTATTCAATCAACTAGATGTATCATTCAACCAGAAACTTGTATCACCCTCGAATAATGCCTATGCGTACCGAGCATACATTGAATCACTACTGACTTACAAGGCTTCAACAAAAGCCTGTCAACTCGGCGCCAGTATGTGGATAGATGATACACCGTCATTTTTCAACTCTCAACCAGTTTCGACGGCTCCGCCGGCTGAGGGTAGACAAGCCCCCGTGCAAGCGAACAAAGGTTTAGCGGCGAGGCAGGCTATAATGGCGAATGGTAAAACGGTAGATCTTACCAGATATCTACATTCTGATATCTTCAATCAGGAAAAGTTTTTACTCCACGGTGTTGAACTACGCCTTCGTCTTATACGGTCGAGAGATGCTTTTTGTCTTATGGACGCGTCTGGGAAGGATTATACGGTGCATATAGTCGATGCTAGTCTCATTGTCCAACGTGTTAAAATTAGTCCGGGTGTTTTGCTAGCCCATGCTAAGGCTTTGAGTAGAGGAACGGCTAAATATCCGTTTACTCGAGTTGAAGTGAAACCATTTACTATTCATGCAGGTGTTCATGGCGAAACACTTGATAATGTTGTATACTTGGTCAGCTTCCGAGACGGATAGTACTGAGCTTGGTCGATAATCGAGTCTTCAATGGAGATAGAACTATGAATCCGTTTAATTTTCACCACTACTCATTAAATTTCTTATCCCTCTACGTAGACGGTGTACAGGTACCTAGTAAGCCTTTGCAACCTGATTATGATGACGGCCTTTACACCGAGTCATATCATACTCTAGTTTCTGGTACGGGAATACTTTGGGATGATGATAGTTGTGGTGTAGCAAAAGATGCGTATCCGTTTGGTAACTGTCTATACTGCTTCGATTTAACGCCCGATCTTTCTGCTGGGCGAGCCGGCCACTGGAATCTTGTGCGACACGGTAGCGTGCGTGTAGAAATACGTTTCAAGACTGCTTTAACGAGTACTGTAAATTGTATTGTGTACTCGGAATTCGATAATGTCGTCGAGATCGACGCTTCCCGACAGGTCATGGTAGACTTTTCGGGGTAAGCCTGCGTGCTTCAATAATTATCTAAGATTAGTAAATATTATTATATTATAAGGATTGTAAGGTTTTCTATTAATAATAAATATGTAAACACAGAATTAAGCGGATTTATGTTTTTATTCGATTTTTAATCTCTCGAAAACCTCCACCAACTCCCGCATTTCATCATCATCATCATCATTTTTAACAATATTAAATCCTCCCGTCGCTTTCGACTCTTCTCCTTTTTTCTTCTTCAACTCCTCTGCTTCTTCACGCCTTTTTCGCTTCTCAGCTTCGACCTTTTCGCTGCATCGTGGATGGTCCTCACGGATGCATTCACAGGGCTGCTGCTGCTGCTGCTATAATAAACGAATGTTTATATTATATTTAAAGAATCGGTCTTTATTACTGCGTGTTTTAATTATTAAGCTAAGTGTTACTCACCGATGCCCGCAATTGTCGCCGCCTTTCACGAGCGAAATATTGACATCTCCGAATAAACCATATTTTCGG
The DNA here is from genome assembly GCA_917499995.1 of Ichneumon xanthorius. NCBI lineage: Eukaryota > Metazoa > Arthropoda > Insecta > Hymenoptera > Ichneumonidae > Ichneumon > Ichneumon xanthorius. The sequence goes on from CAKJTD010000002.1 coordinate 1,693,419, forward strand.
ATGCTGTTTCGGATACTGCATCCGGTTGTTCCGTCGGGGTGTAGGCTTCGTCCTCGGATGCTGCACCACCCCGTGCCTAGGCCGTTCTTCCACACGCATTCCTCTCTGTTGGGTCGCGTGGTTACGCCTCGTGAATACTTCCACAGGTTTTGCTCTTCGGTGGACCATTTTTAGATGTATACCGTACGAGAATTATTTTGCAACTGAACACTGACTATCTCCCGTCGAAACAGCAGGACTCTTGCAAGGTGTAGTAAAATCGTGGGGGGTGATCGAAGAGGCTGTTTACGTCACTTTTCTTCTCAGCTATTTGTAGGCAGGCGTCTCAAGGGGTTGGACCATTATAGGACAAAAAAGTCAAACTGACGAGTTAGAGACACACCCCCGCTCATCCCCTCCATTGCCAAAATCTCTCAGATGCATCTGCAGCGCTCATCGGTAGTACATAACGATCCTTCGACAGTAGCGGTTGTACTTACTGGACCATAACATTTTGCACCAAAATGGACTACGTCATCGATATTCAAGGGTTTTACGACAAGGATGACTGCTTCATTGCTAAAGAAGTAGCTGTCGTTACGCTAGACAAAGAGTACGTCGGCTATTGGATCACCGCTCCAGCATACGTTTTCACGGATCTCCCGAGATCAGTGCGCGCGAAGAATGATTGGACGACTCGCCATCATCACGGCCTGGAGTGGTTCGAAGGAGACGTAGGAATCAGAACACTACGCGCAAATCTCCGACAGATCACGCGGGCTGCTGGAACCATTTATACTCGCGGGCGTGAAAAGGCGAAATACCTCCAAAATGTTACGGCACGTGAGATAAAAAACCTTGAGGAAAGCGACTGTCCATCATTCAACGATCTGCCCTCCTCGACGCAAGTCTGTCTGCATCACGGACTCTTAAACAGGCCAGAGCTATCTGTGCTTTAAACAACGCTGTAAAATTAAAGGAGTGGATTCTTCGCGACGTAGCTCCTACAGCCACGCGGATACAACAGTTTGAATTCTCACCTGAACCTATGAATCTGAAGAAGCCACGCGACTGTTACTCTCCAGTCGTAACAAGTGATGAATACGATCCAGATTGGCCAGGCATTGCAGGGCTTACACTCTAAAGTCTCGCGAAGTGTTCATGCAGCCGATCAGATTCCAACTCTGTTAACGAGACCGACAGCTCTTGTTGTGAACACTGACGACCACACGCGCCCTGGAACACACTGGGTCGCAATCTACATCGATGGCCGAGGACGTGGATCGTACTTCGACAGCTACGGCATTCCGCCGCTTGTACCAAGCCATATCCACCGCTTACGCAAGAACTGCACCCTCTATCGATGGAATACCAAGCAAATTCAAAGCCTCTCTTCAAATGTGTGTGGCCAGTTTTGTATTATGTTCCTTTATCATATGTGTGGTGGGGGATCTCTACTACAATTCCGGAATCTTTTCACCGCCGATCTCAAACAAAACGATCGAATCGCCGCAAGATTTCATAAACGTATAATGAGTAAGCTGGCGACTGATACGAAAAACATTAATAAACACTCTGGAAACTCGTTAACGGGTCGCGGAGTCTGTGTTAAAAAATTTCTTCAACATTGCTGTGCTAGACTGAATAATTTTTAAGTTTGTATACATAAAAAAACCTGTACAACTAGATTTAAGAATAAAAAAAATGCAAACTATATTGTAAACATTTTAAACAAAATTATTTTTTACTTACCTTTCCCTCATCCGTTTCATATAACTTTTTTTTACATAAGCTGAAAAAAAAACATTTTTCCATGCGGGAATCGAACTCACGCTCCCAAGAAAAACGGTGCTTGAATTCGACGCTTTAGGCCTCTCGACCAAGCTAGCTTACCCAAAGCCTTCAGCTACCCTCGAGAAGCACCCTACGTGCGAGAGCATGAGCGCTGCCACCCGCAGCAAGCCAGCGCGTGGAGAATCCAAGATGGCGCGACTCGCTGCTACGTCGCCACGAGCTCTCCCTGTGCACTCCGTATACTTCAGCTATCCGCCGCTACATAGTGTGCGCGCTGCATCACTCAACACGCTCTCCGCGCAAGAGAGAGAGAGAGAGAGAGAGGGGATGCGATGGGCCCGCCGCCGCTCGGCCGCCAGCGTAACCCAAAAATCCAACATGGCGCGACTCGTCGCTACGCCGTCACCAGCTGGCCCCGCGGGCGCTCCAGCCAACTCACCCCCGCTACACCAAACACCCCCACCACGCTCTCACGCCCTTCCACTACACGCTCACTCCCTCCCTTCACTACCCTCTCTCCATCATCCCCTCCGTCCACTGCTCAAGTCGAGCTAGCCAAGTGATCGACCAGGGGTGGGTGGTCGGGACTTGGCAGCCGAAGAAGCAACATCTCCTTCAGCTCCGCACCCTGGCCACCCTCTCCTCCCCAGGGGAGACGCGGGGGAGACGCGGGGGGAAGGGGAGGGGGAAAACCACCCCAGCAACGAGCCGGCGGGGACTAGCGGCCCGGCCGAGCACGCTACACAGCATCCCCACCCCTCAAAGCCGCCATCTTGAAAAAATCCTTATAGGTACTGTCGTCTACTATCGTCAAAATTATAATTATAATCAAGGTTTCAATTCAAATCCACGATATAATTTTAACCAAAACCAGAATTCCAATCAAAATTCAAACATTAATCAAAATCGGAATTTTAATTCCAATCCAAATTCCAATCAGAACCAAAATTTCAATCAGAATTTTAACCAAAATAGACATTTTAATCGGAACCAGAATTATCAGAATCGGAATTTTAACCAAAGTCGAAACTTCAATCAAAATTTTTGTCAAAATCGAAACTTTAATCCAAATTTTAATCCATCTTATAATCAGAATCGGAATTTTAATCAATCTTCTAATCAAAATCGGACTTTTAATCAAAATTTTAAGCAAAACCAGAATTTTGGCTCGGGGTTAAACCGCGAAAATAATCAGATGTCAAACGATCAAGGAGCAATGTCCTATGCTCAAATGGCTAATCAGGACTCTCAATCAAATAGTTCTAATGTGATTTGCCATTACTGTGGAATAAAAGGACATGTGATGTACGAATGTCCGCAACGCATACAATATAATAACAGGCGAGATGCGATACAGGGAAACGAGAGTGGCCAGCCAGTAAAGGGTGCGCCGGCAGAGGCCGAAGCGAATCCGCACCCAATATATTCAGTACAAACTACACCTCAACCATAGAGGAACAATGTCGAATAATTGACGTATTTCTGGTAAGGCCGGAGAAAGGAATTATTCCTCCTACGATTGAATTAAAAAGTAATGACCTTCAGGATTCTGTTATTATGTTGTTGGATACGGGAGCTGGTAAAAATGTGTTAAAAGAAAAATGTTTGAACGAAAATAATATGATATGGAGAGATGAAATTTTGAGACTTAGTGGAATAACGGATGAATTTATTTATACGTCAGGGTACGTAATAATTGAAACTTTGGGACGAGAAGCGGTGTATCATATTGTGGCTAATAATTTCCCTACTAAGCAAAATGGAATTTTGTCTAATGATTATTTTCGAGAAAATTTAGTTAAAATAGATAATGAATACAGTATGCTCAAGGTTCGCGATAAAGAAATAGAATTTTTTACTCAGGAAAGTATGATTTTTCCACCGAAAACTAAAAAACTTTTTTATGTGAGGATAAATGATGACACGATTCGCGAGGGATACTTGGCTCCTGTGGACTTTGGTGAAGGGGTAGTGGTTGAACAATCACTGGTGCAGAACATCAATGGGAAATGTTTTTTCAATATCACTAATAATCGAGGCGAACTAATCGAAATACGAATTCCTACCATGAAGTTGGCTAGCAGTCCTGCCGAAATTAAGGAAAAAACGTGGGTAAAAGAAGTAAAAGAAAAAAACGAAGAAATATATGTCATGAGTCGAAATACGGAAAATAATATAAATACAGTTGAAAGTGATTCTGGGAGTGACGGGGATAATCCGAGGTTGGAAAGTAAAAATATAGAAATACATTGTACGGAAAATAATGAAGAAAATATAAATGTTGACAGAAATGAATGGGTAAAAATACTGTATGAAACGTTTGAAACAGCTTTGAAAAGAGTTAAAAGAGAAAAGAAAATAGAAAGAGAAAAGAAAAAGGAAAAAGATTTAAACAAGGGAAATTCAAGTTCAGTTGAGAAAATACCAGAAAATTCAAGAATAAGTCAAAAAGTTGTTACAGAAAAGGATAAAGAGGAAAAAGAAAATTCAGAAATAGATACAAAAGAACAATCACGGGAATTAATTTTGTCAAGTGAAATGCCAGAAAATGCAGAAATAAATCAATTATTTGTTACAGAAGAAAATAAAAATGAAGCAGTAAATTCAGAAGAAAAATCAGGAAAATTAAATGAATTACGTAATAAATCTGAGTCAGTGATGAAAGAAATAGAAAATAAGAAGGAAAATTTAACAGAAAATTTTAAATCTCATGAATTTTGTCATCCCTTAATAGGAGTTCAATTTTACGGATCAGAAAAATGTTTTTGTGTCAACGCTAAGCTCCAAGATGAGACTCGATTACCGAAAGTTTTAAAATTGTTGAGATTGACTGGATTAGATGAACAAGAGACAAACGCTGTACATGAAATTATTAAATATGGAACAGATCGATTCCACATACCAGGGGAAAGATTAGAAGCGACAAACGTGATAACACACCGAATTCCAACTACGGATGATTTTCCAGTTAATTCTAAACAATATCAATTCCCCGAAGTTCACAAAGATGAGATTAAAAGACAGATAGGAGAATTTCTAGAAGCAGGATACATCAGACAGTCGACGTCTCCATATAATACACCAGTGTGGGTAGTTACCAAAGAAATTAGATTCACAGGGAAATAAAAAGTGGAGAGTAGTTCTGGACTTTCGGCAATTAAATGATAAAACGATTGGGGATGCTTATCCCTTGCCCAATATTGTTGACATATTAGATCAATTGGGGGGAGCTCAATATTTCTCAGTTTTCGATTTAGCCTCGGGATTTTACCAGATAAAAATGCATCCAGAAGATTGTCATAAAACAGCTTTTACAACACCTTATGGACACTACGAATATGTTCGAATGCCGATGGGATTGAAGAATGCACCTCCTACATTTCAAAGAGCAATGGATATGGTTTTGATGGGCTTACAAGATCACGAATTATTCGTTTATTTAGATGATATTGTGGTATACGCAAAGACATTGAAAGAACATAATAAAAAATGCAAACGATTAATAGACAGATTAAGGAAAGCTAATTTGACTTTACAACCTGATAAGTGTGCATTTTTAAAGAAAGAAGTTGGATATTTGGGACATGTAATTAGTCGCGATGGTTTAAAACTCGATCCAAAGAAAGTTGAATCGGTCAGAAATTTTCCAAGGCCAACTAATGTAAAGAAAATTCGTCAATTTTTGGGATTAACAGGATATTATCGTAGATTCATTGAGGGCTACGCTAAATTAGCAAAGCCATTAACTAACCTTTTAAAAGATAACACACCCTTTTTATGGAAAAATAGCCAAGAAGAGGCATTTGAGGAGCTTAAAGAGAAACTTTGTACCGAACCAGTTTTGATATTCCCGGATTTTTCAAAACCCTTTGTTGTAACAACCGATGCTTCAGGTTATGCAATCGGAGGAATTTTGTCACAGGGACCTATAGGGAAGGATAGACCAATAGCATATGCTTCACGGACACTTAACGAAGCTGAAACAAAATATGATACTTATGAAAAGGAAGCCTTGGCAATTGTCTACAGCGTTTTGCATTTTAGACCATATTTATACGGGAAAACGTTTACTTTGGTGACTGACCATAAGCCTTTAGTATGGTTTAGAACTTGTAAGGATGGTAACACACGGATTCTTAGATGGAGATTGAAATTGGCTGAATATGAGTACGATGTAGTATATAAAACAGGGAAAACAAATGTAAATGCCGTTGCCTTATCTCGAAATCCAATTGTGAGTAAAGAAAATGGGGTGGAGGAAGAAATATTTATCACGGAAGTTAGAGGACGGATGGAATGGACCGATGAAGAGATGCTGAGATTCTTTGAGGATGATAACGATGAAAACGATGGTGTAAGTGATGAGGAAATAAAAGCAGAAGAAGAAGAGGAGGACCCAGAGAAATTATGGAAAGAAAGTTTGAAGATTATTCAATCAGAAAAAAATAATAAAATAAATTCATCGTTGGAATCGTCGGAAAGTGAGGTTCGGCATTTTCATTTCGATCATTCTTCAGTCGACACCAGTGCAGAAGAAGGTTCAGCGGAGGAAGAGATACTATTAGGCAATCCGCTAAACAAAGGAAGATTCGTACGAGGAGCAAAGAAGCACTCGAGAAAATCAAGGCCAATTTTCAAGCGACCAAACAAGGACAAAAAGAAATACAAGAGGCTGACAAAATAAACAAGAAAAAGAAGGTGAAAATTAAAAAGAAAATTCAACCAGCACAAAATACCAAAGAAGATGATACCACGGAGGATGAAGACAAGGAGACCGAGGATGAACCGGTGAAAAAGCCTCGAAGAAGGAGGCTAAATCCGAAAATTATAAAATCAGACGAAGAGGAAATAATACAGCCCCGAAAGAAAAAGAAAATCCCTCCCATACAGGACTCGGATGATGGGGAATCCTCTGAGCAAACAGCTAGGAGCGACTCTGACAACGATGATAACGACAATAAAGACGAAAATAACGAAGAAAACAGTGACAATAATCAACAACCTGAATTCGAACTCGAATATTCTATATCACGAAATATTATTCCTTCAAGGGAAATTTTCTTTACTCGCAAGGATTCACTTGTTTATTTTCTAAATTTAAACGGGGAAGCATTTGACACGGGTTCACAAAAATTGACTGATCGAAACGAATTGCCTTATTTTTCAAACCTTAAATTAGGAGTGGTTAGCGCAATAAAGCAAGGGAACAGATATCATATAGCTTTACCTGTAAGTGATGACTCTGGGGAAGGAGCTTCCTTAATATTAAACCATATAAGGAATGCTATAAGAAGTTTACGAAATTTTGCAGAACAGGAAAAGATACAAAGTGTGAGTATTTCCAAATCAGATGCTGTTGGAAACGTTCCATGGGATAAAATTGCAAGTGAATTACGATTGGAATTTCTTAATAGTCCGGTAAATGTGGTAGTTTGTCATGGAATAGTTCGATATCTGAGTAAGGCAGAACGAGAGGGAATAATACATGAGATGCATGGATCAGCTGTTGGTGGACACAGAGGGGTCACAAAAACATTTAACAGGATCAGACATAAATTTTATTGGGAAAGGATGAAAACTGATATCGAACGATTCATACAACGTTGTTTACCCTGTCAATTAAAAAAATGCGTCAGAATAAAAACAAAACAGCCAATGGTTATTACCGATACTCCGGGAATAGCTTTCGATAAAGTAGCCATGGATATAGTAGGGCCTTTGCCGCGAACAAAGAGAGGTAATGAATATATTCTCACAATTCAGGATCAATTAACAAAATTCTGTCTTGCATTTCCTATTCCAAACGCAACATCAATCATGATTGCTGATACTATGGTAAAATATTATATTAGTATTTTCGGAGCACCCAGGAGTATATTAACCGATCAAGGACAAAATTCTCTTAGCAATCTAATCAAACGAGTCGCAAAAAGGTTTAAAATAAAAAGAATACGCACCACCGCTTTTCATCCACAGTCAAACGGTTCCTTGGAGCGATCACATCACGCACTTGGGGAATATTTAAAACAATACGTAGATAAAAAGTTCGAATGGGATGAATGGGTTGAATTAGCTATTTTTAATTATAATACTAGTGTCCATGAAGGCACCAAACATACACCGTACGAACTCGTTTTCGGAAAATTGGCAAGAACACCATCGAGTGAACCTTTACAGATGGAGGATAGATTACCGACTTATGAGGATTATTTGGTGAAATTAGTGACGCAATTGCATGAAATTCGAAAAATCGCGCGAGAAAACTTAATAAAAGCAAAAATAAAATCTAAAGAACGATACGATAAAAATCTTAATGTCAGGTAGTTCAAAGTAGGAGATTATGCATTTTTGAAAAGCGGACAAAAGCCGAAAAAGTTGGAGAATCAACATGCAGGACCTTTTGAAATAATCGAAGTAAAGGGCAATCAAAATATAAAAATAAAGACCAATAAGAAGCCTATGGTAGTACATGCTAATCGATTGAGATATTCTCATATTAAACCTCAAATAAAATAAAATAAACAAATCAGTAAATAATATATCATTTCCATTCAACATACATTGTTGAATATTGGATAATGATGGTTTGATAATTGATCATTTATGATTAGGATTGCGTTATTTGAGTTATCAAACAAACGTTAATTTTGAAAATAAATAAATCAATAAACACATTCATAAGTAATGATAATAAATAAATAAGGTCAAAAATTAATACATCAATTTCAATCGAGCATTAAAAATACAATTACAGATAAAATGCAAGCAAGAAATACATCCATAGCAGGAGAAAGGTTGAGATGGCAACGAGTGACGGAAATGACAACAACATGGCCGAGAGAAAGCGATGTTAATTATCAGATAAGGGATGAGGTCAATTCAGAGCCTACCGGAATGAATATTCCAGTTGATAACTGTCCAACCATAAGCGGATGAGAAGAAGTCCAGCCAAGAGGAACTGTAGGGAAAAACATAAGGAGAATTTGCGATGAATTTGTAAGACGGACTCGAAAGAGCGAGTTGGATTGGAAAGCGACTGCGATTAGATTGGGGAAAAATCAAATATTAGACATGCAAGAAGAGATAATAGGACATGAAAATACAATAAGCGATGAAGATTTCTTCATATATTGGGGTAAACTCAGGGATGTTATGCGGGAATTTAATATTGATATAAGACGTGAAACTAATGAGGGACAAAACGAATACGGAGTGTGTTATGTTGTGATGTATCTAGATACCGAACCATTTGTGTGTATTGAGGTAGGAAAGCAGAAAGAAGTGATCGATTTGAAAGGTCTAGGAAAGGTATTAATAAATATCCGAAGATATTTGATAAAGAAACTCCTCGAAACATTTGAGGAGTATAGACAGCAAGAATAAAAATAACTCGTAAATAAATAAGTAATCACTTCGTGAATAAAAAAAAATATATAATAATAATAATAATAATAATAAATAAAAATATATATATATATAAATATATATATATATATATATATATATATATATATATATACAAGGGACAAAGCATGTGAAATTTGAGGTTTCCGTTTACAGAAAATAAAAATGTCAAGCCAGGAGAAAGCGACTGCTCGACTGGAGCGTATGTATGGCAGGGGAGCTATCTACGTTAATGTATGGGTTACTCGGAGTACATCGGAATATACGCACAAGGTTCAAGCTATGTTGGGAAGATGGAAAGATGTAGGAATCGGCAACAACGAGGAGGAAGCCACCCAAGCCGCTGCTGAAGCTCTCATAGAGAGAATAAGTGATAGCATAACGCCGGAGCTTCATAAAAATGAAGATCTTAAAAAAATAAATGAACAGTTGGTTAAACGATTAAAGAAATTGCAGCTTGCTTTGAAAGAATTTGAAGTAGAAGCAATAGATAGAATAGCAGACAAAATTCGCGACAATCAAGGAAAAATCAGTCCATTTGAGACTATCGAATTGGTTGGAGAAGCTGTTGAAGTACTTGCAAAATTCGGGATAACGTTGATGACGAAAATGCTTCAGAGAGAAAAGGAAGTGGGCGTAAGCATGACGATAGATTCCGAAAACGATATTGCTGTTACCGTGGTAGAGTGTGACGAGGATGAGAATGTAGCTCAATTAGAAGCTTTGGTGCATGCTCTGTATATTGTAAGGGGACGGTTGATTGCTCAAATGAGGGAAATAAAGCAGGCAGATGCGATCGTGAAAGAACATGAGGAGAGGGTAGCACAGAGAAAGCAAGTTTGGCAAGGTCAACGATGAAACAATCGTGGTTAAAAAAATATATATATATATATATCTATTTTAGCTTGGGGTAAATATTTGTTTTGGCAAATCATAGTTTATATACGCCATTTGGGGAAATAGAATGTAGAAATATGTTAAGAAATAATTTTTTTGGGAAGTGTGCAACCTATAATATATAAATGCACTGTTTGGGGTAGAATTTATATGTATGGATTAAGATATGGTGAAAATAATCAAGTATACAGATATATGTAATCACATAAATATTAAATAAGGATAATTTAAGGTGGCACAAATAATCAAAATGTTCCAGTGCATCAAGAATACCTCATCTTTGTAATCAATAATATTATGGTTTGTTATTAATAAATAATCATTCATTCAAATAATATTGTTTTTGTTTTGTTGAACAGATTTGTCGAAAGGAGTTGTCATTAGCGGTGATATGGGTATTTCTTCTACCCACACCTTCCTCAGGGATGATCGGATACGAGTGTGGGTCGCCATCTTCAAACATCACAACTCTGTCTCTGTTGGACGTGGACGAGTGTGATATTTCCTCATCATCATTGAACATTTCTTCAGTTCATATCCAGTTGGTTCAGATCAATGAATATGGAACTGTGCACGTTCATCAGTGCAAGATAGAAATAGATCGAGACGTCCGGAAATGTGGAATGTTTTCACATACAAGTGACGTTACTAATGGAAAGGCTTCATACATCTTCGAAGTTTCTCGAGATGCTTGTATGCAAATGCATGAAGTCGGATCTTTTCGAATGGACAATATAGTTGTTATGGGAATCGGTGGTAATCAGACTTTGAGTCATCCGATTACCTTGGCGGGACATTTGGAAGTAGACGGAAGTTGCAGAGGTTCTTCTTATTCGGATCCTTTTGGAAGTTGGTTCTGATGTAGTGGTTCTGTCCACGATAAAAATTACTTTGTGAGACTATTATACATCGGTTGGTTTGAAATCAAACAAAGTATATTTGAAGTCGGGGGTCAGGTGTGATTTGAATAAGGGACAATGCATGGACATGGAAGGAGGACATACGTTTTGGAATTCAGTTCCAATAGAGAGATGTGGTGAAAGTGAATATGGAATTCTTTACACCGGAATGGCAGAAAAAGTGGTTGATAGGGATGATGAGATAGTTTATACCGTAACTACTTCGGACATTATTTTTGCTTTAGTTTCGCGCTCGTCTATTAATGTGTGTGGAGAGACTCTCATTCGAACGGAGCATCCCAGATTACTTATCTACGAGGTGAAAAATGGACGAATGTTTATGCCAAGGAAAAGGATTGATGAGGTTAATATGGGCATATACGCGTACGTTAATTCAAAATTCGTATATGTTGAAAGACATGTTCAAACTCAAATTCAACAAGTTTATACTGATCTCTTAACACAAAAGTATGAATTGGAGCGAGAAATGTTGAAAAATCGTTTGGCTATAGCTACGCAAACGCCAGACGAATTTGCTTATCATTTAATGAGAGGACCTGGGTACATGGCAGTAGTTGCAGGAGAAGTAGTACATATCGTTAAATGTATTCCAGTCGAGGTAAAAGTTAGACACCTGGAAGAATGTTATATGCAATTACCAGTAATTAGAGGAAATGATAGCTATTTCTTGGCTCCAAGAACGCATGTATTAATGGAAACGGGATTACAAATTACATGTAATCGAATGGTTCCACCAATGTATTTTATCGATGAAGAATGGTACGGGATAATGCCTGGACCAACACTTGTCTATCCTCCTGGAACCATGAAACCTAGTACTAAATCAACATGGAAGTATAGCAAAATAAGGTCTTTAGCAACTAGCGGAATATATACAACAGCAGAATTGGAACGATTGAGGGAATACATAATGTTTCCGGCAGAAAGGCCTGCCATGTTAAATTCAGTAGTGAGAGGAATGATGGGAAAATCGACAGTAAAACAAGGGGAATCGTTTATAAAATTGCTTGAAGGACCGGAATTAGAAAAGATAATGCAGAATGCTTGGAAGAAAATGTGGGAAAATTTGATTGCTTTCGGCCATATTAGTGCTGGACTCATCGGAATCATTATGGTAGTCCGAGCTATAAAGTTAATAATTGATACTATTATACACGGATACGCTTTACATACAGCTTATGGTTGGTCATTATTTTTAATAGGGGCCGTTTGGGACTCAGTAACAGGATTGTTGTTACATTTGAAAAATGGATCAAAATCCTCCGTAGGAAAATCAAAAGATACAGATGTGGAATTAGGGGAAGTAGAAATATCGGAACATGTAGAATCAGAGAGAGAAGAAGTGGAAGAGACATATGAACATGTAAATGAAAGACGAAACGATAGGGCAGTTCTGACAGCTGGAAGTGGAGTAAATTGAGTATATTCTACATTTAAAAAATAAAAAAAGAAAAAAAGAAAGAAATAAATAAATGAATAAAAATTAAAAAAAATATATTAAAATAAATTAATAATAATAATATATATATATATATATATGGATAGATACATATATAATTAAATATTTGAAATAAAGTTAAAAGGAATAGATTATCCGTTTATCAATTAGTATGGGATTTATATTATCTACACAAGGGAATATGGAAATAATGAATTAAGATATCGACAGTACGATAGGTAATGAGAGCGCGGAATTATCGACGCTATATATAAAAAAAGAAAAAAAAATAAGAGACAATAAGGAAAGAGAGAGACAGAGTGAACGAAGGAATGGGCCTCAGCGAAACGATAAGAATATCGATCGCTTGCTGCTTGGGCCGGAGTCATTCCATGAGGAATGCATCACGGTTGCATTTAATAAAATAAAATAAGTGGCTCCAACCACTGTTGCTTAAAACTAGGGGAAGCTAAAATAAATTCGGGAGAAAAAGGAAGACCAGTAGTCAGGAAGGAAAATATAATAATTAATCATTAAATAATAGAATATAAATATATATTTTTATATATATAAAAATAACAAAATTAAAATTCGTTCAGCCAAATACAATATAGGCGTGTCCCGCTGTTGGCTGTGGTCGGTTGATGCGAGCCGTTGAAGGGGGATTTTCTGGTGGACAGCGGCAATCCTCCAGGATTTCCCAGCAATCGTCGCAGTTTTCGACCATGTGCCAGCCCATTATGGATCCCTGTATTTGAAATAAGGGATGATTTGCTGGGCCTGTCACGTGGGGGTCCCAGATGATTGCGAGGACGGAGAACGGCTCTTTTCCGGAGTGGCGCGCATCAAAGATCTCCTTGGACTATAATTTTATCTATATTTTACATTTTATCATTTTTCTATATTTTTACATTTTATCTATAATAAAAAAAAAGAAATAAAATAAGGAAAAAATGGATATATTGTGACGGAACCACCTTACCCCCTGGTGTAAATTATGCAAATGCGGTACACCGGGCACCATCTAGCGTACGAGCGGTCGATAATTGAGATCGATATCGTCGCGCGCGACAGCACCGCCTGATACGGGAACGAATAACGAAACGCGCGCATACCCGGACATGACGACGACAAGACGGAAACGAGCAAAATCCAAGAGATTCTCGAATATTCGGGAAACTTCCACCGAGAGAGAGGGGATAACCCTATAAATTTGCGTGCACGCACCCGCTCGCTCTCAGTCTACAACGAAAGTTAAACTCGGTAACGCGTAACATTGTTCCAGTAAATTCAACACGCTTTCTTCGCTCGATTCACTTCGCGAATAAAGAATAAGAGTTTTTTTTTTTATATTTTCTGTTGCTTCGCTTGATTCACTTCGCGAATAACGAATACTTTTTTTTTATTTCTGTCCATTCGTTCGATTCACTTCGCGAATGACGAATACAAAATTTTTTTTTTGATTTCTGTTAATTCGCTCGATTAACTTCGCGAATAACGAATATATTTTTTTTGTCTATTTTCGACTCTTTCGCTTTCGATTTACGTGCTGAACTTTGTCTACTTGTGGAATAAAGAACCTGGACATATCTATTTCCTATATTCCTTTTGTCACGCCAGACCGCGGCATTGTGCCACCTCCGGTGTGACAGGTCTTGGCGGCTCGAACCTCGACATTGTGTCGACCGAGAGCGACCCAAGGCGGAAGAAAATCCTGAAAATCCATGAAAGCTGCTAGAAGACGCAATCTCACGTCGGCTACCAGGTCGCACACGAACTTAGACAACCTGCCCTTTTCCCGGTTCGTACACCCTGCATAGTGCAGGCTTTACGTCCTTCCTTACAGGGATTAACGAAGGTGCGAAAATCAGCACCAAGGTTCCACTCCAATTTTGGTGGGCACGTGGCCGCGACGCTCCAAACCAGAGTGACGCCGCTTACGTGAGTCGAGTCAGGTAGCAATTATACAAAAACGAAAATTAATTGTTTCGATGATGAGCGATCGGAAGTCTCTGATGAAACAATTGATTTGGAATTAGTCTAGAAGTTTCTAGAACGCGTAACTTGTAGAATCCTCATTTGCTCTGAGCATAAACGGCTCCACGCGACGACATCAAGTCCTCTCGCGTGAATTGTAGAATCTTTTCGGAAAATTAATATCAGCGCTTCACGCTGTATAATCGCGTAATCGTTACAATTGCCCATCCCGCTCGTAAATTTTGTCAGTTTGATAAGCCGTGAAACGACAGATTCGAGGGCCCCGCGAAGGCCGTAAACTCCGCGAGGAATTCGAATCCTACGATTCGGATCGGTATCAAATTAGAGTCACCCCGTATAAATTGCCGATGATGAGCACCCGTATCCATTGCCTTGGGCAATATTGAAACGGTGAGACTGAGGCAAGATCTTCAAACCCCCCCAAAAAGTAAAAAGAATAAGGATCGAGTCCCCGTCCAGCACGCGAACCCGCGGCGCGCTTATCTGCGCGAATATCAAACGTTTAATCTTTGCGATACGCGAATTTAATTTATTAAATTCGCGAACAAACAAAGCATAAAATCACAACTGGCGCCCGAACAGGGACGGGGCCGCATCATTTTTTTTTTGTTTGAAAAAACTCGGATAGGCTAAATTTCAAAAAGAAAAATAATAAATTTTTTTTGTCACGCAAACTTATATTCAATATTCAAGGCCAAGAATATAGAGTTCGTACAGAGCCAGAGACAATCGCGACAGTATCGAATAAGCGCGGATGCCAAGGCACAAACAAAAGGACCGCGCGTCAAAACAAAAACACGCGATATCAAACCCGGGCATGCCTCCGGCCGGCACAGGCGACGAAGACACGCACGAACACACGCACAACGAGACCAACACGAAAACAACAGACACGGACCCAGGGAATCCACCGATAATAACGATATCCGACAGACCGATCGACGGAACAATTGATTTATCGTACACATTACCGAGCCTTGGACAAGAACTAGCTGAAGCCGGTATAAGCACAGGGCCGATGACAAGCTCGCGGGAAGGACCGTCGATAAATCCGGTATCGAATAATAGATCGTCTAACGCGGCAAACGCCGAAATAAGAAATGATCGTAGCAAACCAACAGATCTAATGACAACAATCGCGCAACTCCGGATACAACAGAAATTCGACGCGAGCTCCGCACAAGATAAAATAAATCGAGTCGCGAATATATTCACCAAGAAACAGGAAAATATGGCAAAATATCTTGAAGAAACGTTAAGTATCGTACAACGCGAAATAGCAAAAATCGCGACCCAAGGGAATGCGAGATCCGAATTAACGGTAAACCAAAAGGTCGGAGAAGGAGCCCTCCGCCGTACCACCGAGACAGCCTCGCGTAACACGACCGCCGGGCGGCCGGGTAACGTAGGGCCGGCCGCGGTAAGAGAAAGGGGAACGGCGTCTGGGAACACGTGCTCGACCGACGCGGAAGCGCGACAGCACATGCTACGCGAGGCGATACCCGAGCTACCACACCCCGCGGCGAACAATATTCTCCAGCGAACGATGTACCAGTACCAGGAATTACGAGGCGCATGCCAGGCATGCAACAATGCAAGTTACTGGACACGTGAAAATGAAAATAGTAGGGATTATGCAACGGCCGAGAACATCGCCGAATCTACGCATTACGGCGAGACGACGGGTCGAAGCTATCGCGAACATAATCGCCAACGCACGCGAGACATCGGCGCGTATGAAAGCCACGATACACAAGATCGTTTTGCGATGCATGCAACAAACGGAAACCGCGACGGACAGTATAACCGGGGATTAGGAATAGGACGTAACTCGATGCAAAATCATGCAGACTATGACCGAAATGAAAACAGCGATTTAAACATAACGAGTAATAATAAACTATGGAGTAGTCCAAAGCTAAACGCGCCGCAATTCCGCGGAACAACGGCCGAACGCCCCATACGTTTTATCCACGAATTAAAGAAATATAAACGGGCACTAGGACCACAATATTTGTTTAAAACTATCATCGAGCAAAGCCTGACGTCAGCAGCTAAGGAATGGTGGACGTTAGTTGAGGACAGCATCGAGTCATTTGAAGACTTTGAGATAGTTTTTATACGACGTTTTTGGAACGAGGACGTTCGGTACGATATTCGTGGAACGCTAGATTTCGGTGTTTACGACACACAACAAAAACAAAACCGCACGCAATATGCAATAAGCCACATAGGATTAGCCCGCGAATTGCAGCCACCGATGAGCGATCGACAGATCATCTTAAAACTCGCCCGACACTTCTCAGAAGAAATACGGAATGCAATTATAATGCGCGATATAAAAAACATACCAGATTTCCTAGATTTTCTCAACAGACTGGACCAAGCGGGCGTGGTCAACGCATATCGCAAACGTCCAGAACGTGTGAACAATAATACAGCGTTGCGAAACCAAAACGAGCAGCAACCCAGGGATAACAAGTATACGGCGGCACGCGACATTGGAAAAACCCATGCCGTGCACAAAGCCAATGAGCCGGGAGGGCAGACGCCAGCGAAGTCACAGCCCCCATCGACCCGCGAAACTAATAGCGAAAATTCAGCGCGCCGAGACAAATCAAAATATGTACGCGAAGTTACAATTCAGAGTGACCAAGACGGATCAGAAAAGGAGGAGTCAGACGCGAGCGAATCGGGAAACGAGGAAGCGTCGTCCTCGCCCACTTCTCAATAGAAGAGACGACGCTGGGCTATGGAGAAGATGTTAGAGAATTCCTGTTACAGCCCGAGGAAGAAAATAGTAGGCGGACACCTAAGTGTCCCATGCTCGAAATAAAAATTCAAGGAGTAATTATACGCGCGCTTATCGACACGGGCAGCGAGGTAAGCGCGGTGTCACAACAGTTCTACGAGGAATCACGTAATATATTCAGTAAGTGTCCGACCCTACCGCTCACAGGGGTTACGGTAAAAGGCGCAACGGCAGGACGGGCAACGAAAGTCTCGCGGCAATTCTTTGCAGAGATCAATCTCGTCTCGCTGAGCGAACCCTCAACACTGCTGGTGGTACCGAAACTATCGCCAGATTGCATAATTGGAATAGATTTTTTGTATAAACTCAAGGCGCGAATAGATCTCGCGAAATACGAATTAATATTCACGAATCCAAGCGATATATCGGTAACGTACGCGTTAAAATTTATAAATCCTCCCGAGGTAAAGTCAACTCAGGAGCACGCGATAAAGATGATCAAGCCGGCAACGGGAAATGAATATGATCTGACGGACGAAGAGATTGATACAAAAATAGCAGCGACCGAATGGACTGCCGACGGACAAGTAGAACGTTTCAAACAAATACTCACGAAACACAGGGCAGTGTTTAGAAACAGACCGGGCTTATTGAAAACATATGAACACGAAATAAAGGTAAAACCACACGAGCCGTTTCAAGCTATGACGTATCCCATACCTCTAGCGTACCGCGAACAGGTTGATGAAGAAATTGAGCGCTTGCTCGAACAAGGGATTATCCAGAAATCGAAAAGTCCATACCGGAGTCCTTTAGTCGTCGTCATAAAAAAAGATTCAAGTGTGCGCCTATGTCTAGACGCACGTAAAATAAACGAGATTATTTTACCCGACAACGAACAAACTGAAACAACGGAAATTTTGTTCCAACAATGCATGAATGTCAAATTCATGTCGTCATTAGACTTACGCGCGAGCTTCTGGCAGGTGCCGTTAACACCGAAGTCGCGAAAGTACACCGCATTTATGCATAGAGGCAGATGCTATGAATTTCGCGTAACACCATTCGGATTACGAACTAGTACGGCGAGTTTAGTGCGAGGCCTAGAGGCGGTGTTAAAAGGGCTCGGGAACACGATAAACTTCGTGGACGATCTACTCTGCATGTCAGAAACATTTGAAGGGCACCTCGAAGACTTAGACGAATTGTTCGAGAGGTTCGAAGAGCACGGGCTCACTTTAAACCTAACAAAATCGCACTTCTTTAGGAAACAAGTTAAATTTCTCGGACATATTCTGTCAACGGAAGGGATCTCGCCCGACCCCGAAAAAGTAAAGGCGATTCACAATTACCCAACGCCGAAAAATACGAAGCAACTGCGCGGGTTCCTCGGATTAATTAACTTTTACTCAAAATTCACTAACGAGCACGCGGCAGCTACAGTACCACTCAATGGGCTCTTACGCAAGGGTACGCCATGGAGGTGGACTCTCGACGAGCAAACTGCGTTTGAAGATACTAAAACCAAATTTTGCCACGAGGTACTATTACGCTACCCAGACAAGAAGCGTCCATTCTTCGTTCAAACCGATGCGAGCGATTACGCCGTCGGAGCGGTTCTATTCCAGAAAAACGAAGAAGGCAAACATGAAGCCCTACAGTTCGCAAGCCGCACTCTGAAAGGACCGGAGATTGGCTATTTTACAACTGAAAAATAACTGCTGGCCATCGTATGGGCACTGTCAAAATTCCGATCATATCTTCTGGGTTCGAAGGTGACAGTTATCACCGACCACGCGGCATTGATTTTCTTACGGGAATGCAAACTTGCACACGCGAGACTCACAAGATGGTCGTTAGCTATACAAGATTACGACGTGACAATGCAACACTGTCCTGGAAAGAAAAATATCGTTGCGGATCAACTCAGCCGACCCGATATCGAGGGAGTGCCATCGACTCACCATGAAATTACGATCGCCGCAATAACGCGTGAAATGAAACCTGAAATAGAACAAATATTCACACAACTAGCAGAGATACAAGATGCAACGCCCGAGATTCTTGAAATAAAACGGGCCGCACGTGAGAAGGAAGCACCAGCGGACTACGAATTAATTGAGAACGTCCTATATCGGACCATTAAAGGCCGAGTACGTGCGATCATAACAGAAGAAACGGCGAAGAAAATCATACAAGAATGTCACGAGTTATATGGACACATAGGCGCTAAAAAATGCTACTTGATTTTAAGAGAAGACCTGTATTGTCCACACTTGTATAGAATTGCAAGGAAACAAATTTCACGATGTGACTCGTGTCAAAAGAATAAAACATACACACGAGGTGTGTTCGCCGCAATGAAGAATATTTTACCATCGCAACCGAACGACTTAATCTCACTAGATTTCTACGGGCCACTACCGAGTGGTCGCTATGGGATGAAATTCGTACTAGCCGTCATCGATACCTTTTCAAAGCATACGAAACTGTACGCTTTAAAGAAAGCCACTGCGGACGCGACAATTAAATGCCTAGTGAACGATTACATTCCAAAACTAGGAAAACCACGAGCGATCCTCACGGATCAGGGAACACAGTTCACTTCTGAGAAGTGGGCACGAGCCCTCGAGACGAACGGCATACGCAAAATAATCACCGCCATAAGACATCCACAGGCAAACCCAGTGGAGAGGACGAATCGTGAACGCTCACGATTTTTCCGGTCCCTACTCAGTGCCGAACACCACAAATGGGTAGACTGCCTCGATACTATCGAGACATGCATAAATCACACACACCATGAAACTACGGAATGTATACCGTATCAACTCCACACTGGTGAAGCCCCCGAAAAACCATGGGACCATTTAATAAATAAACCAAAGAAGGAATCTCCGAGCCATGAAACTCTCATATCATTCGCGCGCGAGAACATGAAAGTAAAACGTGAAAAAATCGCCTCAGCATTTAATGCCGCGCACCGGTTAACCGAATTTCAAGTCGGTGAACTCGTGCTAGCACGTGCGTTGAACGTATCAAACCCAACAGCGAAACGTATAGCCAAGTTTATGCCGATATATGAAGGACCCTATCGAATTAAGAAACGAATACACGATACTTCGTACATAATCGAATACACAAACGAAAATCGAGAGAGAGGATTATACCACGCTCACGATTTAAGACCATATAACCCGCCGGTATAGACTACGTACACGCCGCGCGTAAGCCCTTCCGAGAAATTACGCGGAGACAATTAACACGAATTGATAGCTTATATTTGCGTACGTATGAAGCATAAACATGAAACGACGAACTGCTGGGTCAATCATGATCAAGGAAAGCAGTCTGAATCGAACCGATCGCTCGAGAACATCATCAGTACGAGCACAAGCAAATACGCGAAAATGCCGGACATTGCTACGCAAGTGAACATGACACCCGGACAAATAAGTGAGGGAAGGGTTATAATGGGCCGAGACTATGTGCGGGAAATTATACGGCACCGAAATAGACCACGGAGAACGATTCGTACTCGAAATTATGAAACACAAACGGAGGAAGAGTTTTTTGATCTTATACGTGCCGAGACACCGATAAACCATGAGGTACGTCAGTTAGCCGGAATTACCATCGACCCAATAAATCCGACGAAATCGAGGAACACAGGAAAAACAGTGATACAACATATCAAATTCGTGCCTCGAAACCCCACCGCAAGGACCAAGAAGACTGAGACGCCACCGATTCTCATGGGACGCGAGCGCATTCGGGAAAGATCGCCACAAAAGATTAAACCGCCACCGAAGGAGGAGGAGGCAGTGGATGCAGTGATCCGAACGCACAGCCGCACCAAAGTACAAACGGGAGCACGCCGACCACCAATTCTGGACCGACGGGACGACCAACCCGGAAGCAAGGAGGACGACCAAGAAGTCAAGAAGATACTCGGCGAAATTGAAGCAGAACTGGCATGCATGACATAATTGACTTAAGTGCGAACGACAAATACCATTTATATTTTTTTTTTGTTGTTGTTGTTGACGACATTTATTCTCTTTTATATATCACCCAATGATGGAAGTTTTTCTTTCAAACTATGACCGATATACGGCGTCCTAAAATACAAACCGCATAAGAATGAATACACAATGGGTCTACATTTCTTGTTGTTTTCTCTTTCTTTTTTTTTTGTTGCACCTAGATATTTTTTTTTTTGCTTGCAAAATGAAATCTGTACAGCATAAGAGAAGTGATCCCATCCCATGACAGGTAATACACCCCTAGCTTGAGCCAAAAGTTAGGTAAAGTGAGCGAACAACGCTGAACGAAATAAAAGTGTAAGAGATCGTCACAAGTTCGACACTTTCCGGGAGGGCGATGTGACGGAACCACCTTACCCCCTGGTGTAAATTATGCAAATGCGGTACACCGGGCACCATCTAGCGTACGAGCGGTCGATAATTGAGATCGATATCGTCGCGCGCGACAGCACCGCCTGATACGGGAACGAATAACGAAACGCGCGCATACCCGGACATGACGACGACAAGACGGAAACGAGCAAAATCCAAGAGATTCTCGAATATTCGGGAAACTTCCACCGAGAGAGCGGGGATAACCCTATAAATTTGCGTGCACGCACCCGCTCGCTCTCAGTCTACAACGAAAGTTAAACTCGGTAACGCGTAACATTGTTCCAGTAAATTCAACACGCTTTCTTCGCTCGATTCACTTCGCGAATAAAGAATAAGAGTTTTTTTTTTATATTTTCTGTTGCTTCGCTTGATTCACTTCGCGAATAACGAATACTTTTTTTTATTTCTGTCCATTCGTTCGATTCACTTCGCGAATGACGAATACAAAATTTTTTTTTTGATTTCTGTTAATTCGCTCGATTAACTTCGCGAATAACGAATATATTTTTTTTTGTCTATTTTCGACTCTTTCGCTTTCGATTTACGTGCTGAACTTTGTCTACTTGTGGAATAAAGAACCTGGACATATCTATTTCCTATATTCCTTTTGTCACGCCAGACCGCGGCATTGTGCCACCTCCGGTGTGACAGGTCTTGGCGGCTCGAACCTCGACATTGTGTCGACCGAGAGCGACCCAAGGCGGAAGAAAATCCTGAAAATCCATGAAAGCTGCTAGAAGACGCAATCTCACGTCGGCTACCAGGTCGCACACGAACTTAGACAACCTGCCCTTTTCCCGGTTCGTACACCCTGCATAGTGCAGGCTTTACGTCCTTCCTTACAGGGATTAACGAAGGTGCGAAAATCAGCACCAAGGTTCCACTCCAATTTTGGTGGGCACGTGGCCGCGACGCTCCAAACCAGAGTGACGCCGCTTACGTGAGTCGAGTCAGGTAGCAATTATACAAAAACGAAAATTAATTGTTTCGATGATGAGCGATCGGAAGTCTCTGATGAAACAATTGATTTGGAATTAGTCTAGAAGTTTCTAGAACGCGTAACTTGTAGAATCCTCATTTGCTCTGAGCATAAACGGCTCCACGCGACGACATCAAGTCCTCTCGCGTGAATTGTAGAATCTTTTCGGAAAATTAATATCAGCGCTTCACGCTGTATAATCGCGTAATCGTTACAATTGCCCATCCCGCTCGTAAATTTTGTCAGTTTGATAAGCCGTGAAACGACAGATTCGAGGGCCCCGCGAAGGCCGTAAACTCCGCGAGGAATTCGAATCCTACGATTCGGATCGGTATCAAATTAGAGTCACCCCGTATAAATTGCCGATGATGAGCACCCGTATCCATTGCCTTGGGCAATATTGAAACGGTGAGACTGAGGCAAGATCTTCAAACCCCCCCAAAAAGTAAAAAGAATAAGGATCGAGTCCCCGTCCAGCACGCGAACCCGCGGCGCGCTTATCTGCGCGAATATCAAACGTTTAATCTTTGCGATACGCGAATTTAATTTATTAAATTCGCGAACAAACAAAGCATAAAATCACAATATATTTAAAAAAAGGAGGTTAATAATAATAATAATAGAATATAGATGATGTGACGTGGTGCGTCACAAGTCTCCTCCGACGTGGCTCGACGTCCCACTACTCACCTAGGGAATAACTTAGGATTAGAATTTACAATTTAAACAACGACTGTAATATTGTTAACCCTCTTCCCCCCTGACTTACCCTCAGTTCCCACTACCCAGTCAGCCCCTCGACCCACTCACTCAAGCCATCGCCACCCACCGCAGACTCATCGCAGACCCAGCGCAGACCATCTCAGACCAACGCAGACCTTCAAATGCCATCGCAGCCCATCGAAGACTCTTCTACACTCTGGATCGACCCTGAGGGACACGAAAATTGTACAATAAAATACAATTGGAACATCATCTCGGCACTAACCTCCAAAAATGCCCGACACTCCGGCACACCGCCAAAACATCATCGTCCCGTCTCCTGGAGGCCACAACACCGAAACTCCACTCGGCTGACCCGTCCTGGACAGCCCGGAACCCGACGACACAGTCTCGGCTCGAAATCACGAGTGTAAACCGACGAGCTGTGTCGTGCGGGCAAACACCGTAAAAATCCACCTGAGCTGTCAGATGCGATATTTCACCAGCCCGCCGCGAGGAACCAGCACCGCTCGACGTCGAGAATTGTTCGACGATCGATGGGCCAATCGATGCAGAAGATGCGCGCGCCGAGCGTCGCGACAGGCCTTCCGTCGCGACGAATATTCGCATCGGCCGCGGCCAATCCCAACGCCCATCACCAGCTAGTCCCGAGATCGACCAATCGATTTTCGCCAGCCAAATCGCAAATTGCAAGACCGACCCTAAGGTCGGAGAAGAAGCCGGAAGCGGCGAGGCCGTCTTCACTTCGAGCCACGGCGTGTGATAGAGCGAACATGTGTGACAGGCGTAAGATTGTAAGAGCGAAATTATTGGAAACTTATAACGACCCGGCCATTCAACTTACGACGAGACTCCATCCCCGGAGAGTATTACCCAGAGGCAATAATAACGGACACGATTTGGACCAGAATCTGGAATTTATAATGACTCGGCAAACCCAGGAATATTGAACGAATTTTGCCGAGAGGGCCTGTTTGAAAGAATTATCGGACGGATTATTGTAACCGATAACGAGTGTACTGGTTGAGTGAGTACGTCTTAAGTTTCCCGTCCCCCATTTTTACCTGATTGATTATCCCACATGCCCGATCCCCCTGAGAATTTGCCCGTCACCCCTTTTGTAATTTTAAGCGATTTTGAGTGTATAATTTTTGACCGTCGATTATCGGCCGCAACGTGCGCCGGCATTGTTCTCAATTTAACACGTGCGCGTGAGTGGTGGCGACCGGAAAAATTTACAGCGCGCGATCATTGAGTTTATTTTCCCCACTTTCCCCGAGACTCGTAAATTGTTCCCTCTTATCTATTTTTTTTGTGATTATTGAAATTCTTTTCTAGTTTTTTTTTGTGCCGAGGTAATATTATTAAGAAGCTCTGGACAGTGTCCCCGGCCTGAGAAGTCTCATCCCCCTCCCTCCCCCATTCCCGCTAGCCGAGTGCAGTAAAAGGCAATAGATTTATTTTCTTTTCTTTTCTTTTGTTGGATCCGATTAAACCAAATTGGTAGTTCCGGTGCTACACCGTTACCGTAGCTGGCGCCCAAAAACAAGTATTTAACATTTGGATTTATTTCTCAAGTTTTGATATTTTTCTGAGTTTGTTACATTAAGACCAGCCTTGTGTAGAATATCCACCGGCCAGCCCCCTCCTCCCCCCCCTTCCGACGATTGACCCAATCGAATTGCCGTCCCGGCAATTACCATAAGCTATATTTTTTTTGTAAGTTTCGTCACTGATTATTTTGTTATTTTCGTATTATTCCCCCGAATATTAGTTATTTTGTCATTTTCTTATTTTTCCCCCGAATATTAATTATTTTGTCATTTTCTTATTTTGCCCTGCGTATTAATTAGTTTTCGACCCTCGTATTTTGCCCTGCGTATTAAGTATTTTTCTATTTTCTTACTTCCCCCACGAATTGATTATTACTTTTCGTTATTTTTGAATTCCTTCCCCCTTTCGCTCATTTTTTCGATCTGATTATTACAATTGTTATTGCGAACCCCTTTTCTTCTTTTGGATTATTGTTGAAATTGTTGATTTTATTTTGTTATTCACTATTCACCGAACCGTTTATTATTAAAAGTCCTTCTTCCACATTTCGACACAAAACGTTGGTGTATTATTTCCCCGTTTCCCTCGCCCTATATTTCCCCGATTGTCCCGTCTGGAAGCGTCAATAAAAAGGAAGTATCATCACAATGAATATATATAGGTTTCTATGAAATAAAATAAAATAGAATAAACAATTAAATAAATAAATAAATTTAAAAAAAAGAAAAAAATAGAATAAAATATTTTTAAAAAAATATAAATAAAAGTAAGTAAATACATAGATAATCGTAAATAGTACTTACAGTTGGAATTTCGAAAGAATAAACGCAGAAGAATAAACTCAGGAACGAGTGTTCTTGTGACAAGCTGTCTGCAGAATGAACAAATTTCGCGCACGTAAGGTTGCTGGTCGGAGGTTCGTTATCGCAGGGTTCAGATGACAGACCGAACACGACGAAATACCTGTATTGATTATATACTTACACTTACATGTTTATTGATCGACGAATAATTACTTATAAATTCATATTATTTGTTAAGATATTTCTTTAAATGTTGTAAAATAATTTAAATATCGATATTTTTTAGGGGATATAATATAGGAAAATCGGTACAGCGAGTTGACCCAAAATTAATTTTGAGCACCGTCTCTACCGAGACCGAGTGTTGTTCTTAGAAGCAACCCTCGTCTGGGGGGGGGGGGGGAGGTGTTACGTCCTGTGAATTTTCTATAAAATTCACCGACGCAACTGGTCATAAATCGGGAAATATTCAATAATAAAATAATAAATTTAAAGATAATTGTCTATCAAATCAAAGTAACAAGTAACCACTGGAAGGTCATTGCACGAAAAATAATTAATAGTAGCGCATTTAAATCCTTGGATGATTCTATCCAGAGGTCGGCATAAGAACAATCAGATGGGTAAAAATATTAAAACAATGAAGCTATTGGACCCGCTAGAAAGGATCATCGACAGTGAGAATACCTTAGGTCCATACCCATTGTCTTGATTGAAACGTAAAAGTAATGTGAATCTTTCTTATGCGGCGGCGACATGAAAGAGACGACACCTTATCGCTCTAAGATGCGGAGCGAGGCGATGCACGTACGCACACAGGGGCGCAGCCAAAGAATCGGTGTAACTGTCTCGAAGCGATTGATTGGGAGAATTACCGTCAGCGCTAATGAGTGCAGCACCTCTCGGAGGATAATTATTTAAACCATTAGAAGAGAATATCATAATTAATTATTCATAATAAACTCATTCGATTTGAATATTTGGGAAGAAATGACCAGTAAATAAATAATTAAAAATTAATTCGGTAGAATCAAGTTTGGTAAATCATTTGGGTCAAATCGTCGATAGTAGTAAGGGGTGCACTATGGAGACCCCCCACTCCCATCCCCACTCCTATCCCCACTCCGCGGGCCCGGTCGGACCGCGCCCGGTCGGACCGCGCCCGGAGGTGTGTGTGTGATAGAGAGGTGGGGATGGGAGCGCGAAGTGTCGTCATAGTGCACCCCTGGTTATTATTATTTTCATAACCGAAATTATAAAAATAATAATATTTATTTTTTTATTTTTATTGTTTACAATTGTACAGAATTGTGGCCAATAATTGGGGTGGCCAAGGACTGGGGGGATTGTCAATAACTGCGTGACAGGTGTAACTTTAGGGCACAGTGATGGGTACACCGATATTATTTTTTCCCAAAATTTAAGACGTTAAGGTAATGTTCGAGTTTTTTAACGTTCCGTAGAGCGCACTGAGCGCCTCGGGACTCCGTCTGTAGGAAACAATGCCACGAGCACACTTTTGCTGTCTTCGGCGTCGGAGCATCGAGTGATGGACAATCTTCGAGTTCGAGCAGCAGGTTTATGATTTTGTGTCCTGTGACTTTTTCTAAAATTTTTACAGTCTGCTCACCCATTGCGTATAGTCGAGATTGAGCACCAACACTGTCCACAATTTCACGTAATTCCTGATACAGTTCAGCGAGCGCGATACCGTCCTGGTCCCAGTGTATACCATGACTGTACCTAGTCACCCAATTATTTCTGTTTTGTATTGGCGGCGGTAGTTCGTAGACATCGTAAGGCGGAGCGACAACCCACAACATTCGACGTTGTGGTTTATTCAGCGAGCCCACCGCCACCTCTTTCGGCAATAATTCCCCATGCTTATCTTTTAAATACAGAATATCAAACACCAGATCTGTACTGGGTACATCAAACACTCGATGTGGACAGCGCATATTGTCGCTGAAACCTGAACACGTTTTACGGTCTCAACAGGCGGCAGAAGACTGAGCTGTGTCGAACCCCTTGTAACAGAATAGCATTCGTCAACAGTATTTTAACATGCTTGAGTGGGGGAATGATCGCGTCACCGCGGAGCTTGTCATAATTCGTTTTATGGAGTAACGAGAAGTTCTAAGAATAGTTCTAAGAATAAGGAGGCGCGACGACCCACACAAAACGACGTCGCGGTTTATCCACCGAACCAACAGCCGCCACTTTCGGCAAAAATCTGTACTGAATATTTCGCTTTATGATTTAACGATAATTTCGAAGGGGAACTCGTGAAGGTAACACTTCTACTGCCTCCGGCGGCGGTGGAAAACGGAATGATGGAAATCGACATTGCTGATGATGTAATTATGGGAATGCAGGGGTGGGGGGGGGGGGGGGGCTTTTGCTGGATGTAAAAAAATTTTTTATCGATAACATGTTTTTATTTCTTTGTACATGATCCAAGAGCGATAACATTTTTAACTACATGATCTTGGTGACGTGTCAATAGTTCATTGATTACTATGACTTTAGCACTTGCTGATAGCCCACAGAGGGGACCCGACATTTTTACTTTCTGGCTAACAGTCTCGCGTATGTTTTTACGCTTCGTTCGAATATTACGACGCACACATTGAGTCGTAAAATTCGAAACTTTCGTCGCTATTGTGGTAATAAGCAAGGCCTTGCACGCTTCTGCTTCGCTGCAAACACGGCAAAGCCACGATAAATAATTATTTATTGGGGTCTGCAACATTGTTAATTTAATGAAACGTCTTTTTACAAAGCGGAATAATGGTTTCGAGCGTTGCACAGAATTACTGTCAATTTTAATGGAACTTTGAATAACTACAGACGGTTGATTATAATATTCTTCATACTCCAAAATATTCTCGGAGATATTATGATTGTTGGGAAGGGATTCTTCTTCTTCTTCTCCCTGGAGGTACGTTGCAATGGTGGTGAAATGTTTTTGGAAATCAACCCACGAATCCTTGTCCATAGATAACCGTTCGCCGAAAATGCTCATGAACTTGATTACAGGCTGTAGTTGACCATTTTTATGGATATCAAGTCCTAGCCACACACATGCTGCTGAATTATCCAAGTCGAACGAACCAGGCAGCAGCAACGACCACACCTCTTCACACCTCATTATACTTCCAATGACTATCAGCCCTCGGATTGACTGGCGGATTTGAACTCCAGATTATTATAGCGTGTTCCATAGTATCGCATGAGCAGATTCTTGTTATGAGCAGCCGTTATCATTTGCTGCAAGAGATCGACGTCTTCCTCGAAAACCTTAACGAATCTTGTAGGTAGGTAGCAGGTAAACGTCTCTTCGATATCAATGGTGAACCGTGCGCCGAATGTTGTCTTCACACTTCTTATGTCGGTGACGCCATAGTCCCTTTCGAGAGACAGCTCGGATAGTTTTTTAATCGGCAGGAACGCCGAAAGCATGCCCACTTTGTTGACTTTTGTGAGATCCATAGTGGAGACTGAGTTCTTCCAGTTGTCGTATCACTCGCCGAAACTCTGTTCTTGTACGTATCAACGATTTTAATTTCGCAATATCGCGTAAGTGCCTTTCTATGCGTGCTTTTAACTCGAGTCGTTTCCTTGGCATCGACTTCAATGGAGAAGAGTCTTCAAGATTGTAGTATGAATACGGCTTTTTTTTACTTCTCACCTCTGACACAACTCGATCGCGATTGATAACTATTCGTGAGAGAGCCCGCGCAGTTATGATGGGCCTTCTGCTAACGCTGCAGACCGCTCGTGACTCATGGCTCCCCAGCAGCTTTACTTACCCTGTTTATTGCTTGCATTCTTTCACGTCCGCCGAGAAACATAATATCTGCTATCATCAGCTCGAAAGATTGCTATCCGCACGTGGCTTTGGGATGTATGCAATACAGAGTAGGTAGAAGACGGAAAAATATGTCCATTTCGATCGATGTACATGGCGACCCAGTGGGCCCTGGTAATTTGTGTCCATCAGTATTAACAACGATGGCTGTCGGTTTCGTCCACACCCTCGGTATGTGATCTGCAAGGGTATACGCCTACTGTATGATCCTTTATGTTCCGGAGAGACTGCAGAATTTGAAGGCTGTTCATAACAACGGGCAGCACCAGCCGAGGGTTTTTTGTCTTCGTTGGCGCACTCTGCGAACCGACCCTGCAGCTAGTAGTCGTACGATATTTCCACAAAGAGTCGAAGCGATCACTATGGCAGAGCCACGCTTTGATCCTTGTCACCTTGTCTAGAGCGCACTTGTATGTGTGGTTTTTGCGCAAGAGTCCGTGATATATGCAGCGAGTATTACCCGTCGGTAGGTTATGGAATGACGGTGCCTCGTCGTCTTCTTCCAAATTTATGATAAAGCATCCTGTCAAATTTGTCAGGTACGATGCTTTGTCGGAGCCTCTCGTGAATATTCGATCAACTTCTGCAGCAATTTTGTTAACCGTTGAGTTTAGAGCTTCTTCTAAACGGACTTCTATTCTGACGCTGCCGTGTTTCACCAAATTCCAATGAGTTGCCGATCCATCCAATGGTTCCAATTACTATTTGCCGAAAGATCGGGGTTAGATCAAATGCGAATAGACAATAGCCATTAGGGTAATCCGTACGTGAAATACAATTACCCTGGTTGAGAAAGTGAATACCCGTGCCGGAGAATAATGTGTGATATGCATCCACGTATTGCTCTCTCGCACCAAAGTCGGGCTGCAGAGGCTTTGACGGTATCTGCACGCCGTCAGCACAAAGAAAGATCATTTATTTTATAATTTTGAAAATTAAAGGTGTTCAGCGTGTGATCACCATTAAAGGCTCTATTATCGACAAATCCGATAATTATACGCTTAGGCTGTTGTCCTGGTATGATATTATCCAGAGTGTCACCGTGAACGCCCGCATGCAGTGATACTGCTTTAACTTCCGCACGAGTCATTGGATACTTGGCCGTAGATTTGGAGAGAGCTGTCCGTCCGTTCGTTCGTTTGTTTTGCATAGAATAATTTTTTGGATAGAATAAAACGAACGAACGAACGAACGAACGAACGAACGAACGAACGAACGAACGAACGAACGAACGAACGAACGAACGAACGAACGAACGAACGAACGAACGAACGAACGAACGAACGAACGAACGAACGAACGAACGAACGAACGAACGAACGAACGAACGAACGAACGAACGAACGAACGAACGAACGAACGAACGAACGAACGAACGAACGAACGAACGAACGAACGAACGAACGAACGAACGAACGAACGAACGAACGAACGAACGAACGAACGAACGAACGAACGAACGAACGAACGAACGAACGAACGAACGAACGAACGAACGAACGAACGAACGAACGAACGAACGAACGAACGAACGAACGACGGTCTATTGATCGAGGGTAAATCAGTGACATTTGCGAAGACACACGTGTACACGGATGGTCACCATCCGTTACGAGGACAGGCCCACGTCGGGACGAAGTGTGGAGTGACGTCGGTACGAAGTGTGGATTGAATTTTTATGAATTTCAGGACAGGTCGGTCGTTGTTGCAAAAAATATGCCAGGTGTGGGGTTCGAACCCACGCTCCCATACGGGAACCAGAACTTAAGTCTAGCGCCTTAGACCGCTCGGCCAACCTAGCTATGTCCGATCGGATGCATAAAGTGCTTAAGGTAGTTATCGCGCGATAGGGGAAAATTCGTGTGGAGGGGATAGGTCGCATGGTGTGCGCGGCGAGGGGCTGCCCCGTGCTGCGCGTCGTACCAGCGTCAGGAGCAATATAAAACAATCTTTACTATTTTTTATCTTCGTAACTAGATGGTGAATTGCCTTACAATTTTTCGAGAAGGATCGTTAAACATCCAACTAATGTACAAAAAATTTGTGAAATGGTAAGAAGGAATTATTTACGGTGATTGAGAAAGTAATCAAATTTGCACGATAGATAGGAAACGCCGTGCATAAGGACTTTTTCGAAAATCCCAAAAACTTGCGTTCTAGATGGTCAATCATTTTTTAAAAATTTACATGTTTTCATGACGCATTGAATAACAAATTCGTAAAGTTTTAATGATTTCGTAAGAAAATCGTTATCGCACGATAACTACCTTAATAAAAGTGTCAAAAATTCTTTGATGAGAAAAATTCTTTGATGAGAAAAATTCTTTGATGAGAAAAATTCTTTGATGAGAAAAATTCTTTGATGAGAAAAATTCTTTGATGAGAAAAATTCTTTAACTAGAAAAATGGTTTCTGAGAAAAATTCGTTGACGAGAAAAATTCTTTGACGAGAAAAATTCTGTGCCGAGAAAAATTCTTTGACGAGAAAAATTCTTTGATGAGAAAAATTCTTTGATGAGAAAAATTCTTTGATGAGAAAAATTCTTTGATGAGAAAAATTCTTTGATGAGAAAAATTCTTTGATGAGAAAAATTCTTTGATGAGAAAAATTCTTTGATGAGAGAAACTCTATGATGAGAGAAATACCTTAATGAGAAAAAATCTTTGATGAAAAAAATTCTTTGATGAGATAACGTTCGTCGATGAAAACGAATCCTCTCATGAGAAAATTGTCGGTGATGAAAAATCGGAAAAGTGTTCGGTTATTAAAAAATCGAAAAACTGACATTCGATGAAAAAAAATTCTTGGGCGTTCGATAAGAAAAATTTCTGCCGCGTGAAAAAATTCTTTGACGTTGCCGATGAAAAAAAAATCTTCAGTGATAAATTATAGACGGAACAAAACATCAATCACGTGATAGTAGATGCAATTTCTCGCGTATATTTCGCTCGGAGAATCAGCGAATTAAACTGAAAAATATTGTACTAAATTAAAACGAAACATTTATTTAGCCTAAATGATCTTTATTTCACGACCGATAAAATTGCATCATTCTGTTCTCCGAATTCGTTCATGGTCAATGCGACATGCATTCCATCACGTTCGACAGTGAGTCAGGAGAACACCTGGAATATTGCTGACGATACATTGACAGACTCGCGGCGTGCGACTCCGTGGCGCGTGCCGCCGCGCTCACAGCATGCATGTCCCCCGCGCGTTCAGAGGGGTGAGCGGCTCGCGCTCAGGGCACGTGCCGCCGAGCTCGCCCCCATACAATACAACGAGCGACTCATCGTTATTTAATTTCCGTATATTAAATATTTCAAGTGAAGTTAAAATAATTGTTCTTTTATAATTCTATTAAATATTGTAAGTGAAGTTAAAATAATAGTTCATTTATAATTCTATTAAATATTGTAAGTGAAGTTAAAATAATAATTTTTTTCGTCGACCACGCGCCTGACCATGGGCCTCGAGGAACGCCTACAATAGTGCTGACGCTCGACAATTAGACGGATCTTCCTCGCGAGCATGTCTTTAATATTCAGTTCGTCTTGAGACCGTCCCAGTTATAGAAGTCAAAGAAGTTAAGTGAAGTGTTAAGCAAAAATGGAGTACGGAATTGATCTGAGCATCGTGAAGGAAGAGCTGGAAATAGCAGAAGAGGAACAAGACCCTCGAGAGAAGGAGAAAGACGTGGCGCATACCCCCGGTCACCATTTATCGGCTATCAAATTGGAGACGCAGCGGTGCCGTCTCCAAAAGGCTGATTTTCTGCCGCCACCTCCGGATCGAATGGTGTTTCTACCGATTACTCCTGTTTGCTACGACATGTGGTTTGTACACCGAATACGATATATGAGGCACCCCCCTGGTCGTAAGCCAGCAACAGACGAAAAAAGATCTGGAAGAGAGCGGCGCACACCGTCGTATCTTGGTGATTTTGTGCACCTCCCTGGTCGTAAGCCAGCAACAGCCGGACAAAAAACAGGCGACTCTCTGATCGGAAAACGAAGATCTGGAAGAGAGCGGTGCCCGCCGTCGTATCTTAGCGATTTTGAGTGTTATTAAGCGATCTTATTAAATCGCTGTGAAACAGGAGTGCGGGATAATAAAATAAAAATAAAAAATAAATAAAATAAATAAAATAAATAAAATAAATAAAATAAATAAAATAAATAAAATAAATAAAATAAATAAAATAAATAAAATAAATAAAATAAATAAAATAAATAAAATAAATAAAATAAATAAAATAAATAAAATAAATAAAATAAATAAAATAAATAAAATAAATAAAATAAATAAAATAAATAAAATAAATAAAATAAATAAATAAAAATAATTGTAGCGTCTGTACAGCAATGACAGATGCGCTTGTGTGTGTACGTGCCTGCGCTAAAATAAAAATAATTGTAGCGACTGTACAGCGGCGACAGATACGCTCATGTGTGTGTGCACGTGCCTGCGACAGTTCTCGAGATTTTGTTGATTCTGCACGAGACTGGGCGGCGGCTGCGATCTCGCACGTACAGCCGTCAGTATACTGCAAAACCTCGGACGTGAAACAACCAGTGCGCGTTTAAAAAAAATGTGTTACATCCACCCCACGGTCGACGAAGTGACGGGTGTACCCCTTTCGGGACCTCCGGAGGGTGAACCCGAGGAGGAACAGCCCCCACGTCCACCCCGGAATAATATCCGTAAGTTTTATTTAATTTATTTAATTTATTTAATTTATTTAATTTATTTAATTTATTTAATTTATTTAATTTATCGGCGCATCTTTTTCAATCCGTGTTCGTGCCACGCTTTTCAAGCAGCACGTGGTATACGTAGTAGCGGGCGAGTCCAGTGACCGCGAAGTCTGCGGTTCGAATCCACCTCGAGAAACTTTTATAATTTTTTTTTTATTTTTTATTTTATTTTATTTATTTTATTTATTTTATTTATTTTATTTATTTTATTTATTTTATTTATTTTATTTATTTTATTTATTTTATTTATTTTATTTATTTTATTTATTTTATTTATTTTATTTATTTTATTTATTTTATTTATTTTATTTATTTTATTTATTTTATTTATTTTATTTATTTTATTTATTTTATTTATTTTATTTATTTTATTTATTTTATTTATTTTTCAGAACGCGTGAGATACGCGGGAGAGGAAGAGGAGAGGAGGCATCGACGTCGCCGGCGACTGCGCTACGCTGATTACGTCAGCGTGCAGTCGCCGGCGCCCACCACGGAATACGTCGTGTGGGAACGGGACGGCCAGGAGCCACTCCGCGTCCCCGTGTTTGACGACCGTCGCTGGGCGCATCGAGGGCAAAATGAAGAAGAAGATCAGCCCGCTAGATAGATGGTAAGTTATATAATAATTTTTGATATGATAATATCATAATAATTTTTTGTTTTTTTACAGGCGGCTTCAACGGGAGCAGCGCAGAAGATTTTAAAAAAAATATAAATATGAATATAAATATTATAAAATATAAAAATATTTTTTAAATAAAAAATATTCTTAAATAAAATTTTTATTTCTTCCGGAGTGCACTATGGAGACTTCCGCACACGCTCCCGTCCCCCCTCTCTATCACACGCACCTCCGGGCGCGGTCCGACCGGGCCCGAGGAGTGGGGATAGGAGTGGGGATGGGAGTGGGGGGTCTCCATAGTGCACCCCTTACTACTGTCGATATCAATTATTATAAACAAAGGATAAATCATTAATAATATAACCGGGGGAATTACTTTATATATAAAAATTATGTTTTATTGTCAAAAGAATAGATAAAACAGTAGTTAATAGCAAGGAATTAGTTAATATTATCCGAGGTAAATATTTAGGGTTTTATTGTAATTTAAGAAAAGTTAAATAATTATTTGTTGAAATCTGAAATTTAGAAGGAAAATGTAAACAAATTAAATTAATTAAGGGAATAACTTTCGATAGAAACAACATAGAAATTTCGTACAAGTTTCTAAATTCTTCTAATTTAAAATGAAAATTAAGGAAATAAATTGTTAATTCGGGAAATTATTATAAAAGTCAATATTGTAAAATTATTAAAAGTAAGCTGTGGAAGACTCCCAAAACCGATCGATAATCATCACGGAAGGGGTTCAGCCGATCAGCCGGTAGCTCACTGGACATCGACGGATGTGACGAGGAGCTGAGTGGCAAGGGGTCCCCCCGCAGAAGACAATAAAAGAAGCTCCGCCGAGGGTGGCATGGCTCACTCATCCAGAAATTAGCATCTGGGATTGTCCTTATTAATCATCGAGAGCAAACAGTTATACACGCCTAATTGTCACCTGAAGTCTTGATTTTTAAGAATAATTAAAATTCAAACATTTGAATTTTTTAATTCAGTATTTAAAAATAAATATTTCCAAACATTTTAACCACTGAGCATATTGGAGTTTCGTCGATAAATTATTTCTCAACCTACATTACAACGTCAACATTTACTCGTCATCCTCGACATCCATTGTTGATTCCAACGCTTACTTCTGAAATATCGAAGGAAGGAAGGAAGGAAGGACGAGGAATTCTAAATTCGGCATACATCCATTTTTATCCATCTGACACATTCGACCAATCGATTCATTTTTCAAATCATCGTAAGTCATTGGAACTTTAAATTTTCCATTCTCATCTATCTTAAATGATTATTCTATTTTGTTTATTTTTCCAACCTTCAATTAAAATTATATTAATAATTCAAAGATAAATAATATTCAATCCGGGATCAGAGTAAATTAATGAGAGATAGCTTTAAAATAAAGAGTCGAGTCGATTGATTTTTCTCCAAGGGCATCCAAGGTAGAGTGACGAACCCGACGGCCAGAGATAACGTTGGCCTTGACTTACTGTCGCGCTCCGCGGCGCGAGCCATCGGGAGTCTTATTTCATTAGGCTACTACAGTAGGTCAGCGCCACGCGGATCATCATAACCGCTCGACATAATAAACACCGCGCGCTGATAATTCTCTTATATTCTTTTCGACATGCATTCTCAGCCCATCCCTGAATAAATGTCCGAAAGGTTAGATTCAAAAGGGGCACTGTTCTGATAAAGCGTCACATGCGATAAACGTGTAATAGGGAGAGAAATCTCCTTTACCGTAGATGCAGGAAAATGCTGATCAGGACGTAACAATATAATTCGGACCCAAGCTTTCCAAGGGGCCTAATTGCGATCATACTCGTCCAGCGGTTCTCGGGATATGAGCAGGTGAACCTGAAATACGGGTGTGAGGAGATACGTGCTACACGCAAAAATTCTTCGGATTCTTCGGAAATCTTCACGATAGACCTGGTGAGTATTTTTATACACTTTTATCGATCTCGTATTTTTTAAATGTTTATTTTGCTTAGCCTTAACCACAATTTTTTCATTTTTTGTTATTAATATTCTTTTTATTCTTTTATTTTTGCCCTAACCTCAATTGATGATTTTTTGATACGGCTAGGACCAAGCAGAGCCTCAATGGGTAAGATCTCAACTAAAAATACTTACATAGTCTGTTATATTTACAAGGAAATCATCCATCATTTTTTTTTTTTTTTAACAAATATTTTCTCTTTTCAGGATCGTCGATATAGCACTATCGAGAAGAACGCCTTGAACGAGGTGTACACTCACGCTGTGCTCGGCAAACACCAGCATGTTGTCCATTATATAAGATACACAGAAAAAATGTAGAAGACAGAATGTAGACGAAAAACAACCCACCAAGACATTTAATAGAACCAAGCAAAATAGCAAGTTTTTTTTCCTTTCTCGAACCAATACACAATATTATAGACCACAGTAATAGACTGCATCATCGTAAACAAATCATAACTACGCAAATATACAGATAACTTCCATATACTTATTCATAAATTGAACTTATATATTGTAACGGGACGCTCCTCGAGCGCCCGTCACAAGGCGAGCAGGAGGAAGAGGAGCGAGCGCGAACAGACCCTCGCGGGCAGCCATCGATACGCTCCAT
Organism: Ichneumon xanthorius; assembly: GCA_917499995.1. Classification (NCBI taxonomy): domain Eukaryota; kingdom Metazoa; phylum Arthropoda; class Insecta; order Hymenoptera; family Ichneumonidae; genus Ichneumon; species Ichneumon xanthorius. The sequence goes on from CAKJTD010000002.1 coordinate 1,730,964, forward strand.
CAGTCATCGGCTATCGATGGCTGCGCCTCGCCCGTAGCCCCACTCTGTCACCTGAAAGGCGGGCTATAATTCGGCGAGAGAAACGAATACCTCTCCTCGCATGCTCGCCGGATACCCGGACATGGCGACGACACCCTGGCCGAGACCCCGGAGACCCGCGTCGCCGCTACGTCACCGCAGCGGGGAAATGCCTCACCACCCCACCGTGGAGGAGCCGGCTCACCCCACCAGATCGGCGACCACGGGTCAAACCAACCAAAGTGTGAAACGTCACACCCGTGCCCTACTCTTGTCTTTCTCAAATTTGGCGAGTTAATAAAAGGCTCGGGAGCACACAAATCTGTCTCAGAAACATCGTGGTACTTACCTAGCTACGAGAGAGCCGAGCATTCGCTCGCAACAATTATCTATTAAGGTCGTAAGTCCGTAAAACAGCAGGCAGGGCCCTTAGAGTGTCGAACTTCTTCAGTGCGAAGGTGAGGGAGACACACTAAGGAACGTAGTGTAAGATTAATTAATCGAGAACCTCGTTGTGAACGAAAGTGACAGTTTGCGAGGAAAAATAACGAGCAAAGACCGCCGCGACAACGTTAAACACCAAAGGGTATCGCGTACTGGCTCCTAGAGCATCTTCTCTTAATTAATCCTTCCGAGACGCTGCGCATTTTCTTCTAGTATTCGGGAACCTCGTTGTGAGCTTAGGCGGCAGTTTGCGAGGTAAAATAACGAGCAAAGACCACCGTGACATCGTTGAACATCCAGGGTTATCACGAAGCGTGTACTAACGCACCATTCTCGTTTACTAGGAACTCGTGTCTAATTTCGATTCAAATACGAGTAAAAGAACGCCGAGAATTGACAGCATAGAACAGCCGTATGCGAACAATTGAGAGAGAAATCTCGGGTACAGGGCATAATTTCCTACAATCTAAAGCCAATCGCAATTTATTTTCGTCATTCGGTAAATTGAGTGTAAAGCTCCCTACGCGCGAGGCTTTCGTCGCGTAGGAATCTTCAAATTAAAAAAGTTTCATGCGATTAGGAAAATTCCGATTATCCTTATCTTAAAATCAATCCATTCCCGTTTCAATTCGTTACGTTGAGCATAGAACTCCCTGCGTACGAATTTATCGCAACGTAGGAATATTTAAAATTACCATTTCGGTGTATCGTACACGCTACTTTTATTTCGACCAAGGCCGGCTACAAGTCGTGAGAAGGCCAAGGTCGGCTAAATTTAACATCAACAACAATCGGTCTCGACCGTTGTCAAGGGGACGCGAAGACGCTGGACATGTAGTCTTTCCCACGGAGCGTCGCGATAGTGCGTAATCATCCACGTAACGCGCGGCCTCCCGTTACCGCGTGAGACTCTACCCATCCGAGGTGCGCGAGAGCCTACTCTCTTCCGCGATTATTATCGTGCGTAAGAAACGCACGTTCGTACCCCCTTACACCATCCGGGCAGACTATAGCGCGGCCAAGCGAGCGCTGACGGGAAGGTGAGAAGCACCGACGCTCGATCATCCAGCGGGCTACGGGGCGTTCGACGCCAAAACAACGGTTTGAGCCTATTGTTCTCTCCGTGTCAAATTTGTTTTGTCCATCTTGTGACGAATATCCCAGGCCAACTGCTGTACGGATATTTCGTATTTTTCTTTCCTTTCCCCATAATACCTAACATTAATACTAACAACTTTCTTTTCTTCGCATCAATTTGAGCTTCACTCCTATCTAACAAAAATCGGGATTCTCCAAATTTTAACATATTGCCCCTCCTAAGTTAATTAATTCCTTGTAGTCACCCGCTTCACGGGTAGACATTTAGATTCACCACGATAAGACCCTTTTCCTAAAGCCTGTGATGAAGGGTCAAATCACTCGAGCGGCGCGAAACGCGTGAGTGAAATTAAATAATACCACTCTGAGGCAATCCAGAAAAAAAAAAAAAAAAAAAAAAAAAAAAAAAACCTTAAATCTTTTTCTTTTATTACGAATTTAAATATTTTTTTTTATCATTTCTTCCCCTTAACTATCGAAACAACATTAATTCCTGAAGTATTTCCCGTATCCGTCGAGTCCAGCACCCGAACCCTGTCTTCCCGAAACGGAACGGATCGTATTCCTACTCGAGGAGAAAATAAATCTTAACGCAAAAACTCGGGAAACAATATTAATCGTATTTCAAGGCTGAAACTGAACCACGCGAGATAACCCGAGTTTTCGAAACGTTTCAATGGCGCCCGAACAGGGACTCGAGGCCTAAGCTGGGGAATAAACACAAGGAAATAAATAAGAAGAAAGCGCCGCATTGGCGAAGTCGACATAAACCAAGGCCATTCAATATGAGTGAGAGACCCGACGATAACTGTTGTGTATCGGCAACACTGCCGTAAGCCCCCCCCCCCCCCCCTTCCCCGCGGAGGTAGCATTCCATACACGGTGCCGTGAGTCGTCAGTCGGTTCTCAGCAACCACGTGTTTCACGTACCTTCCCGAAATCCCGACCCAGACACAACAGTGGCGACGAGGATGGGATCGTAAGGGATCCCAGAGAGCCGGACGATCGGGAATATAATCGGAGCAAATGTGGGAGTGGATTCCGGCAGAGAGTGTGAATGAGGCAAGTGAAGGGAAAACCTCGTGGATACACCGATTATCGAAGCAAGATGTGGTGAAAGGACTACAACAGTGCACGGGAACGGAAGTAGACGAATCGGTATCATTAGATGAGCTGCGGAAGAGTTTAAAGAAGATTTTTTTGGAGAAGTATCAACAACGGCAACAGCTAGACAACACGACTAGTTCTAGACTAGAGAATCAGGAACAGGAGGAAGAAATAACGACCGCCGCAACCGACATGGCAGCCTACAACGTGCTGGCCGAATTTAAGAGAGGTACGGACGATTTAGAAGAATATCTGGAACGTTTTACAATATTCCTTCGAGTATGTAAAATAACAGATGACGCGGAAAAAGCTGCCTTATTATTATCAAAAATCGGAGCAGAAACATACGGAATCCTCCGAACGAAGTGCGCGCCGGACAAAGGACCGCCGTTGTTAGAATACGGCGAAGTAGTGACACTCCTACAGACCAAGGTGGTACCGCCCCGGAATGAAACGGTGGAACGCAGCCAATTTCATAAACTAAAACAAAAGGAGGGACAAAGTGTGGCAGATTTTGCGACAGAAATTAGTAAAGCCGCACTAAGATGCAAGTATACGGCAGCGAATGAGATGTGTGTGGATCAGTTTATTAGTGGGCTGAGAGTGAAACAAGTAAAGTTCGAGGTTATCAGAAGCAAACCAAAAACCTTTGATGAGGCAACGGAAACAGCAAAATCGGCGGAGATAGCATGGGATGGATCAGGTCTCGAAGCCGAGAAGTCAGCGGGAGAAGAGTCGACGTTTTTGAAAATGGCACCACACCAACGAGATGGGAACGGAGCGAGGAATCAAAACAACGGGCCGAGGACGAGCAACATGGGCAACAGCGGCTACAGAGGGAACACCGCCGGGACGGGGACTCCAACGTGTTATTGTTGTGGGAAACCGGGCCACATCACGAGAAACTGTCGGTTCAAGGCATACAAGTGTAACAAGTGTGGGAAGCCTGGACACCTACAGAGGGTATGCCGTTCGAAGACACCGCAAAACCAAAACTTTATGTCGTCGAATATGCCGAGTGAGACCGATCAACTAGAAGAACCAATACAAGATCATCAAGGACAAGACGACGAAGACGAATGGTTCCACAACATGTTTACCTTGCCGTCGGCGAACCAGAGGGTATGTACGAAAAGTAAGCTAGCAGTGCGAATTGAAGGGATATCCATAGACATTCAAGTCGATTCCGGAGCGTATTATACGGTCATGACGTTAGAGGATAAGAATAAATTGTTACCCGAGAAAATTATTGAGCCAGCGCGAGAAGCTATGAAGTTTTATGATGGCACCATTTTTCGACCGATCGGAAAATTAACAAATATTAAAGTACAGTTAGAAAAAGATACAAGATATTTGGAAATATATATAGTGTCAAAAGGGTACGGCCCACTGATGGGGGAACAATGGCTCAAAGAGTTTCAACGTTGGCCACCGGCATATCTGAAACGCGAGAAACAGTTATACACAATACAGCCGGAAACGGAAAAGAAAATACAGTCGACACAGCTCAAAAATATAATCGAAAAACGAAAGGCCGTCTTTAGCGATAAATTAGGGTTGTACAAAAATGGATTTCTAAAGTTAAGAATCCGAGAGGGAGCTATACCGATCTTTAAAAAAGCTAGAACGATGCCGGTAGCCATGAAAAACAAAGTCGAGATCGAAATTAATAAATTAGTAAACGACAAAATTCTCACACCGGTGAAATATAGCGATTGGGCCACACCGGTAGTCCCAGTGATAAAAGGGGACGGGGTGCGACTATGCGGTGACTTTAAAGTTACAATAAATCCGGTACTAGAAATCGATAGATATCCGTTGCCACGAATTGAAGACTTGCTAAATTTATCAGTGGGGGCCACGAAATTTACAAAAATAGATCTCTCACAAGCTTACGCCCAAATACCACTCGATCGAGACTCCAGACAATTCGTAACAATAAACACACACTTAGGGCTTTTTCAGTACACTAGACTACCATATGGCGTAGCTACAGGACCAGGCTCGTTTCAACGAATTATCGAAAGCGAGATCGCGGGAATCAAAGGAGTGGGGACCTTGCTCGATGATATTTTGATTTCGAGCGCGACAGAAAAAGAACATTTACATAAACTAGATATGGTACTAGAAAGATTAGAGGCTAGCGGATTCACAGTGCAAAAAGCTAAATGTGAAATTTTTCAAGATAGTATCAGTTACTTAGGATTCAAACTAGATAAGCTAGGACTCCACACGACGGATGATAAAGTTAAGGCGGTACGCGAGGCGCCACAACCGAAAACGATAACGGAACTTCGAGCATTTCTAGGCCTAGTAAATTTTTATGGTAGGTTTATTAATAACTTAGCAACAAAAATGCAACCATTATACGACCAGTTAAAAAAAGAGAAATTAGATTGGAATGAGGAATGTAGGAAAGCATTTAAAATCATAAAGACCGAAATCACTTCGGCACCGATACTAATACAGTATAACCCATCCCTACCACTAGTACTTGCGTGTGATGCATCGGCAGTGGGAATGGCGGCAGTGTTATCGCATGTGATAGAGCAGAACGTGGAAAAACCAATTGCATTTAAATCACGCACATTAAAGAAAAATGAAAAAGCCCCCATTGATAGAGAGGCAGGGGCTATAATTTTTGGCGTAAAGCAATTCTATATGTATTTATACGGAAGGGAATTTGTCTTAAAAACTGATCACCAACCTCTCACACCTATTTTCGGCCCTGAAAAAGGTATTCCGTTAATCGCGGCGTGCAGGCTACAAAGATGGGCTTTCTTTTTGTCAGTATTTCGATATAAAATCCAATATATACGGTCCGAGGAAAACGGAAATGCAGACGCATTATCGCGATTACCGTTAGAGAGTTCAAAAAAAGAGCTGGGGATAGAGTCAGAAATAAGTCAATATTGCAACTATCAAAAAGGCTCGAACATAGCTATAGATTGGAAAGATATTAGAGAGGAATCAAAGAAAGATAAGGGGATTCGAAAAGTGATATGGTACACCATGAACGGGTGGCCGACGACGACAAAAGAAGTCACAGAAGAGGAGGCGCCATACTATCGAAAAAGAACCGAATTACATGTGATAGAAGGTTGTTTACTCTGGGGGTATAGAGTGGTAATCCCGCTAAATTTGCGAGCGGAGATTTTGGATGAACTACACAGTAGCCACACGGGAATGGTCAGAATGAAAAGCTTAGCTCGAGGATATGTATGGTGGCCAAATCTTGATGGAGACATCGAGGAGATAGCACGTATATGTTCGGAATGCGCACAAGTAAGAGACAATCCGCAAAAATCACCATTGTGTTTATGGCCGAGGCCCAATGCACCCTGGGAGAGAATCCATGCCGATTTCCTAGGCCCGCTAGAAAACAAAAACTACTTAATTATCGTAGATGCATACTCCAAGTGGGTTGAAGCGTTCGCCATGGCGAGCACAGAAGCGAAACCGACAATAGAGAAATTTATTGACACTTTTGCAAGATTCGGGTTACCAAAATGGATCCATACCGATAATGGCCCTCAATTAGCAAGTAAAGAGTTCGAAGCGTTTGTCAGAGCGAATGGAATTAAGCACACCTTCTCCCCCCCATATCACCCAGCGAGTAATGGGGCGGCGGAGAATATAGTAAAAACATTTAAACGCAGTGTAACACGAAACGTTTTAAGCGGGATGAAGCCCGCCGAGGCGGCAAATGTGTTTCTATTCGATTACCGGAGAACGCCACACACACTAACAGGGGTGTCGCCTGCGTCTCTAATGTTCAAACGAGAGATAAGATCGAAACTAGATTTACTAAGACCAAATGTAAACGAGAGAGCAAACGAAAAAAACAATCAGTTGTGCGAGCGTTGGAAAGGAACTCGAAACATAGAAATACGAGAAAAGGACAAGGTCATGGTAAAAATGTATAAAAATAATAAGGAAACATGGGAGCAGGGACAAGTCTGCGAAAAACTATCACCCGTCGTATATATCGTCGAAACTAAAGATGGCAAATGTAAACGACATATCGATCAAATGTTCAAACGCGAGGAAACTAATAAATTTAGACATGTAGAGATCCCAGTACAAGAGGAGATGGCAACGAACGCTCCACGGCGGTCGCAGCGTCTCATAGAAAAACAAAAACTCGGAGGCTAACAAAAAAAAAAAAAAAAAAAAAAAAGTGTATTTAGTAGATTATAGTGGATTAAATAAAGAAGGACGATATATCAAACACGGGGCAGTGGATGGAATGCAGAATTAAAGATTCACAAAAAGATCGTATTGGGGAGGAGTGTTGTGTATCGGCAACACTGCCGTAAGCCCCCCCCCCCTTCCCCGCGGAGGTAGCATTCCATACACGGTGCCGTGAGTCGTCAGTCGGTTCTCAGCAACCACGTGTTTCACGTACCTTCCCGAAATCCCGACCCAGACACAACAATAACAATAGGAACGAATCGACCGGTACGAACGACACGAGCGAGACGAACGGGACAAACAACACCGCGGCGGTAATCGGTCAAGCAGCCGAGGGGGGAGCGCGGCCCAGAGACCCAACTAGCGGGTCACGGGGAAGCGACAAGGACAAAAGCCCGGGATCCCACGAGACACGCAAGCGCGTGATCGAGGTAGACGAGGAATTGAGAAGAACAGGATTCTTTCGGAGCGACACGATGGACACGTTAGAGTTAGCCACGGGCGATAAAAATTACGTAAATCCTACACCCCCGATAAATATTGATGATGAACCGATCTCGCTGCAATCGATCATGGGCGTGTTAAACGAAATACGGCAGCAGCACAGCCTAGAGCAACGTCAAACCCGCGATAATCTTCGTATGCTCGAGGAGACAGTCGGAGAAAAATTAAACACGATGCAGCAATTCGTTCTCTCAAACGTCACGGGATGGCAAGACGAGTCGAACGCGGCCGGGGCGACGTTCGTTCAATCGGACAAACAACCAGCATGCTCCACGTATTACCTGAAACCGAAAGGGCAAGCCGCAAGACCGACGAATGCAACGACTTCCAACGGAGCGGGTCCGGTGTTCGACCTACAAGACAACTACGAGCTGCCACGGCGGCCGAGCCTAGTGGATAACGCAACCGCGAAGCGGACAAGCTCTGTCACGCCGCCCCCTGCACTGGGTCCCAGCAACGTCACAGCTACATGCAATAACCTAAAACTCGAGGCGCCGACTTTCCAAGGAAAAACAAATGAATTACCGGTACAGTTTCTCGCGGATCTGCGAGCGTTCAGAGACATTTATGTCCCGCGGTACCATTTCAAAATCTTAATCGCGCAATGTTTCCAAGGGCTCGCCCTACAATGGTGGAAGATATCACGAGATTCCATCCAGGATTGGGGGGATTTTGAACAACAGTTCCTGCGGAGATTTTGGAGTACGGAAAAACAAGAAAAAGTAAAATCACGGCTCGAATTTGAAAAGCACGACCCCGAAAAAAAACAGTCTCGACTGTCATACGCGATGTCACTGATAGGGCTTGCTAAAGACCTCCGACCGGTACTGACGGAGACAGAAATAATATCCAAGGTCAAGAGACATTTCACCGCGGAAATTCGAACCACGGTCATGACATTGGGAATCGTCACGATTCCTCGGTTACTAGATCTCCTCTCGGCATGCGACGAGGAAGACGCGGAAATTCGATCGCGTGCAAAGCCAGAACGTCGAGATCGCTTCCGCACAACCAACAAGGAGGGCGAAGATCGGAGTGGCAATACAAAAAACAAAACGGATGAAACAAAGAACGGAAAAAATGACAAGCGTGATACAGGCACCAACGACTCGCGCCCGAATTCCAAAACAAAGGAAAATGCACGTCAGATAAGAAACATCGAAATAGAGGACGACGCAAGTGACTCCCTCGAACTAGTGGAAGACGAATCGGACGAGGGAAACGAGCAGGCGTCACTTCACGAATAATCAAAATCGGCGAGGTGACGCTCGGCTTCGGGAAAGACACACGCAACTATCTACTCGAGGAAGAAGAGAGACCCGCACTCCCGCGCGCGAAATGCCCTATATTATTAATACAGGTACAGGGCGTTTCGATTCGAGCGCTCGTCGACACGGGGAGCGAGATCACGGTTATCTCGGAGCAATTCTTTCTCGCGAATGAAAAAATCTTTCGGGCGTGCCCTATCCTCCCGCTTGCCGGAGTCTCAGTCCGAGGTGCGACGACTGGAAGGGCCGTCAAAGTAACGCAACAAATGTTTGCAATAATCGAAATTGAACAGAAAGGAGAACAGTGCACCTTAATCATCGTACCGAGACTCACGAACGAATGTATACTCGGTATCGATTTCTTAACAAAAATGAAAACAAAAATTGACCTCGAAAACTATGAGATATCATTTGCCCTACCCTACGCGCCTCACCGACGACACCTTGTAAAATTCACTAACCCTTTTAACAACCAAATGGACGAAATAAAACAGGTGAATGCCGTTTCCGAGGAACAGGACGATATAACCGACGAAGAGATCGACGCTAAAATCGAAGCAACCGAGGGACTAAGCACGGCGCAGAGGAAAGTATTTCGGTCACTGCTAGCCGAGCACCGCGATGTTTTCATTAAGCGGCCCGGACTTTTAAACTCGTATGAACATGAGCTCAAGGTAGTACCTCATAGCCCCTTCAAGGCAATGAGCTACCCCGTTCCCCTCGCGTACCGGGAAGGAGTCGACAAGGAATTAGAAACCCTTCTCCGACAAGGAGTTATACAGAGATCAAAGAGCCCATATAGTAGCCCGTTGCTTGTATCACTCAAAAAGGACGGCAGTGTAAGACTGTGCCTAGACGCGCGCAGAATCAATGAAATACTAGTACCGGACCACGAAAGGATGGAAGCTGCCGATGATCTGTTTCAAGAATGCAAAAGTGTAAAGTATATGACCACGCTCGACATGAAAGCTAGCTTCTGGCAGGTCCCGCTCACGGAAAGCTCGCGTAAATACACGGCGTTTATGCACCGAGGACGTTGCTACGAGTTTAAAGTGACGCCTTTCGGGTTGCGGACGAGCACGGCAAGCCTTGTACGTGGATTGGAGAAAGTTCTACGCGGCCTGGGAAACGTCATAAATTTCGTCGACGATTTGTTGTGCACATCGGAGACGTTTGAGGAGCACATCGCAGACCTCCAAGAATTATTTAGGCGATTTAGAGAACATGGACTTACCTTAACACTGGAGAAGTCACATTTCTTTAGACAAGAAACACGTTTCATTGGCCATATACTCACGAGACATGGAATTAAACCGGACCCTGACAAGATTGAAGCAATTCACAATTTTCCCTCCCCTAAGAACCTGAAGCAACTCCGAGGTTTCTTAGGGCTCATTAACTATTACAGCAAATTCACTCGCGAACATGGGGAAGCAACTGTACCAGTACTGCACCTGCTCCGAAAGGGCACGAAGTGGCGCTGGGGAGATGAAGAAGAAGAAGCCTTCCGAGAGATAAAAGCTAAATTCTGCTCGAGCGTGATATTGTATTACCCGCTCCGCGACCGACCGTTTTACCTACAAACAGACGCGAGCGATGTAGCGATAGGCGCGGTGTTATTTCAAAAAAATGACGAGAACGAACATCTGGTACTACATTTTGCGAGTCGGACCTTGAAGAGTGCCGAGCTTCGATATAGCACAACGGAGAAGGAACTGCTTGCGGTCGTGTGGGCCCTAATGAAGTTTCGAACATATCTGCTGGGAAGTGAGGTCATTATCATCACGGACCACGCAGCGCTGACATTCCTTCGAGAGTGCCGCCTCTCACACGCGCGCTTGACGAGATGGGCACTCGCGCTACAGGATTTTCACCCGACCATCGTCCACTGCGCAGGCAGAGAGAATACAGTCGCCGACGTTCTAAGCCGGCCGGAAAAAGAAAGGAAAGCGGACGAAATCATCATCGCACCCCTCGCACGAGAAATGTCGGAAGAATTCTTGCGACTAATTAAGAACATGGCGAAGCTACAAGATGCAGATGACTGGTGCAAATCGATTCGGGAGAAACTTGAGAAGGAACCAGACAACGAGGAATATAAACTGCGGAGTGGGATACTATACCGTGTTCAACGCGGGATAGAGCGAGTCATCGTGCCCACTGCCGGTCTTGCGCCCTTGCTAATCGAGTGTCACGAACTGTATGGACACGTAGGGGCACGAAAGTGTTACATGATACTTCGAGATGACTTTTACTATCCGAATTTACACCGCCAGGCGAGAAAAATATTATCCACCTGCGACGCATGTCAAAGGAATAAAATATACACAACCGGAACGTTCGCTGAAATGCAAACGATTTTGCCAAAAAACCCGTGCGACCTTGTGTCCCTCGATTTCTACGGGCCACTACCGGCGGGAGCGTACGGCAATAAATTTATACTCGCGGTCATCGACGTTTTCACGAAGTTACCCAAATTATATGCGATGCGCAAGGCAACAACGGAAAACACATGGAGGTATCTCGAAGAAGATTATTTCCCGAAGTACGGGAAGCCGCAGGCGATTCTATCCGACCAAGGCACTCAGTTCACGTCTAAAAAATGGGAGAAGCTTCTCCGCGAACATCAGATAAAGAAGGTCTTAACATCGATACGACATCCACAGGCCAACCCCGTCGAGCGAACGAATCGCGAGCTCTCCCGATTTTTTAGAACGCTGACCAAAGACAAGCACAATGCCTGGTACAAATGGTTACCCGTAATCGAAGACTGTGTCAACACCACACACCATGAAGCCACCGGATGTACACCACTGGAATTACATACTGGTGAAAAACCCCGCCGACCCTGGCGAGAACTGTTGAAAAAGAAAGAAGAAAAACAAGTGATACGGGAGGAATTAATTATGGGTGCTCGAGAGAATATGCGACGAGCTCGCAGCAGACAGGCTGAAAAATATAATCGTTTGCACAAGCTAACGGAATTCGCAATGGGCGAAAAAGTATTAGCCCGAGCGCTAAACGTCTCCAACCCATCGGCAAAGGTCGTCGCAAAGTTCCTGCCGTTATATGAAGGACCCTACATAATCAAAAAAAAAATAGGAAAAACATCGTATGTACTGGCATATCCCGAAGAGGAGCGGGAACGAGGTATGTTTCATGCCCAAGATCTTCGACCGTATCATACCTGACAAACCGACGCAAGTGAGAAACTCACGATACGGCTTATCACTCAACAACAAAGGGATTAACCCCCCTGAGCAACCTCGTAGTACGGGAATCAATTATTAGCAACACTACAATATGAAAGCATGGTCCGAGCGATATTGACAAGGGATAACCCATCAGTAATCGTTTGTACATCGGGAAACCATGTCGTGTGAAAAGAAGAACGCGGAGACGCAAACAGTAGATCGGTTCAACGGGAAGATATTAATTGGAAAACCCGACTATGTATTATCAACGAGGCAATTGTGCAACCTACCTCCGAAATCTCTGGTGAACAGCCACCAGACATACACGGAGGGAGTATTCTTTGACTATCTCGAGGAGGACAGGAAAGGGCAACGACTGGCGCTCAACTTCAAGCCAGAGGACCCGGATGTTTACGCACCGGGAACGACAAAAATCCGCATGCGTTACGTCCCCTCACGCCTCACCGTCGAGGAGAAACCGAAAGAATGGATACGACCCCGACGCACCGGAGCTCGGGCGGTCCAAACGGATAAAGGATTGGTGATAATGTGTGACGAGGAATATTTCCGACGAGACAAACGCAAGGCCCACGCAATTGTTGACCCGGTAGTAGAGGACGCTGTACAGCGGAAATCGTCGCGCACGCCGGTCCAGACCGGACACCCACGGGCAGCGAAATCGGACTGAAGGTAACACAGTGCACGAAACCTGAAAAATCCGAGAAAACCTGAAAACGTAATAAACCTGAAAAAAAAAAAAAAGAAAGTATTCTCAGACTGAATCCTCAGCATTAAAAACTTTCTTTTTCTTGAAAGGGCGTTGTAACGGGACGCTCCTCGAGCGCCCGTCACAAGGCGAGCAGGAGGAAGAGGAGCGAGCGCGAACAGACCCTCGCGGGCAGCCATCGATACGCTCCATCAGTCATCGGCTATCGATGGCTGCGCCTCGCCCGTAGCCCCACTCTGTCACCTGAAAGGCGGGCTATAATTCGGCGAGAGAAACGAATACCTCTCCTCGCATGCTCGCCGGATACCCGGACATGGCGACGACACCCTGGCCGAGACTCCGGAGACCCGCGTCGCCGCTACGTCACCGCAGCGGGGAAATGCCTCACCACCCCACCGTGGAGGAGCCGGCTCACCCCACCAGATCGGCGACCACGGGTCAAACCAACCAAAGTGTGAAACGTCACACCCGTGCCCTACTCTTGTCTTTCTCAAATTTGGCGAGTTAATAAAAGGCTCGGGAGCACACAAATCTGTCTCAGAAACATCGTGGTACTTACCTAGCTACGAGAGAGCCGAGCATTCGCTCGCAACAATTATCTATTAAGGTCGTAAGTCCGTAAAACAGCAGGCAGGGCCCTTAGAGTGTCGAACTTCTTCAGTGCGAAGGTGAGGGAGACACACTAAGGAACGTAGTGTAAGATTAATTAATCGAGAACCTCGTTGTGAACGAAAGTGACAGTTTGCGAGGAAAAATAACGAGCAAAGACCGCCGCGACAACGTTAAACACCAAAGGGTATCGCGTACTGGCTCCTAGAGCATCTTCTCTTAATTAATCCTTCCGAGACGCTGCGCATTTTCTTCTAGTATTCGGGAACCTCGTTGTGAGCTTAGGCGGCAGTTTGCGAGGTAAAATAACGAGCAAAGACCACCGTGACATCGTTGAACATCCAGGGTTATCACGAAGCGTGTACTAACGCACCATTCTCGTTTACTAGGAACTCGTGTCTAATTTCGATTCAAATACGAGTAAAAGAACGCCGAGAATTGACAGCATAGAACAGCCGTATGCGAACAATTGAGAGAGAAATCTCGGGTACAGGGCATAATTTCCCACAATCTAAAGCCAATCGCAATTTATTTTCGTCATTCGGTAAATTGAGTGTAAAGCTCCCTACGCGCGAGGCTTTCGTCGCGTAGGAATCTTCAAATTAAAAAAGTTTCATGCGATTAGGAAAATTCCGATTATCCTTATCTTAAAATCAATCCATTCCCGTTTCAATTCGTTACGTTGAGCATAGAACTCCCTGCGTATGAATTTATCGCAACGTAGGAATATTTAAAATTACCATTTCGGTGTATCGTACACGCTACTTTTATTTCGACCAAGGCCGGCTACAAGTCGTGAGAAGGCCAAGGTCGGCTAAATTTAACATCAACAACAATCGGTCTCGACCGTTGTCAAGGGGACGCGAAGACGCTGGACATATAGTCTTTCCCACCGAGCGTCGCGATAGTGCGTAATCATCCACGTAACGCGCGGCCTCCCGTTACCGCGTGAGACTCTACCCATCCGAGGTGCGCGAGAGCCTACTCTCTTCCGCGATTATTATCGTGCGTAAGAAACGCACGTTCGTACCCCCTTACACCATCCGGGCAGACTATAGCGCGGCCAAGCGAGCGCTGACGGGAAGGTGAGAAGCACCGACGCTCGATCATCCAGCGGGCTACGGGGCGTTCGACGCCAAAACAACGGTTTGAGCCTATTGTTCTCTCCGTGTCAAATTTGTTTTGTCCATCTTGTGACGAATATCCCAGGCCAACTGCTGTACGGATATTTCGTATTTTTCTTTCCTTTCCCCATAATACCTAACATTAATACTAACAACTTTCTTTTCTTCGCATCAATTTGAGCTTCACTCCTATCTAACAAAAATCGGGATTCCCCAAATTTTAACATATTGCCCCTCCTAAGTTAATTAATTCCTTGTAGTCACCCGCTTCACGGGTAGACATTTAGATTCACCACGATAAGACCCTTTTCCTAAAGCCTGTGATGAAGGGTCAAATCACTCGAGCGGCGCGAAACGCGTGAGTGAAATTAAATAATACCACTCTGAGGCAATCCAGAAAAAAAAAAAAAAAAAAAAAACCTTAAATCTTTTTCTTTTATTACGAATTTAAATATTTTTTTTTTATCATTTCTTCCCCTTAACTATCGAAACAACATTAATTCCTGAAGTATTTCCCGTATCCGTCGAGTCCAGCACCCGAACCCTGTCTTCCCGAAACGGAACGGATCGTATTCCTACTCGAGGAGAAAATAAATCTTAACGCAAAAACTCGGGAAACAATATTAATCGTATTTCAACGCTGAAACTGAACCACGCGAGATAACCCGAGTTTTCGAAACGTTTCGATATATTGTGACGTATTTTCCTTTATCTCGATGACGCGAACTCAAAACTCGAAAAACGGAACAAAACGAAATCTAAGCTCAAACCAAAAAGGGAGCACAAAACGCGAAACCGAAACTTACGTCACCTTCGGCCGTCCGCCCGCACGGATGCATCGACGTCCCGGTGGGCGCCAGTTAATTTTTGTTTCGCCGGTATTAACAACAGGACTAAACTGGAGGTCGGTGGAACGGCCGACCTCCGCAGGGTCGATTTTTGTGTCACCGGAATCGCCAAGCCGGACTAATCTGGAGGTCGATGGAACAGGCCAACCTCCGCAACGGGAACACACGAAATCGGAACAAAACACACGATAACACAAACGAGAACTTGACGGTAACGAGAACTAACGCCGATGCATTCGCGAAAGCAAACGGTTGCGGAAATGCACGGTCGCTCAGGATGCGGGTTATGGTAGAAGGGTCGCGATCCTTTGCCAATAAAATAACGCGGAGTCGGAAATATCGGAATCTCACATTTTAATAACGGGAACAATTAATTTTTAGGCTGTCAAGCCACGGGATCGCACACTAGTGCATCGGGAGCGCTCAGCTGACCGAAGGTTCGGAGCGAGCGTAACGAGAGCGGATCAATACGCGATCGATAAATTACTTAAACAATACAACTCACCGAAACAGCATGATTTATTCCAATAATATGCGGGAACTGCATCTCGCGATGCCACGAGAACTTAAACTCAATCACTGCACCTCAAGAGCGTTCTCCAAAACGCATCTCGAGCACAGAAAAATCGGTAAAGAATTCGGAAACGAATCCGCACGAAACACAGCACACGAGTCGATCTGCGAACGCGCGAAGTCACAGGTAGCGCGAGCGAGATACGCGAACCGAAGCGAGAGCGATAGCCGGAGTCTACGATAGCGCGAGCGAGAGCGAATGACTCAAGCGCGACACAATAGCCGAAACCGTAAACATCGGGAGCACGAGAGAGTTCCGAGTAGCCTCGAGGACGACTCCCGGTAGACTGATAAGCCTACGAAAATATTCTAACGAAACGTTATGATTATTGCGAGATCCTCAGCCGATAGCTACTGCCCTCTCAAACTATTCCAGAGCGTCATTTAATCGGGAACCGAAACTGTAACGCGTTAACTTTGAGAATCTTCGCGATCGCTACTCCAAATTCAGGATGTGAAAACAAGGCTCTCTCTCTAAACTAAAACACCGCACAAGGGGTTCCAACCTTGCCCGGACTGAACTAAAATCTCCGCCTGTTCTCCAACGCCCTGCATTATCACCTAAGCGGAGTGCCGGGTTTGCACCGGACTTTGGCGTATTCGTGACGAAATCTCGTCGGGCTCTCCTCTATTCGTGTTTCTCATTTCTTCCAGATTCTCTCCACCGAATAGATTCGAGAATCCCGACCTGAACTAAATCTCTCAGCTTATCACACACAAGTAAAACCTAACCGAATCGCAAAACGTTACGAACCTTGCTTAAACGAGAGCTGGACGGTACGTGGGCAGCTGCAGAGCAGTAAAGCGGGAACTATAACGAGCTAACCGAACTAAATCGATAGCCGTATCCGAAAAATGTTGATTTTTGTGACAGTGATCGGAAAATCACGTCACAATATATATATACAGGGTGTAAGGTAACTATTGTACGATCGGCAAATGGTAGATAGCTGACATTGCGCTGAACAAAAAAGTCCTTTGGCGAAATTTGATCATAGCAAAAATGAGCGAGTTATCAGCGTTTATAAGTTGATATAAGTTGACCAATCACAGCGCAGCGACAGTAGGTCCTGGCGACAGCGTTTCGACGCCTCGAACAATAGCGAACTTCATTGGACTTTGCGACAGTGTGGTCAGAAAATTGACATTCGATAGCGAATTCGGGTGATATTCGGGTGACAGACAGGCTCTTTTTTTTAAATACAATGAAGACCAGGGTATGTTTTCTTTTTTCGACCCGATCGTCGAAAATATTGCCGCGCGGCATTATGTCGAACGTGGCCGATGCTCGCGGTGTGCAGGTCTCACTAGGTAAGTTTTCGAGCGACATTGGCTTCGTGATTTTTCGCATCCCAATCATCGATAATGTTGCCGCGGCCCATTACGTCGAATCTGACTGATGGTCGAGGTGTCTAGGTTTCATCAAAAGATTTTCGACGGCGTGCGACTTTAGCTACGCTTTTTTTTATGTTCCGGCCGTTGAAAATATCGCTACGGATAATTGTATCGAACACCTGTCCAATGCCCGTGGTGTCCACATCGCAGCAAATGATTTCTCGATGTCGTGCGTCATGATGATTTGTCGATGACGTAGCCAAAGGGTTATGTAGCCTTTAATGTCCCGAATCGTCGAAGATATCGCTACGGAAAATCGTGACGAGCCTGGTCAATGCTCGCGGTGTCTTGGTCTCACCATACGATTTCTCGGCATTGCGTGATTTTGGCTACATAGCTTTTTGAGCCCAGGGCGTTGAAAATATTGCTATGGACAATCGGATCGAACATGGCTCATGCACGTGGTGTTCAGCTCCACGAGATGATTATTCAACATTCCGAGCGTTATTATTGCTCGAATTTCATAATTGAAATTTCGATCCTATTCGTCCTTTCCGAGATAATCGAGAAGAAAGATTGAACGTCCGGCATATTACAATTTTTTTAAATCTTTTTTTTTACGTACTTTGCCGTCGCGACGGTATCACGTCTCTTCTCATAACATGTCGGTACGACCTATGTCAACATACGGTAGAGTTACTTAAGTAGTTTGTAATGCCTCTGAAGCCGTGTTTATTGTGTACGAAAACATACACAAATAGTCACATGGCCGCGGCAGTATGAACAAAGATGATTCCGCCTACATTCTGCCTTATATTTTTAGACATTGGATCATGTTTCGAAATGATTAACATCAGAATCCTATCAGGTATCATTCCTTGCAAATAAATTTTCATAGACAAGGACCGACAGGACTACATTTGAAATGGGGTATTACATTTGAAAGAACATCAAATGACATTATTTCTTACGCTTTGATTTATAATTTTATGCGACACTTTGGAAATGTTCTTATAAAATACCAAACTGCAAGAAACAATGTCCAGTTTATTGTCCTTTTCTCCCCCGATTCAAATGTAGTCTTTCGTGCCTTTTTTTTATGCAAATTTATTTTTAAAAAAACGAAACCTGATGGGTTCTTGGTATCAACCTTTTTGAAACGTGATTTAACATCTAAAAACATTCGGGAGAATATAGGATTCATCTCTTTTCATATTGTCCCGCTCGTATAGCTATGTGAATGTTTTCGTACATGATGAATAAGGGTTTCACAGGCGTTATAAACGACTCAATGAACTCTCCCTTATATTAAGACTCGTTTTCCTTACGTATTATGTTAAGAGATGTGGTAGCGTCTCGAAGTCAAGTACTTGAAAATACAGCTGCTCCCACGTGACTGTGTGTATGTTTTCCTACATGATGAATAAGGGTTTCACAAGCGTTACAAACTATTAATGTTCCCAAGCGGGTTCCTTCCCAAGAATGATCCCACATGGGAACATTCTTGGGATCCCACGTGGGATCGTGTGCGGGATCGTATGGGGGATCATTCGTGAACAAGGAAATTCTCGTCAAAATGTGACCGGGCCAATAGCAAACTAAAATAATATTTTTATCGACGTGTACGGAATTTTTCGAGATCCTTATTTTTTTCATGGGAGAGTCTAAAATCCTCGCGAACTTCAAGCTCTGAGAAACGATATGCTTGAAAAATTAACAGCGACTAAAATTCATTGTGCACGTACACGAATGATTATTTATTAAAAACATACCTGCAACAATCGTGGAAAAATCTCGTAGTTAGTTAAGAACTTTTACGTTTTTACGAAATAAGGGCAAGAGATTTCCCACCAAGGTCCTTAACCGAGTTGAAGCAAAGTGCGCACCGGTCTTAAGAGTTGCGTAAGACGATAAGGTTTCGCATGAACCATGTCTCGAGGCCGCTTCAATTCGGTAAACAGCCCGACCGGAAGAGTGAATGTTTGCGTTATTACTTTCAATCCGGACGGAATAAGGGCAAGAGATTTCCCACCAAGGTCCTTAACCGAGTTGAAGCAAAGTGCGTACCGGTCTTAAGAGTTGCGTAAGACGATAAGGTTTCGCATGAACCATGTCTCGAGGCCGCTTCAATTCGGTAAACAGCCCGACCGGAAGAGTGAAAGTTTGCGTTATTACTTTCAATCCGGACCGCATAAGGGCAGGAGATTTCCCACCAAGGTCCTTAACCGAGTTGAAGCAAAGTGCGCACCGGTCTTAAGAGTTGCGTAAGACGATAAGGTTTCACGTGAACCATGTCTCGAGGCCGCTTCAATTCGGTAAACAGCCCGACCGGAAGAGTGAATGTTTGCGTTATTACTTTCAATCCGGACCGCATAAGGGCAGGAGATTTCCCACCAAGTTCCTTAAGCGAGTTGAAGCAAAGTACGCACTGGTCTTAAGAGTTGCATAAGACGATAAGGTTTCACGTGAACCATGTCTCGAGGCCGCTTCAATTCGGTAAACAGCCCAACCGGAAGAGTGAAAGTTTGCGTTATTACTTTCAATCCGGATCGCATAAGGGCAGGAGATTTCCCACCAAGGTCCTTAACCGAGTTGAAGCAAAGTGCGCACCGGTCTTACGAGTTGCGTAAGACGATAAGGTTTCACGTGAACCATGTCTCGAGGCCGCTTCAATTCGGTAAACAGCCCGACCGGAAGAGTGAAAGTTTGCGTTATTACTTTCAATCCGGACCGCATAAGGGCAGGAGATTTCCCACCAAGGTCCTTAACCGAGTTGAAGCAAAGTGCGCACCGGTCTTAAGAGTTGCGTAATTCGATAAGGTTTCACGTGAACCATGTCTCGAGGCCGCTTCAATTCGGTAAATAGCCCGACCGGAAGGGTGAAAGTTTGCGTTATTGCTTTCAATCCGGACGGAATAAGGGCAAGAGATTTCCCACCAAGGTCCTTAACCGAGTTGAAGCAAAGTGCGCACCGGTCTTAAGAGTTGCATAAGACGATAAGGTTTCGCGTGAACAATGTCTCGAGGCCGCTTCAATTCGGTAAACAGCCCGACCGGAAGAGTGAAAGTTTGCGTTATTACTTTCAATCCGGATCGCATAAGGGCAGGAGATTTCCCACCAAGGTCCTTAACCGAGTTGAAGCAAAGTGCGCACCGGTCTTACGAGTTGCGTAAGACGATAAGGTTTCACGTGAACCATGTCTCGAGGCCGCTTCAATTCGGTAAACAGCCCGACCGGAAGAGTGAAAGTTTGCGTTATTACTTTCAATCCGGACCGCATAAGGGCAGGAGATTTCCCACCAAGGTCCTTAACCGAGTTGAAGCAAAGTGCGCACCGGTCTTAAGAGTTGCGTAATTCGATAAGGTTTCACGTGAACCATGTCTCGAGGCCGCTTCAATTCGGTAAATAGCCCGACCGGAAGGGTGAAAGTTTGCGTTATTGCTTTCAATCCGGACGGAATAAGGGCAAGAGATTTCCCACCAAGGTCCTTAACCGAGTTGAAGCAAAGTGCGCACCGGTCTTAAGAGTTGCATAAGACGATAAGGTTTCGCGTGAACAATGTCTCGAGGCCGCTTCAATTCGGTAAACAGCCCGACCGGAAGAGTGAAAGTTTGCGTTATTACTTTCAATCCGGACCGCATAAGGGCAGGAGATTTCCCAACAAGGTCCTTAACCGAGTTGAAGCAAAGTGCGCACCGGTCTTACGAGTTGCGTAAGACGATAAGGTTTCACGTGAACCATGTCTCGAGGCCGCTTCAATTCGGTAAACAGCCCGACCGGAAGAGTGAAAGTTTGCGTTATTACTTTCAATCCGGACCGCATAAGGGCAGGAGATTTCCCACCAAGGTCCTTAACCGAGTTGAAGCAAAGTACGCACTGGTCTTAAGAGTTGCATAAGACGATAAGGTTTCACGTGAACCATGTCTCGAGGCCGCTTCAATTCGGTAAACAGCCCGACCGGAAGAGTGAAAGTTTGCGTTATTGCTTTCAATCCGGACCGCATAAGGGCAGGAGATTTCCCACCAAGGTCCTTAACCGAGTTGAAGCAAAGTGCGCACCGGTCTTAAGAGTTGCGTAAGACGATAAGGTTTCACGTGAACCATGTCTCGAGGCCGCTTCAATTCGGTAAACAGCCCGACCGGAAGAGTGAATGTTTGCGTTAATACTTTCAATCCGGACCGCATAAGGGCAGGAGATTTCCCACCAAGGTCCTTAAGCGAGTTGAAGCAAAGTACGCACAGGTCTTAAGAGTTGCATAAGACGATAAGGTTTCACGTGAACCATGTCTCGAGGCCGCTTCAATTCGGTAAACAGCCCGACCGGAAGGGTGAAAGTTTGCGTTATTGCTTTCAATCCGGACGGAATAAGGGCAAGAGATTTCCCACCAAGGTCCTTAACCGAGTTGAAGCAAAGTGCGCACCGGTCTTAAGAGTTGCATAAGACGATAAGGTTTCGCGTGAACAATGTCTCGAGGCCGCTTCAATTCGGTAAACAGCCCGACCGGAAGAGTGAAAGTTTGCGTTATTACTTTCAATCCGGACCGCATAAGGGCAGGAGATTTCCCAACAAGGTCCTTAACCGAGTTGAAGCAAAGTGCGCACCGGTCTTAAGAGTTGCGTAAGACGATAAGGTTTCACGTGAACCATGTCTCGAGGCCGCTTCAATTCAGTAAACAGCCCGACCGGAAGAGTGAAAGTTTGCGTTATTGCTTTCAATCGGGACGGAATAAGGGTAAGAGATTTCTCACCAAGGTCCTTAACCGAGTTGAAGCAAAGTACGCACCGGCCTTACAAGTTGCGTAAGACGATAACGTTTCACGTGAACCATGTCTCGAGGCCGCTTCAATTCGATAAACAGCCCGACCGGAAGAGTGAAAGTTTGCGTTATTGCTTTCAATCGGGACGGAATAAGGGCAAGAGATTTCTCACCAAGGTCCTTAACCGAGTTGAAGCAAAGTGCGCACCGGTCTTAAGAGTTGCGTAAGACGATAAGGTTTCGCGTGAACCATGTCTCGAGGCCGCTTCAATTCGGTAAACAGCCCGACCGGAAGAATGAAAGTTTGCGTTATTACTTTCAATCCGGACCGCATAAGGGCAGGAGATTTCCCACCAAGGTCCTTAACCGAGTTGAAGCAAAGTGCGCACCGGTCTTAAGAGTTGCGTAATTCGATAAGGTTTCACGTGAACCATGTCTCGAGGCCGCTTCAATTCGGTAAATAGCCCGACCGGAAGGGTGAAAGTTTGCGTTATTGCTTTCAATCCGGACGGAATAAGGGCAAGAGATTTCCCACCAAGGTCCTTAACCGAGTTGAAGCAAAGTGCGCACCGGTCTTAAGAGTTGCATAAGACGATAAGGTTTCGCGTGAACCATGTCTCGAGGCCGCTTCAATTCGGTAAACAGCCCGACCGGAAGAGTGAAAGTTTGCGTTATTACTTTCAATCCGGACCGCATAAGGGCAGGAGATTTCCCAACAAGGTCCTTAACCGAGTTGAAGCAAAGTGCGCACCGGTCTTACGAGTTGCGTAAGACGATAAGGTTTCACGTGAACCATGTCTCGAGGCCGCTTCAATTCGGTAAACAGCCCGACCGGAAGAGTGAAAGTTTGCGTTATTACTTTCAATCCGGACCGCATAAGGGCAGGAGATTTCCCACCAAGGTCCTTAACCGAGTTGAAGCAAAGTACGCACTGGTCTTAAGAGTTGCATAAGACGATAAGGTTTCACGTGAACCATGTCTCGAGGCCGCTTCAATTCGGTAAACAGCCCGACCGGAAGAGTGAAAGTTTGCGTTATTGCTTTCAATCCGGACCGCATAAGGGCAGGAGATTTCCCACCAAGGTCCTTAACCGAGTTGAAGCAAAGTGCGCACCGGTCTTAAGAGTTGCGTAAGACGATAAGGTTTCACGTGAACCATGTCTCGAGGCCGCTTCAATTCGGTAAACAGCCCGACCGGAAGAGTGAATGTTTGCGTTAATACTTTCAATCCGGACCGCATAAGGGCAGGAGATTTCCCACCAAGGTCCTTAAGCGAGTTGAAGCAAAGTACGCACTGGTCTTAAGAGTTGCATAAGACGATAAGGTTTCACGTGAATCATGTCTCGAGGCCGCTTCAATTCGGTAAACAGCCCGACCGGAAGGGTGAAAGTTTGCGTTATTGCTTTCAATCCGGACGGAATAAGGGCAAGAGATTTCCCACCAAGGTCCTTAACCGAGTTGAAGCAAAGTGCGCACCGGTCTTAAGAGTTGCATAAGACGATAAGGTTTCGCGTGAACCATGTCTCGAGGCCGCTTCAATTCGGTAAACAGCCCGACCGGAAGAGTGAAAGTTTGCGTTATTACTTTCAATCCGGACCGCATAAGGGCAGGAGATTTCCCAACAAGGTCCTTAACCGAGTTGAAGCAAAGTGCGCACCGGTCTTACGAGTTGCGTAAGACGATAAGGTTTCACGTGAACCATGTCTCGAGGCCGCTTCAATTCAGTAAACAGCCCGACCGGAAGAGTGAAAGTTTGCGTTATTGCTTTCAATCGGGACGGAATAAGGGTAAGAGATTTCTCACCAAGGTCCTTAACCGAGTTGAAGCAAAGTACGCACCGGCCTTACAAGTTGCGTAAGACGATAACGTTTCACGTGAACCATGTCTCGAGGCCGCTTCAATTCGATAAACAGCCCGACCGGAAGAGTGAAAGTTTGCGTTATTGCTTTCAATCGGGACGGAATAAGGGCAAGAGATTTCTCACCAAGGTCCTTAACCGAGTTGAAGCAAAGTGCGCACCGGTCTTAAGAGTTGCGTAAGACGATAAGGTTTCGCGTGAACCATGTCTCGAGGCCGCTTCAATTCGGTAAACAGCCCGACCGGAAGAATGAAAGTTTGCGTTATTACTTTCAATCCGGACCGCATAAGGGCAGGAGATTTCCCACCAAGGTCCTTAACCGAGTA
This sequence comes from Ichneumon xanthorius, assembly GCA_917499995.1. NCBI lineage: Eukaryota > Metazoa > Arthropoda > Insecta > Hymenoptera > Ichneumonidae > Ichneumon > Ichneumon xanthorius. The sequence continues at coordinate 1,754,945 of CAKJTD010000002.1, forward strand.
ACGCAAACTTTCACTCTTCCGGCCGGGCTGTTTACCGAATTGAAGCGGCCTCGAGACATGGTTCACGTGAAACCTTATCGTATTACGCAACTCGTAAGACCAGTGCGTACTTTGCTTCAACTCGGTTAAGGACCTTGGTGGGAAATCTCCTGCCCTTATGCGGTCCGGATTGAAAGTAATAACGCAAACTTTCACTCTTCCGGTCGGGCTGTTTACCGAATTGAAGCGGCCTCGAGACATGGTTCACGCGAAACCTTATCGTCTTACGCAACTCTTAATACCGGTGCGCACTTTGCTTCAACTCGGTTAAGGACCTTGGTGGGAAATCTCTTGCCCTTATTTCGTAAAAACGTAAAAGTTCTTAACTAACTACGAGATATTTCCACGATTGTTGCAGGTATGTTTTTAATAAATAATCATTCGTGTACGTGCACAATGAATTTTAGTCGCTGTTAATTTTTCAAGCATATCGTTTCTCAGAGCTTGAAGTTCGCGAGGATTTTAGACTCTCCCATGAAAAAAATAAGGATCTCGGAAAATTCCGTACACGTCGATAAAAATATTACTTTTAGTTTGCTATTAGCCCGGTCACATTTTGACGAGAATTTCCTTGTTCACGAATGATCCCCCATACGATCCCGCACACGATCCCACGTGGGATCCCAAGAATGTTCCCATGTGGGATCATTCTTGGGAAGGAACCCGCTTGGGAACATTAATAGTTTGTAACGCTTGTGAAACCCTTATTCATCATGTAGGAAAACATACACACAGTCACATGGGAGCAGCTGTATTTTCAAGTACTTGACTTCGAGCCGCTACCACATCTCTTAACATTGTAACGTTCCACCTTTAGGCCTAGCTTATGGGCAAGGGGACTTGTGGACGTTAGGGTTCGGGACGAGGGAGAAATTATTTGTAGGCGATCGGTTACTAAAAGAATTGATTGTTTATTAAATTCATCTTAAAGTTACTTGTACAATCGTTGTCTTCCTTGTTGTGAATCTTCTTACTGTTGAGCTGAAAGGAGCTGCGCGTGTCATTTAAAAGCAAATTTAGTCTTAATCTTAACTTTAGTCATGGCATATTGCCCGATAAACAAATGGAGTCATTCCTTAATGGTTTAACAGAAGTTAAGTATTTCTGTTACAAACTTTAATGCGACGGTGCGAACGCAAACCGTGTCATTTTTAATTATTTACAAAAGAAAAATGGATTTTAATTAATTTTAAACTGAGCGGCCAATTCTTCTCGGTACTGGATGTCTTAACCTGGTGTGCGGTCTTTACGTTGTTTCCCCGTTGTCTCTCGGATCCGGTGCCTGCCTCCACGGGAATCATATGGGAAACACTCCCGTACTCTTCCATACCGGCCCAGATCGGGTCCTCGGCAGAGATTTCGGCTTCCACGAGAGCTGCGTGAGTCCGTGGCGTCACCGCCACCCTCACCGGTACTCGCTTCCGGGTCCATCCCGTCGGGTTACCTCCCTAGTCTCGAGCTACGGGGGCTGAGAAAACCAGGATAGCCGATGTCCCCACCGGTGACTCCTGGTCTCTCAGGGAATGAATCCGGGTCGGCTGTGTCTCCACGAGCCATCCGGACCATAGGGAAGGGTCTTGACACTTACCTCTCGTCGTCTCCGTTAAGAATAAGGTGATTCTTCCGTGTCGCGCACCGCCTTATATACCGCAGCTTTGCACGCGGCACGCTCGTTCTCCCTACCTTACGCGCTCCCACTATCTCGGCCCCCCCGGTGGTGCGCCGAAAATGCGTAAGTGGGGTACGCTTCGCGAACGTTCTCGAACGTTCGAGAAGCTTCGACCTACGGTATGCCGAAAAAGGGGGATTTTCGGTGCCCCGATTTATTTCTTCGCCCAGGCTCGGCCCTAGCGAGGAGGCCGCGTAGGGTGAACGTCACAACATAATACGTAAGGAAAACGAGTCTTAATATAAGGGAGAGTTCATTGAGTCGTTTATAACGCCTGTGAAACCCTTATTCATCGTGTACGAAAACATACACATAGCTATACGAGCGGGACAATATGAAAAGAGATGAATCCTATATTCTGCCGAATGTTTTTAGATGTTAAATCACGTTTCAAAAAGGTTGATACCAAGATCCCATCAGGTTTCGTTTTTTTTAAAATAAATTTACATAAAAAAAAGGCACGAAAGACTACATTTGAATCGGGGGAGAAAAGGACAATAAACTGGACATTGTTTCTTGCAGTTTGGTATTTTATAAGAACATTTCCAAAGTGTAGCATAAAATTACAAATCAAAGCGTAAGAAACAATGTCATTTTGATGTTCTTTCAAATGTAATACCCCATTTCAAATGTAGTCCTGTCGGTCCTTGTCTATGAAAATTTATTTGCAAGGAATGATACCTGATAGGATTCTGATGTTAATCAAACATGATCCAATGTCTAAAAATATAAGGCAGAATGTAGGCGGAATCATCTTTGTTCATACTGCCGCGGCCATGTGACTATTTGTGTATGTTTTCGTACACAATAAACACGGCTTCAGAGGCATTACAAACTACTTAAGTAACTCTACCGTATGTTGACATAGGTCGTACCGACATGTTATGAGAAGAGACGTGATACCGTCGCGACGGCAAAGTACGTAAAAAAAAAGATTAAAAAAATTGTAATATGCCGGACGTTCAATCTTTCTTCTCGATTATCTCGGAAAGGACGAATAGGATCGAAATTTCAATTGTGAAATTCGAGCAATAATAACGCTCGGAATGTCGAATAATCATCTCGTGGAGCTGAACACCACGTCCATGAGCCATGTTCGATCCGATTGTCCATAGCAATATTTTCAACGCCTTGGGCTCAAAAAGCTATGTAGCCAAAATCGAGCAATGCCGAGAAATCGTATGGTGAGACCAAGACACCGCGAGCATTGACCAGGCTCGTCACGATTTTCCGTAGCGATATCTTCGACGATTCGGGACATTAAAGGCTACATAGCCCTTTGGCTACGTCATCGACAAATCATCATGACGCACGACATCGAGAAATAATTTGCTGCGATGTGGACACCACGGGCATTGGACAGGTGTTCGATACAATTATCCGTAGCGATATTTTCAACGACCGGAACATAAAAAAAGCGTAGCTAAAGTCGCACGCCGTCGAAAATCTTTTGATGAAACCTAGACACCTCGACCATCAGTCAGATTCGACGTAATGGGCCGCGGCAACATTATCGATGATCGGGATGCGAAAAATCACGAAGCCAATGTCGCTTAACCTCGAAAACTTACCTAGTGAGACCTGCACACCGCGAGCATCGGCCACGTTCGACATAATGCCTCGCGGCAATATTTTCGACGATCGGGTCGAAAAAAGAAAACATACCCTGGTCTTCATTGTATTAAAAAAAAAGAGCCTGTCTGTCACCCGAATATCACCCGAATTCGCTATCGAATGTCAATTTTCTGACCACACTGTCGCAAAGTCCAATGAAGTTCGCTATTGTTCGAGGCGTCGAAACGCTGTCGCCAGGACCTACTGTCTCTGCGTTGTGATTGGTCAACTTATATCAACTTATAAACGCTGATAACTCGCTCATTTTTGCTCTGATCAAATTTCGCCAAAGGACGTTTTTGTTCAGCGCAATGTCAGCTATCTACCATTTGCCGATGGTACAATAGTTACCTTACACCCTGTATTTACGCTGATTTAATCGATCATATATCAATACATTCAAATATGAAATTTACTTTATAAACCGTAAAATGAGAAAAAAGGAAGTTAAAAAAAAGAATAAAATTGAGACAATGACAACCTAAAATAAAAAATTGATGTTTTTATACAATGTCTGACTGCGCTGTGACGTGCTCCGCGACACGTACTACATTGATGAAAAAAACGAAAACGGAAAAGAGTAACCTTTTATATGCACTGAAGCGCGATTTCCTTCGAGCTGGAAAATCGCCTACCACGAACCCGAATTTCTCTCCCTTTTTATTTATCCCGAAGGAATGGGCGCCAGGCGCATCAAGATGCACCAAGAGAGAATCCGGTCAGTCCCGGCTAAAACTGCAGCCGTCTCGAAGGCAGAGTGGCTGGATAAGCGACCGACTGTTCGGGCGACACGCAAACGCAAACGCAAACGCAAACGCAAACGCAAACGCAAACGCAAACGCAAACGCAAACGCAAACGCAAACGCAAACGCAAACGCAAACGCAAACGCAAACGCAAACGCAAACGCAAACGCAAACGCAAACGCAAACGCAAACGCAAACGCAAACGCAAACGCAAACGCAAACGCAAACGCAAACGCAAACGCAAACGCAAACGCAAACGCAAACGCAAACGCAAACGCAAACGCAAACGCAAACGCAAACGCAAACGCAAACGCAAACGCAAACGCAAACGCAAACGCAAACGCAAACGCAAACGCAAACGCAAACGCAAACGCAAACGCAAACGCAAACGCAAACGCAAACGCAAACGCAAACGCAAACGCAAACGCAAACGCAAACGCAAACGCAAACGCAAACGCAAACGCAAACGCAAACGCAAACGCAAACGCAAACGCAAACGCAAACGCAAACGCAAACGCAAACGCAAACGCAAACGCAAACGCAAACGCAAACGCAAACGCAAACGCAAACGCAAACGCAAACGCAAACGCAAACGCAAACGCAAACGCAAACGCAAACGCAAACGCAAACGCAAACGCAAACGCAAACGCAAACGCAAACGCAAACGCAAACGCAAACGCAAACGCAAACGCAAACGCAAACGCAAACGCAAACGCAAACGCAAACGCAAACGCAAACGCAAACGCAAACGCAAACGCAAACGCAAACGCAAACGCAAACGCAAACGCAAACGCAAACGCAAACGCAAACGCAAACGCAAACGCAAACGCAAACGCAAACGCAAACGCAAACGCAAACGCAAACGCAAACGCAAACGCAAACGCAAACGCAAACGCAAACGCAAACGCAAACGCAAACGCAAACGCAAACGCAAACGCAAACGCAAACGCAAACGCAAACGCAAACGCAAACGCAAACGCAAACGCAAACGCAAACGCAAACGCAAACGCAAACGCAAACGCAAACGCAAACGCAAACGCAAACGCAAACGCAAACGCAAACGCAAACGCAAACGCAAACGCAAACGCAAACGCAAACGCAAACGCAAACGCAAACGCAAACGCAAACGCAAACGCAAACGCAAACGCAAACGCAAACGCAAACGCAAACGCAAACGCAAACGCAAACGCAAACGCAAACGCAAACGCAAACGCAAACGCAAACGCAAACGCAAACGCAAACGCAAACGCAAACGCAAACGCAAACGCAAACGCAAACGCAAACGCAAACGCAAACGCAAACGCAAACGCAAACGCAAACGCAAACGCAAACGCAAACGCAAACGCAAACGCAAACGCAAACGCAAACGCAAACGCAAACGCAAACGCAAACGCAAACGCAAACGCAAACGCAAACGCAAACGCAAACGCAAACGCAAACGCAAACGCAAACGCAAACGCAAACGCAAACGCAAACGCAAACGCAAACGCAAACGCAAACGCAAACGCAAACGCAAACGCAAACGCAAACGCAAACGCAAACGCAAACGCAAACGCAAACGCAAACGCAAACGCAAACGCAAACGCAAACGCAAACGCAAACGCAAACGCAAACGCAAACGCAAACGCAAACGCAAACGCAAACGCAAACGCAAACGCAAACGCAAACGCAAACGCAAACGCAAACGCAAACGCAAACGCAAACGCAAACGCAAACGCAAACGCAAACGCAAACGCAAACGCAAACGCAAACGCAAACGCAAACGCAAACGCAAACGCAAACGCAAACGCAAACGCAAACGCAAACGCAAACGCAAACGCAAACGCAAACGCAAACGCAAACGCAAACGCAAACGCAAACGCAAACGCAAACGCAAACGCAAACGCAAACGCAAACGCAAACGCAAACGCAAACGCAAACGCAAACGCAAACGCAAACGCAAACGCAAACGCAAACGCAAACGCAAACGCAAACGCAAACGCAAACGCAAACGCAAACGCAAACGCAAACGCAAACGCAAACGCAAACGCAAACGCAAACGCAAACGCAAACGCAAACGCAAACGCAAACGCAAACGCAAACGCAAACGCAAACGCAAACGCAAACGCAAACGCAAACGCAAACGCAAACGCAAACGCAAACGCAAACGCAAACGCAAACGCAAACGCAAACGCAAACGCAAACGCAAACGCAAACGCAAACGCAAACGCAAACGCAAACGCAAACGCAAACGCAAACGCAAACGCAAACGCAAACGCAAACGCAAACGCAAACGCAAACGCAAACGCAAACGCAAACGCAAACGCAAACGCAAACGCAAACGCAAACGCAAACGCAAACGCAAACGCAAACGCAAACGCAAACGCAAACGCAAACGCAAACGCAAACGCAAACGCAAACGCAAACGCAAACGCAAACGCAAACGCAAACGCAAACGCAAACGCAAACGCAAACGCACACGCACACGCACACGCACACGCACACGCACACGCACACGCACACGCACACGCACACGCACACGCACACGCACACGCACACGCACACGCACACGCACACGCACACGCACACGCACACGCACACGCACACGCACACGCACACGCACACGCACACGCACACGCACACGCACACGCACACGCACACGCACACGCACACGCACACGCACACGCACACGCACACGCACACGCACACGCACACGCACACGCACACGCACACGCACACGCACACGCACACGCACACGCACACGCACACGCACACGCACACGCACACGCACACGCACACGCACACGCACACGCACACGCACACGCACACGCACACGCACACGCACACGCACACGCACACGCACACGCACACGCACACGCACACGCACACGCACACGCACACGCACACGCACACGCACACGCACACGCACACGCACACGCACACGCACACGCACACGCACACGCACACGCACACGCACACGCACACGCACACGCACACGCACACGCACACGCACACGCACACGCACACGCACACGCACACGCACACGCACACGCACACGCACACGCACACGCACACGCACACGCACACGCACACGCACACGCACACGCACACGCACACGCACACGCACACGCACACGCACACGCACACGCACACGCACACGCACACGCACACGCACACGCACACGCACACGCACACGCACACGCACACGCACACGCACACGCACACGCACACGCACACGCACACGCACACGCACACGCACACGCACACGCACACGCACACGCACACGCACACGCACACGCACACGCACACGCACACGCACACGCACACGCACACGCACACGCACACGCACACGCACACGCACACGCACACGCACACGCACACGCACACGCACACGCACACGCACACGCACACGCACACGCACACGCACACGCACACGCACACGCACACGCACACGCACACGCACACGCACACGCACACGCACACGCACACGCACACGCACACGCACACGCACACGCACACGCACACGCACACGCACACGCACACGCACACGCACACGCACACGCACACGCACACGCACACGCACACGCACACGCACACGCACACGCACACGCACACGCACACGCACACGCACACGCACACGCACACGCACACGCACACGCACACGCACACGCACACGCACACGCACACGCACACGCACACGCACACGCACACGCACACGCACACGCACACGCACACGCACACGCACACGCACACGCACACGCACACGCACACGCACACGCACACGCACACGCACACGCACACGCACACGCACACGCACACGCACACGCACACGCACACGCACACGCACACGCACACGCACACGCACACGCACACGCACACGCACACGCACACGCACACGCACACGCACACGCACACGCACACGCACACGCACACGCACACGCACACGCACACGCACACGCACACGCACACGCACACGCACACGCACACGCACACGCACACGCACACGCACACGCACACGCACACGCACACGCACACGCACACGCACACGCACACGCACACGCACACGCACACGCACACGCACACGCACACGCACACGCACACGCACACGCACACGCACACGCACACGCACACGCACACGCACACGCACACGCACACGCACACGCACACGCACACGCACACGCACACGCACACGCACACGCACACGCACACGCACACGCACACGCACACGCACACGCACACGCACACGCACACGCACACGCACACGCACACGCACACGCACACGCACACGCACACGCACACGCACACGCACACGCACACGCACACGCACACGCACACGCACACGCACACGCACACGCACACGCACACGCACACGCACACGCACACGCACACGCACACGCACACGCACACGCACACGCACACGCACACGCACACGCACACGCACACGCACACGCACACGCACACGCACACGCACACGCACACGCACACGCACACGCACACGCACACGCACACGCACACGCACACGCACACGCACACGCACACGCACACGCACACGCACACGCACACGCACACGCACACGCACACGCACACGCACACGCACACGCACACGCACACGCACACGCACACGCACACGCACACGCACACGCACACGCACACGCACACGCACACGCACACGCACACGCACACGCACACGCACACGCACACGCACACGCACACGCACACGCACACGCACACGCACACGCACACGCACACGCACACGCACACGCACACGCACACGCACACGCACACGCACACGCACACGCACACGCACACGCACACGCACACGCACACGCACACGCACACGCACACGCACACGCACACGCACACGCACACGCACACGCACACGCACACGCACACGCACACGCACACGCACACGCACACGCACACGCACACGCACACGCACACGCACACGCACACGCACACGCACACGCACACGCACACGCACACGCACACGCACACGCACACGCACACGCACACGCACACGCACACGCACACGCACACGCACACGCACACGCACACGCACACGCACACGCACACGCACACGCACACGCACACGCACACGCACACGCACACGCACACGCACACGCACACGCACACGCACACGCACACGCACACGCACACGCACACGCACACGCACACGCACACGCACACGCACACGCACACGCACACGCACACGCACACGCACACGCACACGCACACGCACACGCACACGCACACGCACACGCACACGCACACGCACACGCACACGCACACGCACACGCACACGCACACGCACACGCACACGCACACGCACACGCACACGCACACGCACACGCACACGCACACGCACACGCACACGCACACGCACACGCACACGCACACGCACACGCACACGCACACGCACACGCACACGCACACGCACACGCACACGCACACGCACACGCACACGCACACGCACACGCACACGCACACGCACACGCACACGCACACGCACACGCACACGCACACGCACACGCACACGCACACGCACACGCACACGCACACGCACACGCACACGCACACGCACACGCACACGCACACGCACACGCACACGCACACGCACACGCACACGCACACGCACACGCACACGCACACGCACACGCACACGCACACGCACACGCACACGCACACGCACACGCACACGCACACGCACACGCACACGCACACGCACACGCACACGCACACGCACACGCACACGCACACGCACACGCACACGCACACGCACACGCACACGCACACGCACACGCACACGCACACGCACACGCACACGCACACGCACACGCACACGCACACGCACACGCACACGCACACGCACACGCACACGCACACGCACACGCACACGCACACGCACACGCACACGCACACGCACACGCACACGCACACGCACACGCACACGCACACGCACACGCACACGCACACGCACACGCACACGCACACGCACACGCACACGCACACGCACACGCACACGCACACGCACACGCACACGCACACGCACACGCACACGCACACGCACACGCACACGCACACGCACACGCACACGCACACGCACACGCACACGCACACGCACACGCACACGCACACGCACACGCACACGCACACGCACACGCACACGCACACGCACACGCACACGCACACGCACACGCACACGCACACGCACACGCACACGCACACGCACACGCACACGCACACGCACACGCACACGCACACGCACACGCACACGCACACGCACACGCACACGCACACGCACACGCACACGCACACGCACACGCACACGCACACGCACACGCACACGCACACGCACACGCACACGCACACGCACACGCACACGCACACGCACACGCACACGCACACGCACACGCACACGCACACGCACACGCACACGCACACGCACACGCACACGCACACGCACACGCACACGCACACGCACACGCACACGCACACGCACACGCACACGCACACGCACACGCACACGCACACGCACACGCACACGCACACGCACACGCACACGCACACGCACACGCACACGCACACGCACACGCACACGCACACGCACACGCACACGCACACGCACACGCACACGCACACGCACACGCACACGCACACGCACACGCACACGCACACGCACACGCACACGCACACGCACACGCACACGCACACGCACACGCACACGCACACGCACACGCACACGCACACGCACACGCACACGCACACGCACACGCACACGCACACGCACACGCACACGCACACGCACACGCACACGCACACGCACACGCACACGCACACGCACACGCACACGCACACGCACACGCACACGCACACGCACACGCACACGCACACGCACACGCACACGCACACGCACACGCACACGCACACGCACACGCACACGCACACGCACACGCACACGCACACGCACACGCACACGCACACGCACACGCACACGCACACGCACACGCACACGCACACGCACACGCACACGCACACGCACACGCACACGCACACGCACACGCACACGCACACGCACACGCACACGCACACGCACACGCACACGCACACGCACACGCACACGCACACGCACACGCACACGCACACGCACACGCACACGCACACGCACACGCACACGCACACGCACACGCACACGCACACGCACACGCACACGCACACGCACACGCACACGCACACGCACACGCACACGCAC